>CM038214.1:70103451-70625637 GCA_021442155.1 Cymbidium sinense
TAAGTTTATTTTATCTTTTTAGTTTAGTTTAAGTTCTTATTTTATTTTATTTTATTTTATTATTTTATTTAGAATTATGTTTTTTATTTATTTTATTTTTAGGTTTATTTTAGTTTAGGTTTTAGGATTTTAGGGTTTAGGGTTTTAGGGTTTAGGGTTTAGGGTTTGGGGTTTAGATTTTAGTGTTTAGGCTTTTAGGGTATAAAGTTTAGGGTTTAGGGTTTAGGGCTAACTTAGGGTTTAGGGTTAGTTTCAGGTTTAGGGTTTAAGATTTAGTGTTTTGGCTTTTGGGTTTATGGTTGTTAAGGTTTAGGGTTTAGGGTTGGTTTAAGGTTTAAGGTTTAGGGTTTTAGGGTTTAGGGTTTAGGGTTTAGGGTTAGGGTTAAGGTTAGGATTTAGGGTTTAGGGTTTAGGGTTTAGGGTTCATGGTTTAGGGTTTAAGGTTTAGGGTTAGTTTAGGGTTTGGGGTTGTATGTTTCGGGTTGTAGGTTTAGGGTTATTTTTAGGTTTAGGTTTATTTTGTTTATTTTTTGTTTATTTTATTTTGTTTTATTTTTTAGTTTTATTTATGTTTATTTTTTATTTAGTTTAATATATTTATTTTAGGTTTATTTATTTTAGTTTAGGTTTTTTATTTTAGTTTCATTTTTTGGTTTAGGTTTATGTTTTTTTTGTTAAGTTTTATTTTTTATTTTTAGGTTTAGGTTTAGGTTTTTATTTTATTTTTTTAGGTTTAAGTTTTAGATTTTTATTTTAGGTTTATTTTTTAGGTTTTTGTTTTTAGTTTAGGTTTAGGGTTATTTATAGTTTATTTTATTTCTTTTAGTTTAGTGTTTAGGTTTAGTTTATTTTAGGTTTAGGTTTAGGTTTTATTTATTTTAGTTTAGTTTATTTTAGCTTAGGTTTTGGTTTATTTTAGGTTTAGATTTTTTTTAGTTTAGGGTTTAACATTTATTTTTTATTTTTTTTTAGGTTTTATTTTTCAGTTTATTTTTAAGTTTAGGTTTTAATTTATTTATTATTTTATTTTATTTTAGGTTTATTTTATTTTTATTTTACATTTTGTTTTTATTTTATTTTGGCCTTTTATTTTTAAGTTTATTTTATTTTTTTAGTTTAGTTTAGGTTTTTATTTATTTTATTTTAGTTTAATTTTTATTTTATCTTATTTTATTTTATTTTCTTTTTTTTTTGGTTTAGGATTAGGTTTAAGTTTTAGTTTAAGTTTTTAATTATTTTATTTTTATTTTATTTAGGTTTAGGTTTTTTAGTTTATTTTATTTTAGTTGATTTTATGGGTTAATGAAGCTGAACCCTTAATTAGATGAATTAATTACCTTTACCCATGTCGCCTTATAGTTGTAGAAGAACAAGTCATTAATAAGAGTGAGCGTTTCATATATTTGGGCTCTATTGTTCAAAATGATGGTGAAATAGATGGATATGTTATTAGTAGAATTCAAGTTGGATGGTTGAAGTGGAGGAATGCATCTGGCCTATTATGTGATAGAAAAGTTCCACTTAAACTTAAGGGAAAATTTTATAAAATGGTGGTAAGACCTACAATGACTTATGGTGCAGAATGTTAGCCAATAAAAGTGAAGCATAAAACTAAGTTAAGTGTTAGAGAGATGAGGATGCTTAGGTGGATGAGTGGCTTTACTCTTAGAGATAGAATGCAAAATGAGTATATTTGGGAAAAAGTTGGAGTAGCTCCAGTGGTAGATAAGATTAGGGAGAGTCGCCTTAGATGGTTTGACCACATAAAGCGTCGGCCGTCCGACGTCCCGATTAGGAGAGTAGATGTATTAGATTTTCCTTATGTTAAGAAAGGTAGTGGTAGACCTAAATAGACTTGGTTAAGATGTATAAAAAATGATCTTAGTATACTTGATTTAAATGAGAATTTGACACATAATAGGACACAATGGAGACGAAGGATTCATGTAGCTGACCCCACCTAGTGGGATTAAGGCTTGTTGTTGTTGTACCCATGTCGCCTTAAAGTAATTAACTAAATAATTATGAGCCAACATCATATGCATGGAAAATAATCTTGCAATGATCCTAGGAAATAAAAGGGGCCTAATGCAATTGGCTCGTGATTAATAGTTAATTAGATTAAGGGACTTAATTAATTATGCTTATGGTTTTCCCACACATGTGGACTAACCATAATTTTATTAAACTCCTTTAAGTTATTAAACACATAAAGAGCTACCCCATCATTTAATTAATTATGGTTTTATATGATTATGAATTCAATTTGATTAAGTGATTTAATTAATTAGTTAAATCTTAATTAATTTCCTTTTAAAAAAGGGTGAAATGAACTTAAGGAAAGGGGTCCCAACCCTACTCCTTAGTTCACTTACTATTGAACAATGATTAATAAACTTAATTAACTAATTTGTTAATGTTCATGGTATTAATTAATCATTAATTAACTTAAAAGAGAAGTTAAGATTTAATTAGTCAATTTTCCTAATTAAGTAAGTAATAAATCTCAAGAAAATCAATTGGAAGCAGAGGTCATCCCATTAAATTAACCCATATAATTTGGGATTAATTGCTCAAGTAATTAAGGAGTAATTAAGTTAATAACTTTTGTAATTAAACCTTAATCACTGTTCAAAATTAGTTAAGATCATTTTTAAGTAATTCTCCTCTGAAATACCTTTAAAATGTGTATTTATTTGTATTTTTGAGTTCCCTATGAATTTTTATGATTTTTAGAAGTTTTAGCCATTAAAAATGATTAATTAACCCTAATTAAATCCTAATCCTGTTGGCGTCATGTGGCGTGCTTTCCATGTGGCACCATGAGATTGGCTATTTAAAACTTATGCAACTCAGCGCCTATGTGGCGGCGGTGGACGTGCTTTCATGTCTATCATCTGATCTAAGATCAGACAACTACGATTAATCCCACAGCTTATAAGGATTAAATCAGATTGATCTAGGATATCAAATCATGATCGTTCATTCTGATCACACGGAACGTGTGGTGTGTGATCTAACATCATTCAAGTGTTGGAGAATGGAGTCCTTCCTCTATTGCTCACTTGATCTGAGCTTACTCAATCTCAAATCAGCTCTAAAAGGATCCCACCCCTTCTCGACATCGATCGAAGGGGATCGAAAGGTCAAGATCACATGAGATGCAAGTTTTCTTCAAAATGCTCCAACATCATTTTTCCTAAGGATCAATTTTGGAAGCATACCTCACCGGAGCTTAAGATCGGCGACTCAAATGATTGAGGAAGCTTCATCTAGTGGAGAGAGACGAAGCCCTGTTGAGCAGCAATTATATCAATTCCTTGATGTAAGGTCACAAATGGATGATTTGGATCTCAACTTTGATCGAAGTCCCACCTCCAGTGCTCAAGAAGCTTGGGAGATGATTCATCTTGCTCGACAAGGCCTGGGGAAGGTGTGTGCAAAGTTAATTTGAGTTTAATGGAGAAATAGGGAAGTTATGTCAAAAATAGGAGTGTCCTATTTCTGGACAGACGAGAATGGAATTTTCCATTGAGGAACGAGCTAGGGTACATAGGGAATGGCTCTAGCGATTCATCTTGGTTAGCTAGGGCTCTGAGTAATAATTTTTTATGTGTGTTTGAGAGAAAATGAGGGGTGTATACACCACCACCTTCATCTTGATCGGATGGTGGGATGGGTTTCTACTACTGGTCGACCTTCTGGGAGTCATGGGTGGTAGGGAGGAGGTGAGTTGGCTCAGCTTAGTTGTTTAAAGGTGTGGAGGTGGCTGCCAAGAAGGAATCATGGGTGTCTTATGGGTTTCAAATGCTCCAATGGGGGGGGGGTGAGTGATTTCACCTCTATCAGGTCGACCCAACCACCCCTTGGGTGTGGGCGTGTCCTGGTGCATAGGTGGACCCTTAGGAGAGTACTAAGTGTCCAAGGAATGGAATTGACCACTTACATGGGTGATTTGTCTCATGTGATTCCCTTGACCCAAGGGTAGAATGCTCATTTGACATTAGATTTGATTTGGGTAGATTTGAAATGAGCCAAAAGTGGGTTAGCCCAAATTTCAAGTCAATCCCAGTTGATTTGGTTCGGTTTTGCTCAATTTGACTCATTTAGGTCAAATTAGGTTAAGTTGGGTCAAGTTGACCAATTGGTCAATTTTGGTCAAACCAAGGGTTGGGTCAAGTTGATATGATCATTCAGGATGTTTTTGTTCAAAATGGTTTGGTTTAGTTTGGGTTAGATTTGATTTTGGCTCATTTGAATTCATTTGGGTCAAATGGGTTAAGTTGACCAATTTGACTAAATTGGCCAAATTAGCTTGGGTTGGGTGTTAGTTTGGGTTTAGTTAACAAATTGATGATTGTAGGCTTTGGTTTCAATTAATTTGGATTTGATTTTGATTTATGCCAACTCGAACCTTTAGGCCAATTTAGGCTAAGTAGGTCAATTGGGTTCAATTGGGTCCAATCATGGCTTTGGTCAAGTTCAAATATCCTTTCGGAATGAACTTGACCCATTGGTTGCAATTAATTTGGTTTATATTTTGATTTGACCTAATTTGGTTGTTTAGATCAATTTGGGTCAACTTGGGTCAAGAGGTCTAATTAGGTTTGGTTTGACTCAATTGAAGGTCAAGTCATATTCAAATATTGATTTTGATTTGGTATGAATCATTGGTTTCAAGGGATTTATCTTAGGTTGTAATTTGGCTAGTTTGGGTTCTTATGGTTTAAGGGGTTGACTTGGTTAAATGACCAAGTTGACTTAGTTTAACCCAATTTGTGATAATTGATCAACCTAGGGTGATCAACAATCATGATGGGAAGTTCTGATGGCTTGGTTCAATCCAATTTGGGTAGGATTAGAACTTGGCTGAAATTGATCAAATTGGCCACTTTAGGTCAAGTGGACTAATTGGGTTTAGTTAGCTTGATTTTAGGTTGAGTTTGATTTAGTTGACTTATATATGGATATGGGATTGATATATAAATTCAATTGCAATTGGCTTGGGTTCAAATGGGTTTTGATTCATTTGAACATTTCAAGTCAAAAGGGTTAAGACTTGGTTGATTTTGGTTTGGCTTGATGATTATAGATTTCATTTACATTTGTGAATATGATTGAATGTATGATTGATTCATGAGAAAATCAATTGAATTTGGGTTTTGGAATGAATGAATTTGGCTAAATCCATGGAGTTGAGTCATGTGGCTTAGGATTGGATTTTGATTTGGTTTGATTTAGTTTTGATTATTTAAATGTATATTTCATTTAAATTTGTGGAGATGATCAAAAATATGATTGATTTGTGAGAAAAAACAATTGAGTTTGACTTGATTTGGATTAAGATTTAGCTAAGTCCATGGGATAGTCATATGGCTTAGGAAGGGTTTTGATTTAATTTTATTTAGTTTGATTTAGTTTTGATAATTTTAGTGTAGATTTGAATTATATTTAGGAAGATGATTGAAGATATAAATTTATTATAAGAAAATCAATTGATTTTGGATTGATTTGGATTAATATTTGGCTAAGTCCATTGGATAGGTTATATGGCTTAAGAAGGGTTTCAAGTTTGGATTTGATCATAGGCTTCAATCATTTGTTTTTGGAATTTAGGTTTGGATTTGATTTTGATGTTTGAATTGAACTTGAGGTTTGGTTAGAGAAGGTGAACATGGATCTGATTTGGGTTGTAGGGTAGGTGGATTATCCCAATCCCTAAGGCATAACCTAATCCTATGGTTAACCCTTCTAAGTCTTTAGGCTTAGGTTAGGTGTTTACCTAATTATTAGAAGTGTCTTATGACTAGGGAAGTCTTAATGTCTAGAAGTCTCCTAAGTCTAAGATATGAAGATTGAATCCGCACTCCAAAAGTGAATTCAACAAGCCTTAGACTCCATAGTGTTTCCCTTGGAGATAGATGATTGGAAGACCAAAGCCAACTTTCACATTATAGACTCTGATACATCTTTCAATGCTTTGCTTGGCAGACCATGGATACATGCGAACAACATAATTCCATCCTCTATACATCAATGTATGAAGTTTGTGAGAGGTGGGATCATCTACTGTGTCAAAGGAGATCTCAAGCCATTTACAGTTCACGAGGTCGACATATATGAGGATGGGGCTTACTACCTCCCTCAAAATAAACAAGTCTATTCTTGTGAATTTGGACAAAGTTTAAAAACAAAAAAAATAAAAAGAAAAAGAAAAAGAAAAAAAAGAAAAAGAAAAGAAAAGAGAAAATAAAAAAGAAAATAAAAGGAAGCGCAAATAAACTTGGAGGAGGAAGTGGAGCATGACATTAGATTTAACCCATAGTTCATTACTCCATTCGAACATATGGGTAACACGACCTGACCTCCACCAGGCAGGCGAAGAGGCCAGTTCAGAGGTAGTCCTAGGGGTTGAAAACCTCCTTATTGGCCACCCAATAGAAGATATGTCCCAACTACCAGGAGTACATTTGCTATCCATATAGACTAAGAATCTAGTTCATAGGATGAGTCTTATATGGTTAGTACACCAACTAGCTCTTGTCTGTAGTAGATTGCATTAGAGGTGACACTTGAGTAAGATAGAGATGAAGACCTAGCTCCAAAGCAAAGAATATGTGTATCCAAGTCTATATGTGAAACAGTTAGGCATCAGTTGAGAACTTTAGCTCCAACCTCACTTTTTTTCTCAAAAGGCTGAGGGTTTGGTAGTTTAGGAAGCCCCTAAGTCATCCACAGATGTAAAGACTTAGAGGTTCTTTCTAGGTGCATCATCCTCAAGTTAAGAAGTTGATGTAGAACTTAAGGATGATTCATATAAAAATTTAATAGAATTTTCTTTTGATTGGTACTTGTCTTGTGTTCATAATTTAGCAAAGAAAGGGTAATCCCACATACTTGGTCAAAGCACAAGTCATACTACTTTGAAAGAATATGAAAGAACAAATGCAAAAGCTCGCAATCAAGACCAGGACTAGGATTTGGTACAATGGGTTCAGTCAGTTATGATGATTATTGCTTATTCATCACCAATCATTTCAAATCTCATAAGTTATTTTCAAATCACATTAACTCATATGAGGAGCTGTACTTAGAAACCTCAAATGATATGATGATTTTGATGTTAAAGATGCACCACCAAAATTTGAAGAAGTGATCAAATTAACCATCAACGAGCTCAAGAAAATCAACTTAGGAATTGAACATGATCTACGCTCGACATACATCAGTTCTTTATTGAATGAAATTGAAACCAATGAGTTAGTTAGGCTATTGACTGAGTTTAAGGACTGCTTTTCATGGAGTTATGAAGAGATTCCTGGATTGGCACCTAACATAGCAGTCCATAAACTAGCATTAGAGCCTACTTCTAACCCTATTAAGTAGGCTCCTAGATGCATGCGATTAGACATAGAATAATAGGTCATTTCTGAAGTCAAAAAAATAGATTAATGCTAGCTTCATTCAGGAAGAAAAATATCCTTCCTAGTTGGCCAACATCATCCCAGTTAAGAAAAAGATTGGTCAAATTCACATATGCATCAATTTTAGGGATTTAAATAAGGCATGTCCAAAAGATGAATTTTCACTACCAATCCCGGAGCTGATTGTTGGCATTGCCTCATCTCATGCAGTCTTCTCTTTCATGGATGGCTCATATGGATATAACCAATTAAAGATGGTCCCAAAAGATGAAAGAAATACTACTTTTAGAACCCTGATCAGAATCTATTGCTATATGGACATGCCTTTCAGTCTTAAAAATGTCGGTGCTACATACCAGGGGGCTATTACTCAAATTTTTGATGAACTCATTCATCATCAAGTTGAGTGCTTTGTGAATGATATCATGGTCAAAAGTAGAGAAATGGAAGACCATCTATTGAACTTGGGAGTAGTTTTCAAATAATTAAGATAGTTTAACCTCAAAATGAACCCCCATGAAGTGTGCATTTGGAGTAGCTTCAAGGAAATTCCTTAGTTTGTTGTCCAACACCAGGGAATCAAAATCGATCTGGAGAAGATTAAGGCAATATTAGAAATACTACCCAATAGAAGTTTAACTCAACTCAGATCATTCCAAGATTGGTTAGCATATCTAAGATGCTTTATATCCAACCTATCAGGAAGATGTCAGCCATTCTTAGCACTTATGGAAAAGGATGCTAAGTTCAAGTGGGTGACAAGTGTGAGCATGCCTTCGAAGACATCAAGCATTAATTGGTGACACTACTAGAAGACCCTATCCTGATCAAGCCACTCATACTTTACGCTACTACGTTAGCCAACTCCTTTGGTGCTTTGTTGGCCCAAGCCAATGATGAAGGAAAGGAAAATGCACTCTATTTCCTTAACCTCCATCTAATACCTGCTGAGGATAACTTGCCAACCATTGAGAAGCATTGCCTAGCTTTAATTTTTCCATCCCAAAAGCTACAGCACTACATGCTTCCTCATAGTGACATGGCCGACATTATCCAGACGGTTGGCACGATGATGCATGATCCTGTCATAGTTTGACATTACCTTTGTACCCCTCTATGCAGTGAAAGAACAAGCGCTAGTAGATTTCTTAGCAACACACCCACTTCCTGCTGACACTCTACTTAGTAATGATCTCCCTGATGAACAAATCATGAACTTAGAAGATACTAGCATTCACATTGGGAGATGTACTTTGATGGTTCAACTTCCTCTAAAATAGGAGAAGAACCACAATCTACTATTCCAGGAAAGGCAGGGGTAGGAATAGTTCTCTTAACTTCGGACTATGATGTGATGAGATTCTCATATCATCTGTCCAATCCTTGCATGAATAATGAAGCTAAATATGAGGTTTTGATTGTCGATCTGGAGTTATTCCTTACTCTAAGCATCTAGAACATCAACATTTTTGAGGATTCTCAGCTAGTTATCAACCAATCACTGAGTTCTATAAGATTATAAAGTCTAAGCTTTAACACTACCATAAGTACACCATAGAGTTGTTGGCCCAAATCCTAGAGGTTATCATTTATAAGATTCCTCAAGGAGAGAACATCGTAGCGCATGCTTTAGCCAAGCTTACCAAATAGTTGGCATGTCTGGAGGATGAGTCCATATCAATAAAAGTCCAAAATTGACAAGTCTTATCCCTTATTGATATTGAACTCATCAAAAAGTACTCTCTTGAAGGGGAGGTTACCAATGCCAAGAAGGATGATGAGTTACATTAGAGTCAACCATTCATGGATTACCTAAATAAAAGAAAACTACCTCAAAAGAAGTCCCAAGCCTATCATATGAAGTAGTGAGCACTTTCCTACACTCTTGTGGATGGTGTCTTATATCGGTGGTCTTTTGATCATATGTGGTTACATTATTTAGACAAGAACGAAGCCTATAAGATTGTGATTGAGGTACACCCAGGATTATGTGGAGCCAACTAATCTGGTCCGAAGATGAAATTCATGATCAAGAGATTAGGATACCACTTGCTGCCAATGATCAAAGATTGCATGGATATGGCTAGGCGATGCCACTAATGTCAAATACACAGTGTGGTCCTACACCAATCACCCAACATTCTACATCCTACATTAGCCTTATTGCCATTCGGGTGCTCGGGTACTGACGTAGTGGGTCTGATTGATCCTCCTTCTTCTAAGGGTCATCAATTTATCTTAGCTGCTACTGACTACTTTTCAAAATTGGAGAAAGTGATTCCACTCATAGAGGTCATTGCTCAGTATGTGCTCTTGTTTTTTAAGAACCATATTGTGTATAGGTTCGAAATGCCTTGATAAATTATATCTGATAATGATACTACATTCAAGAGCACTGAGAACAACAACTTTGCCTGGAGACACATCATAAATTGAAGATATTCTACCATCAACTATCCAAGAGAAAACATCTTAGCAGAAGCCGTCAACAAAACTCTCATCCAAATACTAAAGAAGACACTTGATAATAATAAGCGATAGTTGCATGAGTAGTTAGTTGAAGCCTTGTGGGCCTATCACACCACATATAGAACTGCAACTTAGTCTACTCTTTTCTATTTAGTGTATGGGTCTAAAGTTGTTCTACCATTAGAAGTCCAACTCCCATCACTAAGGATATCTATGGGTAACAAGATCACAACAGAGTAGAATGCTAAGTTGCAGTTTGAAGAGCTCAAAGGTTTGGAAAAGAGATGCCTATGGGCATGCCAAAACCTCGAGTTGTACAAAGCTAAAATGATTCAAGCTCATACTAATTTGGTCTATCCTAGAGTTTTTCATGTAGGAGAGCTTATTTTAGTTCTAAAGAGACGATTTTGCCGTAGATAGGAGGCAAGTTTGAACCCACTTAGGAAGGCCCTTTTGCCATGAGTAGGCCTACCAAAAGGATCTTATCCTTATTAATCATAAGTGAGAGTGCCCAATGCTTCCAATCAAGACTTAAAAAAATATTATAAATCATGTATGAAAATAATTATCACCAATGAAAATTTCATTTCAAATTCAGTCTCTTCCATGTTGAAAGTATTCTTGTTTGTGAATCTGCCACGATGTGTTTAGCGAAGATGTATGGAACTCGAGACATAACACAAAGACAAACTACACATAAACATATAAAATAAAGACATATCTTTTGTCTCAGGCTACTCTGAGTTGAGATAACCACTCTCACTCGTAGGCTGCTCTTGGTCGGCGTGCTGCCACTGTAATCGTCACTTGATTGCTCTTCTTTTTTCTTTTGAGGATGTAAGTCTGCTATGCTTTTTCATCCTTACTTGACCACTATGCACTAATCAGCGCCTTGTTAGTTTGGTAGGCCCTACTACATGGCCGGTAAGCTATCATGTTGGCTATGATTAAGAAAACCAACCTACTGGAGTTAAATCACACCCTTCTTCCTACTATAGCCAAATTAAAAACCAACCTCCCTAGTGTAACCAAATTCAACCAACTCACCTAGTAAAGTCTAAATCAAAGAAATCCAACCAAACTCTTATCCTCAGCGAATACATCCCCAAACAAATCTATGAAATTGAACTCAAATCATAATCCCCAGTGGATATCCCAAACCTGCTTCCTTAGTGGAAGGTCCATATACCCAATCCCAAGTGGACTCAAGCCCATATCTCTAGTAGATATACCTCCAAATCAATTAAAACAAAATAAATTAAAGTTGATTCAATCTTAATTCATGGTGGATTATATATTCTTATCTTCAGTGGATCTTCTTTCCATAAATCATATAATCAAATCAAATTCAAACCTTATCCCCAACAGATTTTCTTTTTCTATGCCCTTGACATAGACCCCTCACATGTCATGTCCAATGCATGTGTGATCCCCTAGCAGATCTCCCTCCATGTCCTTGACATGGAATTCTTATCAAATCTTATTTATCCTTTTAAGCCCACCTTTAATACTTTAACCAAAATCCTAACAATGTATTCATTCAAATTGCATCATCTTAACATTGTAATCAACATTTTATTATTTGTACTAGTGCAAGCTCAAAAAAACTATACAATATCATGCAAAACATATTATAGTGTGAATTAACACACTATATTATATTAGAATATATGATGTTATATTATAATTTACGATAATGTAATATATTGTCTAACATGACACCTCATTAGAATCACCTAAAAGGAACAAATAACAAAGTTTTCTCAAAATATGAATAATGTTCATTTTGAATGTAAAATTCTCATTTTTCTATTAGAAATGGTACAAAATAACATAACTTTGGTGTTGCTTCTTGGTGTGTGCTATAAATTTGGCCAAATTCTTCCACCTCAACCTTCAAATAAACATTTTTGTGAGTTTTGACCCAATGTATTATAACAAAAGTAAAACATACTAAAATGTACAATAACATTTAGTAACATAGCACCACATTCATATATATGTGAAGTTATATTGTTATGTACATTATATTTTATTATGCTTTCATATAATATATTATCTTACATTACACCTTATAATGAATCACTTTAAGCAAAAAATTTATAAAATTTGGTTGAAAAATGAACATTTATTTTGGATGCAAAATTCCATTCTTTTACTTAAATGACACACCATAGCACACCCCTAATGATGTTCCCTAAAGCTTACCTTAAATTTGGCCAAATTCCATCATCTCAGCATATAAATCAGTATTATTATGAATTATACCAGTACAAACTCTACTACATCATACTATAACAAACTAAAATAGGCTAAACAACAAATACAAATACACAATAGTTTGCTATAATGCATTATGCTACACTATGTTATGGCATCATATATTATAATACACGATAACATATTATATTATATTATATTGCATATCACATCACAAGGGATTGCTTAAGATAAAAAAATCATAAAATAAGTCTAAATAATAAAAAACTATATATTTTTGTTGTATCACTTACATATTTTAAATTGAAATAGTATATTATGATGCCATGCTATACCTATTATGAATTTCACTAAATTCCTCTATTTTAATGTCTAAATCAACATTTTTATAAATAATGCTAGTGTAGGCTCAACTGCATGTTTGTAAAATTCTAAAAGAATTTAAAATTCACAGAACAATATATTATGATATATGTTGCTAAACTATGCTACAATATATAATATTTATTTTGAACATAAAATCTTACTTTTTAAACTATAGGTGGCGTAACACACCTTTGGTACTACAAGCTAATTCCCCCTTCAAATTTAACAAATTTCATCATCTAGTTTATTAAATCAATATTTTTATGATTTATCTTAATATAGACTATAGGGCACAATATCATAATATACTAAAACATTTTAAAACATCTTATAACATCCAAAAACACATCAATACATGCTCAAACATATGATGCTACATTATACTATAATATATAGCATTATAATATAATTTAGGGTTAGAGTTTAAAGTATTGAAATCTGTAATAGTCAAGGGAATGTCTCTTGAAGACATTTTCTTGAGCAACCATAACTATGTTTAGATTAGGTCATTCATTAGATATACTCCTATTGTCATCTTTATTCAAGGTTTAGGCTTTAGGGTTTAGTGTTTAGGGTAAGGGTGTAGGGTTAGAGTTTATGGTTAGTTTAGGGTTTAGGATTTTTCATTAGTTTAGGGTTGAGGGTTAGTTTAGGGTTTAAGGTTTAGGGTTTATTTATTTTAGTTTAGATTTTTTATTTAGTTTATTTTTTAGGTCTACGTTTAGGTTTAGGTTTATTTTTTAGTTTAATTTTATTTTTATTTTATTTTTTAGGTTTAGGTTTTATTTTTTATTTTTAGGTTTAGATTTTTATTTTATGTTTTTTAGTTTTAGGTTTTATGTTTTTATTTTTGGTTTTATTTTTAGGATTTATTTTTTAGTTTAGGTTTAGGTTTATTTTTAGTTTATTTATTTTTATTTATGGTTTTGGTTTAGGTTTAGCTTAACTTTATTTAAGGTTTAGGTTTAGAATATATTTATTTTAGTTTAATTTAGTTTAGTTTAGGTTTAGGTTTATCTATACTTTATTTTATGTTTAGGTTTTTTTTTAGTTTAGGGTTTAGGTTATATTTTTAAGTTTATTTTTTAGGATTAGGTTTTTATTTTATTTTATTTTAAGTTTACTTTATTTTATTTTAGGTTTAGTTTTTATTTTAATTAGGATTTTAATTTTTTAATTAAGTTTACATTTTTTTTTTTGTTTAGGTTTAGGTTAAGGATTAGGTTTTAGTTTAGGTTTTTATTTTATTTTTGTTTAGGTTTTTCTATTTATTTTATTTTTAGGTTTTATTTAATTTAGGTTTAGGTTTTTAGCTTTTTAAGGTTTAGGGTTTAGGGTTTCGAGTTAAGGGTTTAGGGTTTGGGGTTTAGGGTTTAGGGTTTAGGGTTTAGTGTTAAGGGTTTAGGGTTTGGGGTTTAGGGTTTAGGGTTTAGGGTTTTGGGTTTAGGATTTATGGTTTATGTTTTTTTTAAATTAAATAAATCGGTAGGTTTAGCATTATTTCGTTTAGGGTTTTTTTTTGTTTAGGGTTTAGGATTTAGGGTTTAGTGTTGTAGGTTTAGGGTTGTCGGTTTAGGGTTTATGATTAGTTTTAGTGTTTATGGTTTAGGGTTTAGGATTTAGGGTTTAGGGGGTCTTTTAAAATTAAGTTGACAGGTAGGTTTAGGTTTATTTAGTTTATCTGGATTATTTTTTATTTATTTTAGTTTATTTTATTTTTTTATTTTTATTTTGCTTTACTTTTTCTTTTTATTTAGTTTAGTTTGTTTATTTTAGTTTTATTTATTTTGGTTTCAGTTTTTTATTTTAGTTTATTTTTTAAGTTTAGGTTTATTTTTTTAGTTCAGTTTTATTTTAATTTTTTAGGTTTAGGTTTTATTTTTATTTTTAGGTTTAGGTTGTTATATTTTTTTTAGGTTTAAGTTTTAAGTTTCTATTTTAGATTTATTTTTATGTTTTATTCTTTAGTTTAGTTTTAGGTTTATTTTTAGTTTGTTTTATTTTATTTAGTTTAGGTTTAGGTTTAGGTTTAGGTTTAGCATATTTTAGGTTTAGGTTTAGATTTTATTTATTTTTGTTTAGTTTATTTTAGTTTCGATTTAGGTTTATTTTATTTTTTATTTTATTTATTTAGTTTATGTTTAGGTTTATTTTATTTTTATTTTAGGTTTAGGTTTTTATTTTTTGGTTTAGGTTTTAGGTTTTATTTTTTATTTATTTTTAGGTTTATTTTATAGTTTTAGGTTTTTATTTAGTATTTATTTATTTTATTTTATGTTTATTTTATTTTTATTTTAGGTTTAGTTTTATTTTATTTAGGTTTTTTATTTTTTAATTTAGTTTAAGTTTTTATTTATTTTATTGTACTTTTGATTTTTTTTTTTACTTTTTTTTAAGTTTAGGTTTAGGTTTAAGTTTTAGTTTATGTTTTTATTTTTTTTTTATTTAGGTTTATTTATTTATTTTATTTATCAATTTTATTTAGTTTAGGTTTATGTTTTTAGCTTTGTTGTGTTAGTTTATGGTTTGGGGTTTAGGGTTTATATTTTAGGTTTAGGGTTTAAGATTTTTTTTTAATATAGAACAAATATGGATTCATCATTTCTTCTTTTTCATTTTATTAACCAAGTAGCAGCCCAAGTTTTCTAAGGCACAAGCGACGACATTGATAAAAAATGAGCACCCATAGAGAAAATCAAAATTTCTAGATAAGTAGAACTGCCTATAATGTAAAGAGACAGTTCCATAAGCAGTAGATTGGATCGATCATTTTTCAGTTTCTCCAAATTCCATCAGAATCACCCTCGCCCCTCGAGTAGCAGGATCCGCCATCATATCCCCGATCTCTCTCACTGCCACCACCATGGCTGTAACCTCTGTCGCTCCTCCCGTCTCCATAACCACCACTACTCCTACCACCACCTCCATATCCACCAGCACCTCTAGATCCCCCACTACCACTGCTATAACCTTCACCTTGGCCTTCACCTCCACCGCTAGATCTAGATTATGCCTGGTTGACAATGATGTTCCTGCCGTCAAAGTTTTGCCCATTCTTACGGTTTAGGTTGAGGTTTATTTTTTAATTTATTTAGTTACATAAGGTTTAGGTTTAGGGTTTGGGGTTTAGGGTTTAGGGTTTTGGGTTATGGTTTTGGGTTTAGGGTTTATGGTTTAGGGTTTAAGGTTTTTAGGGTTTAGGATTTGTGGTTTAGGGTTGTAGGTTTAGGGCTTAGGGTTTAGGGTTAGTTTTAGGGTTTAGGGTTTAGGGTTTAGGATTTAAGGTTTAGTTTTTTTTTAAATTAAGTAAATTAGTAAGTTTAGGTTTATTTAGTTTATTTAGTTTAGGGTTTAGGCTTTAGGATTTATGGTTTAGGGTTTAGGGTTTAGGATTTAGGATTTAGGATTTGGGTTTAGGGTTTTTTTTAATTAAGACAACCAGTAGGTTTAGGCTTATTTAGTCTATAAAGTTTAGTTTTTATTTATTTTAGTTTATTTTTTTTATTTTTATTTAAGTTTATTTTTTATTTTTGTTTAGTTTAGTTTATTTATTTTAAGTTGATTTATTTTAGTTTAGGTTTTTTATTTTATTTTTTCTAGGTTTAGGTTGAGATTTAAGTTTATTTTTTAGTGAGTTTTATTTTTATTTATTTTTTAGGTTTATGTTTTATTTTTTATTTCTACGTTTAGGTTTAGGTTTTTTTTTTTTTTGGTTTAGGTTTAAGGTTTTTATGTTAGGTTTATTTTTAGGTTTTATTTTTTAGTTTAGGTTTAGGTTTATTTTTAGTTTATTTTATTTTATTTAGTTTAGGTTTAGGTTTAAGTTTTATTTATTTTAGTTTAGTTTATTTTAGTTTAGGTTTAGGTTTATTATATTATATTTATTTTATTTTTATTTTAGGTTTAGGTTTTTTTTTTTTTTAGTTTAGGGTTTAGGTTTTTTTTTTAAAATTTATTTTTAGGTTTTATTTTTAGGTTCATTTTTTTGGTTTAGGTTTTTATTTAGTTTTTATTTTATTTTATTTTAGGTTTATTTTATTTTTACTTTATGCTTAGTTCTTATTTTATTTAGGTTTTTTATTCTTAAGTTTATTTTATTTTTTAGTGTAGTTAGGTTTTTATTTACTTTATTTTAGTTTATTTTATTTTATTTTTAGGTTTAGGTTTAGGCCTTAGTTTAGGTTTTTATTTTATTTTAGACTCGAATCTTTAACGAATTCATTCATCATCAAGTCGAGTGCTATGTCGATGATCTTGTGGTCAAAAGCAGAGAAAAGGAAAACCATCTCTTTAACTTGAGAGTACTTTCTGAATAGTTAAGACAATTTAACCTCGAAATGAACCCCGTGAAGTGTGCATTCTGAGTAGTTTTAGAGAAATTCCTTGAGTTTGTTGTTCGACACCAGGGAATCAAAATTGATTAGTAGAAGATCAAGGCGACATTAAAATTGTCACCCCCTAAAAGTTTAACTCAACATAGATCATTCCAAGGGTGGTTGGCATCTCTAAGGCGCTTTATTTCCAACCTATCGGGAAGAGGTCATCCATTCTCAGCACTTGTCAAAAAGGACACCAAGTTCAAGTGGGATGACAAGTGTGAGTATGCCTTCAAAGACATCAAGTATTACTTGATGACGCCACCGGTTCTAGTAGCCCTATCATACTTTACACTTCTATGTTAGATGACTCACTTGGTGCTTTGTTGGCCCAAGTCAATGACGAAGGGATGGAAAATGCACTCTACTACCTCAGCCATTGTCTAATCCCTGTAGAGGCTAATTATCCACCCATTGAAAAGCATTGCCTAGCTTTAATCTTTGCATCCCAAAAGCTACAACACGACATGCTTCCTCATAATCTGAAGTTAATCTCTAGGATCGATCCACTACAATATCTCATGACATAGACGACACTATCTGGATGGTTGGCATGACAGTCCATGATCATCTCATAGTTTGACATCACCTTTGTACCTCTCTGTGTAGTGAAAGGACAAGCACTAGCAGATTTCTTAACAACACACCCACTTCTTATTGACTCTCTGCTTAGTGATGATCTCCCTGATGAACAAATCATGAACTTAAGGGATACTAGTATTCAGCACGGTGAGATGTACATTGATGGTGCAACTTCCTCTCAAAGAGAAGAATAACCACAATTTACTATTCTAGAAAATGCAGGGGTAGGAGTAGTTCTCTTAACTTTGGACTATGATGTGATGAGATTCTCATATTATCTGTCCAATCCTTGTACCAACAATGAAGCCGAATATAATGTTCTGATTGCTGGTATGGAGTTAGCTGTTACTCTAAGCATCCTGGACATCAACAACTTCAGGGATTCTCAGCTAATTATCAACCAAATCACTGGGTCCTATAAGGTTATAAAGCCTAAGCTCCATCACTACCAGAAGTACACCATAGAGTTGTTGGTCCAAATCCTAGAGGTTATAATTTATAAGGTTCCTCGAGGAGAGAATATTGTATTGTACGCTCTAGCTAAGGTTGCCAAGAAGTTGGCATGTCCGGAGGATGAGTCCATATTTATAAAGGTCCAAAATAGAAAAGTCTTATCCCTTATTGATATTGAACTGATCAAAAAGTACTCTCTTGAAGGGGAGGTTGTCATTGCCAAGAAGGATGAGAGGTTAGATTAGATGAAACCATTCATGGATTACCTAAATAATGGCAAACTACCTTAAGAGAAGCCCCAAGCCAATCAGATGAAGCAGAGAGCACTTTCTTACACACTTGTGGATTGTACGGGCGATTATAAGTGGTTACAATTTTATATTAACACAATTTAGTGATAGAGGATGAAAGCCAAGATCAAGAGACTAAAATACTACTGGTCATCGATGATCAAAGATTGCATGGATATGGCTAGGCAAGGCCAATAATATCAAATACACGGTGTGGTCCTACACCAACTACCCAACATTTTACTTCCTACATTGGCCTCATGGCCATTTGAGTGTTGGGGTATCGACATAGTGGGTCTAATTGATCCATCTTTTTCCAAGGGCCATTGGTTCATCTTAGCTACTATTGACTACTTTTCCAAATGGGCAAAGGAGATTCCACTCATAGTGGTCACACGTCATCATGTGCTCTAATTTTTTAGGAACCATATCATATATAGGTTCGGAGTGCCTCAATGAATTATATTTGATAATGGTATTGCATTCAAGAGCACCGAGATCAACAACTTTGCCCAGAGACACAACATAGATTGGAGATAATTTACCATCAACTTCTTGAGGGAAAATGGCTTAGCAGAAGTCTTCAATAAAACTCTCATCAAAATACTAAAGAGGACACTCAACAACAATAAGCGATAGTGGCATGAGCAGTTAGTTGAAGCCTTATGGGCCTACTGCACCGCATATAAAACTTCAACTCAGTATACTCATTTCTCCTTAGTTTATGGTTTCGAAGTTGTTCTACCATTAGAAGTCAAACTCCCATCACTAAGGATAACTGTTGGTAGCAACATCACAATTGAGCAGAATGCCAAGTTGCAGTTGGAAGAGCTTGAATGTTTGGAGGAGAGAGACCTACGAGCATGCCAAAACCTCGAGTTGTACAAAGCTAAAATGATTCAAGCTCATAACAAGTTGGTCCGTCCTAGAGCTTTTCAAGTAAGAAAGCTTATTTTAGCTCTAAGGAGATGAATTGTTGCCCATCATAAGATGGGAGGCAAGTTTGAAGGCCTTTTTTCCATAGAGAAGGCCTACCAAGGAGGATCTTATCAGCTTATTAATCATAAGGGAGAGTGCCCAATACTTCCAATCAATAGGCTCTCCTTAAAGAAATATTATAAATCATATTTGAAAATAATTATCATCAATGAAAATTTCATTTCGAATTCAATCTCTTCCATGTTGAAAGTATTCTTATTTGCAAATCTACCATGATGTGTTTATGATAGGTGTAAGGTACTCGAGTAGCATCATATCCATTATTGACACAACACTAGCACAAACTACACACAAATATATAAAACAAACATATAGCTTTTATCTCAGGCTACTCTAAGTTGAGATAAAATCCTCAACTACACTCACTTAGTAGCTGCTCTAGGTCAGGCTAACGTACTACCCTACTATTGTGTCACACCAGCAGTCTTCTTGTTTTGAAAGATGTAAGTTTGCTATGCTTTCCTTTCTTACTTGGAGGTTGTAAGCTACCTTATGTTGGCTTCATTTAAGAGGATGTGAGTCTGCTATGCTTTCTTCTTGGATTAGCCTTCGTGCACTGACTAGGTCGAGTATATTTAAGGATTAGGATAAGTCCCCTAGCTACTCCTTCTCTCTTGACAACTTCAAGTCTAGATCCAGTCCTTCCTCGGGGCTCCCCACTTAGTAGTCACTATAGGTTAGATAGCATCTGTCCTGCCAATGATAGACTATTTTGATGATCAATTCCGCTTGGAAAGTTGTAAGCCTACAAGCTTTCTTTCTAGATTTATCATTGCACACTGATGGGCACTTTAGGCTAGTTGGTTCTCACTATGTTGATGGATACACCACTCATACGGATTGATACAACTTAGGTTCAGTAGTGGTCCTAGGTCAGGTTCAATTTGTTGTCCATCAAACAGGTCACCCCAGTGGTTGTTCCTTGCTTTGGAAGATGTAAGTCTACTATGCCTTGTTCCTAGCACAACCGTTGCACACCAAAAGGCAAATCCTTAGGTTGGCTAGTTCTACCCCGTAGCTGGTAGACTTTCCCTTTGGATTTGTAAACCTAAGGTAGGTCAAGGCTGATATAACCCCTCCTCAGTGGGTCCATCACAGACCTACATGGTCCATACATTAACTAAGATTAAATTAAACCCAATCAAATTTTTTGCAGTGGAGTTAAATCATACCCTTCTCCCTAGTGGAGCCCTAAATCATATATTAATAAGTCAAGCAAACAAATCAAATTCAAAATCAACCTCCTCAGTGGAGCAAAATCAAATCAACTCCCCTATTAGAGTATAAATCAAAGAAATCCAACCAAACACTTATCCTCAATGGATACATCCCAAAACAAATCTATGAAATCAAACTCAAATCCCAATCCCTAGCGGATAGCCAAAACCTGCTTCCCTAGTGGAAGGTTCACTAGCAGATATGCCTCCACATCAATTAAAGCAAAATAAATTAAAGTCGATTTGATCTTAATCCTCGGTGGATTATATATTCTTATCCCTAGTGGATCTTCTTTCCATAAATCATATAATCAAATCAAATTCCAACTTTATCCCAAATAGATTTTCTTCTTCTATGCCCTCAACATAGACCCCTCACATGCCATGTATAATGTAAGTGTGATCCCCTAGAGGAGCTCCCTCCATGTCCTTGACAAGGAATTCTCATCAAATCATATTTCATTTCTTATGTACACCTTTAATACCTCAACTAAAAGCCTAACAATGTATTCCTTAAAATTACATCAACTTAACATTGTAATAAACATTTTATGATTTATGATGGTGCAAGCTCAAACTAACTATACAATATCATGCTAAACATATTATAGTGTGAATTAACACACTATATTATTTTATAATATATGATGTTATATTATAATTTGCTATAATATAATATATTGTTTAACATTACACCTCATTAGAATCACTTAAAATGAACAAATAACAAAAATTTTCAAAATATGAATAATGTTCATTTTGGATGTAAAATAATTATTTTTCTATTAGGAATGGTACAAATTAGCAAAATTTTTGTGTTTCTTCTTGGTGTGTGCCGTGAATTTGGCCAAATTCTTACATCTCAACCTTCAAATTAACATTTTTGTGAGTTTTGATGCAATGTATTATAACGAAAGTAAAACATACTAAAATGTACAGTAACATTTAGTAACACACCACCACATTCATATATGTGAAGTTATATTATTATGTACATTATATCTTAATATGCTTTTATATTATATATTATCTTATATTACACCTCGAAATGAATCACTTTAAGCAAAAAAAATTTATAAAATTTGGTTAAAAAATGAACCTTTATTTTGGATGCAAAATTCCATTCTTTTGAACATTTATTTTGGCCAAATCCCACCATCTCAGCCTATGAATCAATATTTTTATGAATTATACTAGTGCAAACTCTACTACATCGTACTATAACAAACTAAAATATGCTAAACAATTAGTAATACATAGTAGTATGCTATAATGAATGATGTTACACTATGTTATGGCATCCTATGTTATAATACACTAAAACATATTATTTTATATTATATTATATTGCATATCACATCACAAGGGATTTCTTATGATAAAAAATCTTAATATTAGTCTAAACAATAAAAACTATATTTTTTAGTTGTATCACTTACATATTTTAAATTGAAATAATATATTATGATGACATGCTCTACCTATTATGAATTTAGCCAAATTTGACCATTTTAAAGTCTAAATCAACATTTTTATAAACAATTCTGATGTAGGCTTGACTGAATGATTGTAAAATACTAAAAGAATTTAAAATGTGCAGAACAATATATTGATATATGATGCTATGCTATGCAACAACATCTAATATTTTTTTTGAACATAAAATCTTACTTTTTAGACTACAAGTGGCATAGCACACCTTTGGTACTACAACTTAATTCCCACATCAAATTTAACAAATTTCAGTATTTGATTTATTAAATCAATATTTTTTTGATTTATATTAATATAGACTATAGGGCACAATACCATAATATACTGAAACATTTCAAAACATCTTATGACATCCAAAAACACATCACTACATGCTCAAATATATGATACTGCATTATACTATAATATATAGTATTATAATATGATTTAGGGTATTCAAATCTCTAACAGTCAAGGGAATGCATCTTCAAGACATTTTCTTTAGTTACCATAACTATGTTTGGATTAGGTCATTCCTTTGATCTACTCCTAGCGACATCTTTAATCAAGGCTCAGGGTTTAGGGTTTAGGGTTAGTTTAGGTTTTAAGGTTTAAAGTTGAAGGTTTAGTGTTAGGGGTTTATGGTTTAGGGTTTAGGGTTGTAGGTTTTAGGGTTTAGGGTTTATTATTTTAGGGTTTAAGGTTTAGGGTTTAGAGTTTTAGGGTTTAGGTTTTAGGGTTTAGGGTGTAGGGTTTAGGGTTAGGGTTTACGGTTTAGGGTTTAGGGTTTAGAGTTTAGGGTTTAGGGTTTTTAGAGTTTAATCTTTATGGTTTAGGGTTTAAGATTTAGGGTTTTTTTTTTAGGTTTAGGGTTCAAGTTTTAGTTTATGGATTAGGGTTCAAGTTATTTTTAATAGAGAACAAATTCATATTCAACATTTCTTCTTTTTAATTTCATCAACCAAGTAGTACCCCAAGTTTTCTAAGACACAAGCGACGACATAGATTAAAAAAGAGCAACCATAGAGCAAATCAAAAACCCTAGTTAAGTAGATCCATTTCTACTGCAAAGTCACAGTTCTATAAGAAGTCGATCAAATTGGTCATTCTTCAATTTCTCTATTCACATCAGAAGCACCCCCGCCTCTCGAGTAGCAGGATTTGTCATCATATCCCTAATCTCTCCCTACGCCGCCACCACAGCTATAACCTTCGTCACTCCTCTCGCCTCCATAACCACGACTGCTCTGACCACCAGCTCCATATCCACCAGCACCTCCTGATCCCCCACCACCACTGCGATAACCACTACCTCTGCCTTCACCTCCACCGCCAGATCTAGATTGAGCATAGTTGATAGTGATGTTCCTGCTGTCAAGGTTCTGCCCATTCTTAGGGTCTAGGGTTTAGGGGTTAGTTTGGGGTTTTTTGGTTTGGGGTTTCAGATTTAGGGTTGTAGGTTTTAGTGTTTAGGGTTATAGGTTTAGAGTTATAGGTTTAAGGTTTAGGGTTTAAGGGACTTTTTTAAAATTAAGTAAATTCAAGATTCAGGTTTATTTAGTTTATATAGTCTATTTTTTATTTATTTGAGTTAATTTTATTTTGTTAGTTATATTTAGGTATTTCTTTTTATTTATTTAGTTTAGTTTAATTAATTTAGATTTATTTATTTTAGTTTAGGTTTTTATTTTAGTTTATTTCTTTGGTTTAAGTTTATTTTTTAGTTGAGTTTTTTTTTTATTTTTTTTATAGGTTTAGGATATAATTTTTATTTTTAGATTTAGGTTTAGGTTAGGTTTTATGTTATTTTTTCAGGGATAGGTTTTTATTATAGGTTTATTTTTAGGTTTTACTTTTTAATTTAGGTTTAGGTTTATTTTTAGTTTATTTTATTTTATTTAGTTTACGTTTAGGTTTAGGTTTAGTTTATTTTAGGTTTAAGATTAGATTTTATTTATTTTAGTTTAGTTTAGGTTTAGGTTTATTTTATTCTGTTTATTTTATTTTTATGTTAGGTTTAGTTTTTTTTAGTTCAATGTTTAGGTTTTATTTTTTATTTATTTTTAAGTTTATTTTTTAGGTTTAGGTTTTTATTTAGTATTTATTTTATTTTATTTTATTTTAGGTTTATTATATTTTATTTTATGTTTAGTTTTTATTTTATTTAGGTTTTTTAATCTTAGGTTATTTTAATTCTAAATTTAGATTCAATTTTTATTTATTTTATTTTATTTTTTATTATATTATAATTTTAGGGTTAGGTTTAGGTTTTAGTTTAGGTCTTTATTTTAAATTATTTATTATATTTAATTTAGGTTTAGGTTATTTTATTTCTTTTATTATTAATTTTTATTTAGTTTAGGTTTTTAGGCTTTTAGGGTTTATGGTTTAGGGTTTGGGACTTAGGGTTTTAGGGTTTAGGGTTTTAGGATTTAGGGTTTAGGGTTAGTGTTTAGGTTTAGTATTTATGCACAGAGTTTAGGGTTTTGAGTTTAGAGTTTAGGGTTTAGGCGGGTTTGGCCTAGCTTTAGGGTCAGCCTTGGGGTTTAGGGTTTGGCTCAGGGTTAGTTTAGGGTTTGGGGTTAGGATCTTTAAGGTAGGTTTAGGTTTAGGGCCTAGTAGTGAAGTGTCCAGTGTGAGTTTAGGGATGGCTCATGGTTGGTAGGTTTAGGATTTAGGGTTAAGGTTTAGGTTTAGGATTTAATGCTCAGAGTTGGGGTAAGAGGATTGCAGGTTTAGTGGGTTTAGGAGTTAGGATTTAGGTTTAGGGTTTAGGGTTTATAATTTTCTTAAAATTAAGTAAACCGGTTTAGGTTTATTTAGTTTATTTTATTTATTTAAGTTTTATTTTTTTTATTTTATTTAGGTTTATTTTTTTTATTTTTATTTAGTTTAGTTTCTTTATTTCAGGTTTATTTCATTTAGTTTAAGTTTTTTATTTTCATTTATTTTTAAGGTTTAGGTTTAGGTTTAAACTTATTTTTTTAGTTTAGTGTTATTTTTATTTTAATTTTTAGGTTTAGGTTTTAGTTTTTATTTTTAGATTTAGGTTTAGGTTTTCATTTTATTTTTTTAAGTTTAGGTTTTAGGTTTTTTTAAGTTTTATTTTTTAGTTTAGGTTTAGGTTTATTTTTTGTTTATTTTATTATATTTAGTTTAAGGTTAGGTTATTTTTTGTTAAGTTTTAGGTTTTATTTATTTTAGTTTACTTTATTTTAGTTTAGGTTTAGGTTTATTTTATTTTGTTTATTTTAAGTTTAGTTTTGTTTAGTTTAAGGTTTAAGGTTTATTTTTTATTTATTTTTAGGTTTTATTTTTACATTTATTTTTTAGGTTTAGGTTTTTATTTAGTATTTCTTTTATCTTATTTTAGGTTTATTTTATTTTTATTTTATGTTTAGTTTTGATTTTATTTAGCATTTTTATTTTTAGGTTTATTTTATTTATTTCATTTGGTTTAGGGTTTTATTTATTTTATTTTTGTTTACTATTTATTTTTTATTTTTTAAATTTTTACATTTTGGTTTAGGTTTAGGTTTAGGTTTTAGTTTACGTTTTTATTTTATTTTACTTTTTTTATTTTATTTAGGTTTAAGTTTTTTTTTTTAATTTTATTTTAGGATTTAGTTTAGTTAGAATTTTAGGATTTAGGGTTAAGGGTTTGAGGTTTAGGGTTTAGGGTTTAGGGTTTAAAGTTTTAGGGTTTAGGGTGGCCTGTTACAGATAGGTTTAGGGTGTGGTAGGGTTTAGGTGGGTTTAGGGTTTAAGATTTAGGGTTTTAAGGTTTAGGGTTTAGGGTAGGGTTCCATTTAGGGTTTAGAGTTTAGGGTTAGCATTTTTTATATATATATTTTTATATAAATAAACCCATAGCTTAAGTTTATTTAGTTTATTTTTTTATTTATTTAGTTTATTTTACTATTTATTTTTATTTAGGTTTATTTTATTATTATTAGTTTAGTTTATTTATTTTAGGTTTATTTATCATAATTTATGTTTTTATTTTGTTTATTTTTTTTTTTTTGGTTTATTTTTTTTTTAGTTTAGTTTATTTATTTTATTTTATAGGTTTAGTTTTATTTTTTACTTTTTACACGCTTAGGTTTAGGTTTTTATTTTATTTTTTTAGGTTAAGGTTTTAGGTTTTTATTTTAGGTTTTTTTTTAGTTTAGGTTTAGGTTAATTTTAAGTTTGTTTTATTTTATTTATTATTCAGGTTTAGGTTTAGGTTTAGTTTTTTTTAGGTTTAGGTTTAGGTTTTATTTATTTTAGTTTAGGTTTAGCTTTATTTTGTTTTATTTTAGGTTTAGGTTTTCATTTTAGTTTATGGTTTAGGTTATAATTTTAAGTTTATTTTTTAGGTTTAGGTTTCTATTTAGTTCTTATTTTATTATATTTTGGGTTTATTTTATTTTTCTATTAGCTTTAGTTTTTATTTTATTTAAGTTTTTATTTTTTTTAGTTTCGTTTAGGTTTTTACTTATTTATTTTTTGTTTAGTTTTAAAATTTTATTTTATTCTTTTTTTAAGTTTAGTTTTAGGTTTGAGTTTTGGTTTTTATTTTATATTATTTTTTTATTTTATTTTGGTTTTCTATTTATTTTATTTTAGTTTTATTTGTTAGGTTTAAAGATTTAGGGTTTATGGTTTAGGGTAGGGTGGGTTTGGTTTAGTGTATCCATCATTTAGGGTTTAGAATTTAAGTTTTAGGGTTTAGGATTTAGGGATTAGGGTTTAGGGTTTAGGGTTTAGGGTTTGGGGTTTGGGGTTTAGGGTTTAGGGTTAGTTTTATGGTTTATGGTTTAGGGTTTTGGGTTTATGTTTTTTATTTTT
This sequence comes from Cymbidium sinense, assembly GCA_021442155.1. NCBI lineage: Eukaryota > Viridiplantae > Streptophyta > Magnoliopsida > Asparagales > Orchidaceae > Cymbidium > Cymbidium sinense. Next base: position 70,130,154 of record CM038214.1, read on the forward strand.
TGTTTTAAATGAAGTAAACCGATAGGTTTAGGTTTTTTTTGTATATTTAGTTTATGTTTTATTTACTTTAGTTTATTTTATTTTCATTTTTATTTAGGTTTATTTTTTGTTTATTTTTATTTTGTTTAGTTTATTTATTTTAGGTTTATTATTTTAGTTTAGGTTTTTTATTTTAGTTTATTATTTCAGCTTAGGTTTAGGTTTATGTTTATTTTTTTAGTTTAGTTTTATTTTTATTTTACTTTTTTAGGTTTAGGTTTTATTTTTAATTTTTAGGTTTTTGTTTAGGTTTTTATTTTATTTTTTTTGTTTAAGTTTTATGTTTTTATTTTAGGTTTATTTTTAGGTTTTATTTTTTAATTTAGGTTTAGGTTTATTTTTAGTTTATTTTATTTCATTTAGTTTAGGGTTTAGGTTTAGGTTTTATTTATTTTAGTTTACTTTATTTTAGTTCAGGTTTAGGTTCATTTTAATTTGTTTATTTTAGGTTTAGTTTTTTTTTTATGTTTAGGATTTAGGTTTTATTTATAATTTATTTTAAGGTTTATATTTTAGGTTTAAGTTTTTATTTAGTTTTTATTTTATTTATTTAGGTTTTTTATTTGTAGGTTTATTTTATTTTTTTAGTTTAGTTTAGTTTTTATTTATTTTATTTTAGTTTAGTTTATATTTTTTATTTTATTTTAGTTTTGGGTTTAGGTTTAGTTTTTAGTTTATGTTTTTTATTTTAGTTAATTTTTTATTATATTTAGGTTTATGATCTTATTTATTTATTTTATTTTTACGTTTTATTTAGTTTAGCTTTAGGTTTTTAGGTTTTTATGTTTAAGTGTTTAGGGTTCAGGGTTTAGGGTTTAGGGTTTAGGTTTTAGGATTTAGGATTTGGGTTTTAGGGTTTAGGTTTTAACATTCTACATTTTAAGGTTTAGGGTTTAGGGGGGTTTAGTGTTTTATGGCTTATGGTTTGGGGTTTTAGGTTTAGTATTTAGTGTTTAGCATTGTAAGTTTAGGGTTTTGGATTTAGGGTTAATTTTATGGTGTGGGGTTTTTTTATTTAATTTTTTAATTTTTTATTTTATTTATTTTTTGAAATTAAGTAAAGTGATAGGTTTTGGTTTATTAAGTTTATTTTTTATTTATTTTTGTTTATTTAATTTTTATTTTTATTTTTGTATATTTTATCTTTATTTAGTTTAGTTTATTTATTTTAGGTTTATTTATTTTAGTTTGGGTTTTTAATTTTAATTTATTTTTTAGGTTTAGCTTTAGGTTTATTTTTTAGTTTAGTTTTATTTTTATTTTATTTTTTTAGGTTTTGTATTATTTTTTTTAGGTTTAGGTTTAGATTTTTATTTTATTTTCTTAGGTTTAGGTTTTAGGTTTTTATTTTAGGTACATTTTAAGGTTTTTTTTAGTATAAGTTTGGTTTATTTTTAGTTTATTTTATTTTATTTTATTTTATTTAGTTTTAGGTTTAGGTTTATCTTACTTTTTGTTTTATTTTTATTTTAGCTTTTGCTTTTTTTTAGTTTAGGGTCTATTTTTTTTTTTATTTATTTTAGGTTTATTTTTAGGTTTAGGATTTTATTTAGTTTTTATTTCATCTTATTTTAAGTTTCACTATATTTTTTTATATTTAGTTTTTATTTTATTTTGGTTTTTTATTTTTAAGTTTAGTTTGGGTTTTTATTTATTTGATTTTAGTTTAGTTTGATTTATTATTTTATATTATTTTTAGGTTTATTTTATTTTTATTTTAAGTTTAGTTTTTATTTTATTTAAGTTATTTATTTTTATGTTTATTTTATTTTTTACTTTAGTTTAGGTTTTTATTTATTTTATTATAGTTTATTTTTTATTTTTTATTTTGTTTTATCTTTAGGTTTAGGTTTAGGTTTAGGTTTTAGTTAAGGTTTTTATTTTATTTTATTTAGGTTTAGGTTTTATTTATTTATTTTATTTTTCAGATTAATTTAGTTTAAGTTTAGGTTTTCAGGTTTTTAGTATTTAGGGTTTATGGTTTATGGTTCACGGTTGTAGGTTTTAGGGTTCAGGGTTTTAGGGTTAAAGTTTTAGGGTTTTGAGTTTAGGGTCTAGGGTTTACGGTTTACGGTTTTAGGGTTTAGGGTTAGTTTTAGGGTTTGGGATTTAGGGTTAGGGATTATTTTATTTTATTTTTTATTTTTTTATTGTTTTATTTTTTTTTAAATTAAGTAAACTAGTAGGTATAGGTTTTTTTTAGTTTATTTTTTATTTATTTTAGTTTTCTTTATTTTCCATTTTATTTATGTTTTCTTATTTTTTTTAGTTTGTTTATTTTAGGTTTCTTTTTTTTAGTTTAGGTTATTTTATTTTAGTTTATTTAGGTTTAGGTTTGTTTAGTTTATTTTATATTTTAGGTTTAGGTTTATTTTTATTTTATTTATTTAGGGTATTTTTATTTTATTTAGGTTTAGGTTTTAGGTTTTATTTTAGGTTTATTTTACTTTCTTTTTTAGTCTTTAGGTTTATTTTTTAGTTTATTGTATTTTATTTAGGTTTAGGTTTAAGTTTATTTTATTTTTATTTTAGGTTTAGGTTTTTTTTTAGTTTAGGGTTTAAGTTCTAATTTTTATTTACTTTTAGGTTTTATTTTTTGGTTTATTTTTTAGGTTTAGGCTTTTATTTAGTTTTTAAGTTTAGGTATAGGTTTTACTTTAGGTTTTTATTATATTTTATTTAGGTTTTGGTTTATTTATTTATTTTATTTTTAGATTTTATTTAGTTTAGGTTAATATTTTTAGGGTTTGGGGTTTAGGGTTAATTTTAGAGTTTAAGGTTTTAGATTTAGGGTTTATATGGGAGTAGTTAAAGAGTAGTTTAGGTTTATTTAGTTTATTTTTTTAGTTTATTTTTTTATTTAGGTTTATTTTTATTTTTATTTAGTTTAGTTTATTTATTTTAGGTTTATTTATTTTAGTTTAGGTTTTTATTTTAGTTTATTTTTTATGTTTAGGTTTAGGTTTATGTTTATGTTTTAGTTTAGTTTAAGTTTTATTTTATTTTTTTAGGTTTAGGTTTTATTTTGTATTTTGAGGTTTAGATTTAGGTTTTTATTTTATTTTTTTAGGTTTAGGTTTTAGGTTTAGGGTTTAGGGTTTAGGGTTAGTTTTAGTGTTAGGGATTTTTTATTTCTTATTTTTTATTTTCATTTAAATTAAGTAAAGTGTATGTCTAGATTTATTTAGTTTATTTTTTATTTATTTTAGTATATTTTTATTTTTATTTAGTTTAGTTTATTTATTTTAGTTTAGGTTTTTTATTTTAGTTTATTTTTTAGGTTTAGGTTTATTTTTTAGTATAGTTTTATTTTTATTTTATTTTTATGTTTAGGTTTTATTTTTTGTTTGTAGGTTTAGGTTTATGTTTTTATTTAATTTTTTTTAAGTTTAGGTTTTAGGTTTTTATTTTAGGTTTATTTTTAGGTTTTATTTTTTAGTTTAGGTTTAGGTTTATTTTATTTTATTTAGTTTAGGTTTAGGTTTGGTTTAACTTATTATTGTTTTTATTTACTTTAATTTACATTTTGGTTTATTTTATTTTGTTTATTTTATTTTTATTTTAGGTTTATGTTTTTTTTTAGTTTAGGGTTTAGGTTTTATTTTTTATTTTTTTTTAATTTAATTTTTTAGGTTTAGATTTTTAATTAGTTTTTAGGTTTAGGTTTAGGTTTAGGTTTAAGTTTAGGTTTATGTTTTGGTTTTAGTTTAAGTTTTTATTTTATTTTATTTAAGTTTAGGTTTTTTATTTATTTAATTTTTAGGTTTTATTTAGTTTAGGTTAAGGTTTTTATGGTTTAGGGTTTAGGGTTTAGGGTTTTTTTTTAAAAAATTAAGTAAACCGGTAGGTTTAAGTTTATTTAGTTTATTTTTTATTTATTCGAGTTATTTTATTTGGAGGCAATAGCACCATTGACAAAAACATGATTCAAATTGAAAAGGTATCCAACCCATCAGTGTTGAAAGGCAAACACTAGTAAAAGCCGCAGATCTAAACATCCACCTACTAATAGCAGTGGCACAAACATTATTCCTAGCCAGATCAAAGTAGAAATTACACAATGCCAATAGAGCCAAGAATAACCTTATCTAGCAGTCAAACCCATATAGCATAGGCACGGGCAAAAGAGCTAACCAAACTGCAAGCAACAGATCAGCAAGAAAACCAATAAGTCAAATAGTAGCACAACACAAAGAATCAGCTGGCTCAACAAAATAACCCAATATACCATCCAGCCGATTGACAAAATAGCAAATGAAATAAACCAGAGAATGAGACAAGCAGACCAGAAGGGAGGCAGTTCCATTACAGAGAATAAGAGCCATAATAAAATTCAAAAAGTAAATAGCCAAAGCATCTATCGAATTAAGGGTAAATAGCCCAACAGCTAAGCAATCGAAGCTAGAGAGGCGGACATTACCATCAACAGCCAAACCAGAGGGAAGAGGAGACCAAACAAAACCCCAACCAGACATAGAAATTGTGAGAAGCACAAAAATAAGAGGGAAAGAAAAACAATAGCCATAAATGTAAAATCACCTAATCCATCTAGGAGGGATGAAAAGAGAGCAGTATAACCCAGTAGGTCCAGTAAAATAGCCGATAATCCCATCTAAGAAAGCTAACAGCAGGTAAAGACAATAACCAGCATAGGTAAGGGAAAAAATAGCTACAGGTAACCAATAGAAGAGGCTAAAGAGCCAAACACCACATGAACAAGAACACCAAAAAATGCAGTAGAAAATTGAGAAAAGTAAAGAGCAGACCAAGTAAAATAGAAGAAAAAGAAAAAGATAGACATAGAAAGCAATTAAACCATGCTAGAAAATAAAATAATTCAAGTTAATTTCTGAGATAATGTAAACCAGAGTTATCCAAATTAACCAAACCTCTCAATTATCTAGGAAGATTAAAATTATCAAATAGAGTGAGCTCATTTAATCTAGCACCTAGATTAGCAAGATAATCAGCACAAGCATTTCCTACATGCCAAATGTGAGTGATTTTAAAGCAGACTTGAGAGAGGACAGCTCTAGTATGGTTAAGAAGGTAGTAGAAATCCGTGTTCCCCACCCTGGTGGAAGTCAACATGTCAATGAGTAATAGAGCATCCTCTTCAATCCAAATATTGAACCCACCTTTTTGCAAACAAATATCAATAGCTTTGTTAACAGCCATTAATTCAGCAAATATAATAGAACAAGCTTTAAGGGGATAAGCAAAAGCACAAATGACATTACCTTTAAAGTTTATGCAAATGCCACCACAACCAAAAGCATTCTGAGATACTGAGCCATCAGTATTAATTTTGATAGTATTGTTGTGTGGTTTTATCCAATAAATAATCATATCTTCTTTATAGTAAGAGATCTCAAGCAGGCTAAGGCCCAGCTTATTGGCCACAAATTTGCAACCTCTAAAATGGGTGTTAGTAATTAAGCTAGCATTAAATAAAGAACGGATTTTTCCTTTAGTTATAGCAATAACCTTTTTCTGGTTCATAGGGATACCACGATGTTTAGCATCATTTTCATCCATCTATATGAACCATATAAGTGTGATGGCAATTAACACTTTAATGTGACCTTTTACAATTTTTTGAAAATAAGCATTAAGAAGTTGATATAAAGATAAAGAGCCATGGAAATGCTTAATATTGAAGAGATCATCATACCAAACCCATAATTTGGAGGCAATAGCACCATTGACAAAAACATGTTTCACATTTTCAATGTGAAAACAACAAGAACATTTAGAAGGCAACTGATAACCTTTATCCCAAATCAAAGAATCAACATGAATGAAGTTTTTCAGAATTCTCCAAGTAAGGAGGAGTAAGGGATAAGGATAATGTTATTCCAAAGTTTAAAAAAGACATTAGAGAAACCATGAGCATCTCTAATATGATTCTATACCTCTTTAAGAATAAAATCACCATATGAGACAGCTTAAAAAGAATCTAATTCTACTTGTTAGAAATGATAAGAATGTTAGTGAATTTATCCAAAAGAGAAATAGGAATATAATCAGTGAGTTTACTATCATTCAAATTATTATTAATCCAAAAGGAGTTCACTTTGATAGTAGCAGTCGAATGAGTAGATAATAAATCATCAATCGAACCACTATCAATCCAGTTGTCTTTCCAAAAGAAAGATGATCCTAAATTTATACCCCAAGAAATTTGGGATTCAGCTTCTTATTTGATGGAGCAAAGTCTTTTCCAAACTGGGGAGTCACCCAGTTTATAAGGACAAATAAGAGGATGGTTACCCTGGCAGTATTTAACAGCCATGAAGTTAGCCCAGAGACTATTTATGATCCTAAAATTCCACTAGAGTCTATGATAGAATGTAGTAATAGCTTCATGAATAGACTTATAGCCAAGCCCACCTTCAGCTAGGGTGCCACAACATTTATGCCAAGAAGTCCAATGCATCCTTTTAGCAAAATTGTTAGAACCCCAGAAGAAATTATTAAGGAGATGGTCTATTCTGGTTATGGTAGAATTGGTAGGGATGATGGTTTCAATAAGATATAAAGGCATCAAATTTAGGGTACTCTTAAGTAAAGTAAGCCTACCACCAAAGGAGAGCAAGTGAAATTCCCAAACCAAAATTTTATTAGTAATATTTGAATTAGGTCATAAAAGAGATCAGATCTTTTTTGACCTTTGAATAGTGGAGCACCTAAATATTTAATAGGGAGTTATGGGTGTTTAAAGTTAGTGATTCTGAAGATTTGATTGATTTTGTTACTGGAGATTTTAGAGGATGTAATGAAACCACTCTTATTTTCATTAATAGGAAGACCACTTCTTTACCAAAAATATTTAAGAAATTCTTAAGGCTTTTGATATGATGGAAGGAAGCATTACAAAAAATGATGAAATTATCAGCAAAATTAAAATGGGAGATCGGTATACCACCAAGAGTTCTAAAGTACATGCTAGGATTGTTATTGAAAAGATCATTTAAGCTCCCAGATAGATATTCCACAGCATTAATATACAGGGAAGGGGACAAAGGATCACCTTATCTTAACTGATGGGAAGAAGGGAATAAACCTAAGGCCTCACCATTAAGTATAATAGAAAACCAAATATTACTAATACAATTTTTAATTAGGTAAATGAAATTATCAAAAAAATCCAAACAAATGAAGGATGTTTAAATGGAAATTTGAAGAGATATTGTGAAAGGCTTTAGAAATATCTAATTTAAAAAGGATGTTACCACCTCTAGTAGGAACATCCAAATCATGAACCTACTCTTGAGCAAGAGGAATGTTATTAGATATAGATCTACCTCTAACAAAGCCAGTTTGGTTGAGTGAGATAATTTTTTGAAGCAAAGGACTAAGTCTATTAGCAAGTATTTTAGCAATCAGTTTATTAAAGAAAGTACAAAGACTAATAGGTCTGAAATCACTCTAAGAATTAGGATTATCAATTTTAGGTTTAAGGATAATGGAAGTGCTAGAAAAATATCTAGGAATAGGATTACTAATAAAGAAATCAACAACATCATCAATTAAGTCATGCTTAATAATTGGCCAACAATGCTAGAAAACTTGAGTGGTATAGCCTTTCGGACCAGCAATAGAGTCAATGCCCATATTATTATGAACTTTATGAATCTCATCCTCTGTAGGCAACCTAGTAAGAAAATGATTGTCATCACTGGTAATAGTAGAGAGGATCAAATGTGAGTTAGAAATAGCATCTAAAGTGTGGCTCTTGTTATGCATATTTTTAAAAAGGTTAAAAATAGATTATTTAATCTCATTAGTGTTAGTGATCCAATCTTCATTATCACTTTTAATTTTTTGGATAGAGTTTAAAGCTCTCTTTTTATTAAATAAAGCATGAAAATACCTGGTATATCTATCCCCATTAATAATATGTTTACATGGTAGCCTTTTGCCACGAGTAAGTTTCTTCCATATTCTGATAGTTAACCAGATAATCTTTGGCTTCATTCAAATCCTTCAACTTAGAAGAATCAGTCAAAATAGCATTTTCAAGATTACAAACCAAAAGCTCCATATTTTTGATATTTGCAAAGAGATTTTTAAAATAATGTTTGTTCCACCAAACTAAGTTTTGTTTAAGCCTTTTAAGCTTAAATCATAATCTAATCATGCCTCTAATCGAGTTGTTAGGGTGTAAAGGGGAAACCCAATTAGTGGTAACAACTTTTAAAAAATTGAGGTGTTGAATCCACATATTTTGAAATCTGAAAGAAGAAGAGGAAGATAATCTTTTAGAGTTATTTTTACCTGAAATCAAATGAGGAGCATGATCCGATAAAGTTCAACTAAAATGTTCAACAGAGGTAAGAGGCCATTGATTAATCCAATGTTAGTTAAAAAGGATTCTATCAAGGCGTTGCCAAAGTTTAGAGTTGTGCCAAGTTTAATTAGATCTAGTAAAACTAATGTCAATAAGGTTCCAATCTAGAATGATATTAGAAAATTCTTCCATAGAATGAATATTGAGAGAGCAACCACCCCTTGTTTCAAAGGAAGAAAAGATAGTGTTGAAATCACCCCCAACTAGCCAAGGTTTGTTAATAGTTAAAGCAAAACTTCTCAAATTGTCCCAAAGAATATTCCTACCAGCTCTGTTACAGAAAATATAAACAAAAGAGCCCAAAATTGAAGAATCACCAAAAGAGATTTGAACAGTAATAACTTGTTGAAGATCATCTAAGATGGAAACATTTAAGGAATTATTACAAAAGCACCACATTTTATTACTAGTATTAGAGAAGAAAGTATTAAAATCAAGCATTCTAAGAACATGATTGATCATAGAAGCATGTATGAGAAGTTCAGTAACAACAAGTAAAAATATATTGTTAATATGACAAAGACCTCTAACACGATTATGGACAATGAGGGTTCCAATCGCTTGAACATTCCAAACAAGAGAATTAAACATAAGGAAAAATAATAAATAAAATAAAGGGAAACAAGAAAATAAAGGGGTTAGAAAGGAAACAACCTCTCCAATGCTAACAGACCATTATTTATGAGAGGATGAACCAGTTCTAGTAGATCTGGTCGAATTCTGTGGAAAAAATTTTTCTTTGAAGATTTCTTTTGAAAATAGTTTAGAATGCTTGATTTTTATCCAAAGTATCACCATCAGAAAGGGACTGATTAGAGGTATCAATAATAGGATCAGAATCTGCCAGAACATTTCTAATCACAACTTCCCCATCTTCAATTTTAGGATTAAGCTGAAAAGTGGGTTGAAGATGAATGTCAATCTTGGGATTAGGAGGAGAGGAAGTAGTACCATTAAGAGCTCAAATACAAGTGTCAGATTCTGAGTTTTTTTCTAGATTTTCAGCCTTATTCAAATTTGCATTCAAATTATCATTAAAATTCTAATGCTCATCAATTACAAGAGGCAAGGAAACCTGAATAGATTCATTTGTGAGGGAATCCAAATTTTTTTCAGGCTCATTTAAATTTGAATTATCTTGAAAAGGCAAGTTATCATGTAGAGAAGGATTGATTGACAAACCATCAGATTCAACATTAGTAATATCTTTGAATCGATTAGATTGAGTGGTGGGAGTAGCATTATTAAGAACATTAGTGGATTCCAAAGAAGCTGAAATAATATTACCATTTGAGTTGGCAGTAAGCACATCAATTGGTTTTATCACTTTATCATTAGGTAGAGTAGAGTTAGGATCATTCAAAATTTTCTTTTTTAGATGTGGGTGAAGAAAAAAACACTCAGAGTTATCATTCCCGTGAATTTTATAGTGTGAACATAAAGCTAAAAAGTTTTCAAATTCTTTTGAAAATAGCAAAACCTTTCTAAACCAATCAACACTTCCTTAGGATGTCTTTTAGAAATATCAAGTTCAACCATTATACGAGGAACAGAAGGATGGGATCTCACAGTGGTGGCCTGATCAATTTGAAGCGGCTGACTGAAAAGAACCCCAACAGAAAATAAAACATGATGAGTAATATAGTGAATCCTCATATTCGAAAAAGCCAACCACACAAGAACAATCAATGATTCCTCCTTTATGTAAAAAGGGGAGACCACTTTAACAATCGCATTTGGCAATTGAATACAAAAGAAGATCGATAAGAGAAAACCCTTTAGTAATCCAAATCATTTGTAAGTTGAATCAAAACATGTCTAGGATCAGTCAAACCAATAGAGAAAGCACCCGAGAGTTTAAGGTTATGAAAAAAAGAATGAATTTTTTCCATGTTGAACGTCACAAAAAAAATTTATCAACTAAAGTAAATTTGAAAGGCTTTGCAAGCTTCTCGGCATCAAGATCCGAACACATGATCGCAGGGGTACCACAAAATGATGTCAAAATCAGATTCACCAAATCAGAGGATGAAAGGCTCTTACAAGATAGAGCATCATTAAAGGATTTAACATCAAGCACAATAGGAGGGAAATTAGATTTTAGAATACCCAAGAAATTAGATGCCCTAGCTGGCACATCCAAAAAGGATAGAGCAAGCACCAGGGCCAATTGAATAGCTAGCATCTTCAATAGATACACATCAATCGCACGGCTAGAGTTAAACCGAGCAAAAAATTTGATCAAGATTGCTGAAGAATCACCAAACTGCAAGAAGAAAATGCTCCAAAAGGGAAAAATGAAATCGCTAGGGTGCCACAGGAAGGAGGGTTTAAGTTTAGGGTTTTCTTATTTTTAGGTTTAGTTTTTATAGCTTATCAGGTTTTAGGTTTTAGGGTTTAGGCCAAGGCATATTAGGGTTTAGGTTTTAGGTTTAGGTTAAGAGTTAGGGTTTAGGGTTTAGGGTGTGATTAGTGTTTAGTTTTGACATTAGGTTTTAGCTTTGGGTCATGATTAATTTGGGTTTAGGGTTTAGACTTTAGGGTTTAGGGTTTTTGGGATTTAAGATTAGTTTAAAGTTAAGGGTTTAGGCCTAGTCTTGTGGGTCAGTTTAAGGTTTAGGTTGGGGTGGGGCCTGGGGTTTGCAAGGGTTAATTTGGTTTAGTGTTGTAGGGTTTAGGATTTGTGAATTTTAGGGTTTAGGGTTTAGGGTTAGTTTTAGGGTTTAACGTTTAGGGTTTAGGATTTAAGGTTTAGGGTTTAGGTTTTAGGGTTTTGTTTTCCAAATTAAGTGAACTCGTAGGTTCAGATTTTTTTATTTATTTAGTTTATTCTTTTAGTGTTTTCATTTTTTATTTTTATTTATTTTATTTTAGTTTTATTTTATTTTTTTATTTTTATTATTTATTTATTAATTTATTTTTTAGTTTTTTTTTATATTTTTTAGTTTTTTTATTTATTTATTTATTTTGGTTGAAGGTTTAGGGTTTATTGTTTAGGCTTTAGCATTTAGGGTTTACAGGGTTTAGGGTTTAGGGTTTAGGGTTCTAGGGCATAAGGTTTAGGGTTTGGGGTTTGGGTTTAAGGTTTAGGGCTTGAGGGTTTAGGGTTATTTGGGGTTTAGGATTCAGATTTTGATAGTTTAGTGTTGTTTAGGGTTTAGGGTTATAGGTTTATAGTTTAGGATTGTAGGTTTAGGTCTGTAGGTTTAGTGTTTAGGGTTTAGGGTTTAGGGTTTAGGGTTAGTTTTATCATTTAGAGTTCGACAGGGTTAGGATTTTAGGTTGGGTTTTTTTTAAATTTAAGCAAACCAGGTTTATTTAGTTTATTTTTTTTAATTATTTTAGTTTATTTTATTATTTTATTTTATTTAGTTTTATTTTTATTTAGGGTTTAGGGTTGTGGTAAGGTTAGGGTTTTTCCCGATCCCAGCCAGTGGTTAAGGTATGTTTATGTTTATGGTAAGGTTTAAGCCTAAGTTTGTTTATGGTTAACGCTTTTAGGTAGGGTTGTGGAGGGTCAGAGTTAAGTCAGGGTTTAGTGTTTGCCTAAGGAGGGATGGCACAAGATTTATGGTTTAGTGGTTTAGGGTCAGGTCTGGTGGCTTGCCTGAGATTTAGTGTAGGGTCAGGATTTAGAGAGAGTGGGTTTGGTCAGGTTATGTTTAGAGATTTAGGATAGGGCCTGTTTGGGATCAGTTGTGGTCAGGGTCAGGGTGTGGATCATGGAAGGTGCTGAGGATTAGGTGTGGTGAGCCTGGGGTAAGTTTAGGATTTAAGGTTTAGGGTTTAGGTAGGTTTGGTAAGGTATACTTTATTAATGATCCATCTTTAGGTAAATTTTAGGTTTATTTTATTATTATTTTACATTTATTTTTTATTTTATTTAGGTTTTTTATTCTTATCTTTATTTTATTTTTTAATTTAATTTGAGTTTTATTTATTTTATTTTAGTTTATTTTTATTAGTTTATTTTATATTATTTTTAGGTTTAAGTTCAGGTTTTATTTTATTTTATTTTTTATTTTATTTAGGTTTAGGTCTTTTTATTATTTTATTTTTATAATTTATTTAGTTTAGGTTTAAGTTTCTAGGTTTTTATTTTTTAGAGTTTAGGGTCTTTTTTTAGGGTTTAGGGTTTGGGCACAAGGTTTAGGGTAGGTTTATATTTTTGGGCTTTTAGGGTTTATGATTTAGTTTAGGTTTAGGGAGGATTTAGTGTTTTTAATTACAAACCCATGTGGTTAGGTATTTAGCTTTTTAATTATTTAGTTTATCTTATTTATTAAAGCCAAGGGTTTAAGATTAGGTTTATACTCATTAGTAGGTCAGGTCAGGGTTTAGTTGTGGCTGTGGTCAGATTTAGGTTTATAATTCTGAGATTTAGGTAGCACAGGGATGTTAGTTTAAGGTAGGGTTTTAGGGAGTTCAGGTGGTGGGTTGGAGTAGGATTTAGGCCTGAGATTTAGTCAGTGGTTAGGGGTCATGGGAGTGCAAGGAGTGTGGGAGGGAGTGGGCTCAGTGGCCTAAGGATCAGTTTAAAGATTTAGGGCCCAGTGTGAGTGGTCAGTGGTTTAGGTTTAAAGCCAGTTTTAGGCCTGTGGCCCAGGGTCAGCAGGAGAGGTCATGGGAGTTGCCTATTTGTGAGCCCAGGAAGGTTTAGGAACTTTTAGGGTAGGGTCATACAAGATATGTTTATTTTTATTATTTATTATATTTTATTTATTTTAGGTTTATTTTATTTTAATTTATGTTTACTTTTATCCAGGTTTATTCTTCAATTTATTTTATTTTAATTTAGTTTAGGTTTTATTTATCTTATTTTAGTTTATTTTATTAACTTTATATATTTTTTTAGTTTAGGTTTAGTTTATATTTTATTTTATTTTATTTAGGTTTAGGTTTTATTTATTTTATTTTTAGAATTTATTTATTTAGAGTCAGTTTGTTTAGGGTTTAAGTTTAGGTTTGGGTGTTTAGTTTTGGCAGGAGGAGTGGGTTTAGGGTTTAGGGCCCAGGTCAGGTTTAGGTCAGGAGTGGATGATTTAGGGTTTAGGGTTTAGTGATTTAGGATTTAGGGTGGGATGTTGGTAAGGTTTAAGTTTGAGGAAAGTTAGGGTAAACAGGGTTTAGGGATGAAGTTTAAGGTTTAGGGTGTATGGAGTGATATAGGGTTTGGGGGGGTTTAGGATTATGGTTTGGGTGGGTTTAGGGTTTAGGGTTTAGTGTTTAGGGTTTAGGTTTTAGGGTTTAGGGATTAGGGTTTATGGTTTAGGGTTTTCAGGGTTTAAGGTTTAGGATTTAGGGTTAGGTTTTAGGTTTTTGTTTAGGGTTTAGGGTTTTTGGTTTTTTTAACAGAAAATAAATTCAGATTCAACATTTTTTTCTTTTTGACATCATCAACCAAATAACACACCAAATTTTGTATGACACATGCGGCGACATGGATAAAAAATGAACATGCATAGAGCAGATCAAAAACCTTAGATAACTATAACCGTCTCTACTTTAAAGACACAGTTCCATAACTTTTAGGTTTTATTTTAAGGTTTATTTTTTCAGTTTAGGTTTTTATTTAGTTTTTATTTTATTTTATTTTAGGTTTATTTTAGTTTTATTTTTTCAGTTTAGGGTTTAGGGATTAGGTTTATTTAAATTTTTTTTATTTTTTTAATTTCGTTTACATTTTTATTTATATTATTTTAGTTTATTTTTATTAGTTTATTTTTTTTAGGTTTAGGTTTAAGTTTTAGTTTAGGTTTTTATTTATTATTTATTTATTTTATTTTATTTAGGTTTATTTTTTATAGGTTTTATTTAATTCAGGTTTAGGTTTTTCGATTTTTAAGGTTTATGGTTTAGGGTATAGGGTTTTATTATTTAGGGTTAGTGTTTAGGATTTTAGGGTTTAGGGTTTAGGGTTTAGGGTTAGTTTTAGGTTTAAGGGTTAGGGTTTTAGGGTTTATGGTTTAGGGTTTAGGGTTTAGGGTTTATGGTTTAGTTTTAGGATTTATGGTTTTGGGTTAGGGTTTTTTCTTTATTTTAATTTTTTAAAATTAAAGTAGGTTTAAGATATTTATTTTATTTAGTTTATTTTTTATTTATTTTAGTTTATTTTATTTTATTTATTTTATTTTATTTTATTTAGTTTATTTTATTTTAGATTTATTTATTTTAGCTTAGGTTTTAAATTTAGTTTATTATTTTTTTGTTTACTTTTTTAGTTTAGTTTTATTTTATATTTTATATTTTAGGTCACGTTTTATTTTTAATTTTAAGTTTAGGTTTAGGTTTTATGTTTTATTTTAGGTTTATTTTTAGTTTATTTTTAGTTTTTTTTATTTAATTTAGTTTATGTTTTGGTTTAGGTTTTGTTTATTTTAGGTTTAGGTTTAGGTTTTAGTTATTTTAGTTTAGGTTTAGGTTTATTTTATTTTTACTTTAGGTTTTCTTTTTTATTTATTTTTAACTTTTATTTTTAAGTTTATTTTTAGGTTTAGGTTTTAATTTTTTCATTTTAGGTTTATTTTATTTTTATTTGAGGTTTAGTTTTTATTTTATTTCGGTATTTTATTTTTTTAGTTTAGTTTACATTTTTATTTATATTATTTTAGTTCAATTTTTTATTTTTTTATTTTTTATTTTATTTTCTTTTTAGGTTTGGTAAGGTTTTAGTTCTTGTTCATTTTATTTTTTTATTTGATTATCATTTAAGTTTATTTATTTATTTATTTTATTTGTTTTATTTAGTTTAGATTTAGGTTTTTAGCTTTTTAGGGTTTCAGGTTTATGGTTTAGGGTTGGTTAGGGTTTAGGGTTTAAGGTTTTGGGGTTTTTTTTTTTGGGAAAGTTAGAGTTTTATTACCATAAAAGGAAAAGATACAATGTCCCTAAAAGGGGTAAAGCTATAAAATTCTTCAGCTTAGACCTAAAGAACAAAACCCCATTTAAGTACATTAGAAAAAAAGAAACTCACAGAGTAAGACAAACAAATCCTAAAAATAGTAAAACGATGAGTCAACAGCAGTTCATGATTCCTTTGAGAAAGCAAAATAAGCAAGATCCATAACATTAACACTTGGGTTGGCTGAGTAATGACCATTCCCTCTATAAAGTTCCAACTTGTAAAAGAAATTTGCAAAACACTGCAAAGGCAAAAGTCATAGCTAAAAAGGATAAGGATAAAGATAGGCAAAGAAGAGAGCCCAAAAAGAGAAGGCTCAGGCTCAGTTAGGATCATCTGAAGGGGCAACAATTCATATGAGCATACAAACTTCATAACGAAGGGTTACAATCATATGTAATGCTACCAATTAGAGAGAGTAACACCAAAGCCATGATAGCCGGCAAACCTGATACAAGCAAACATCCAAGGTCAGTAGTTCATAGAGTTCTAGATCTTGCACCATTAAACAAAGAGTAATCGGGCAGCAACTAGCTTGCAGCTAAACCACCAAACAAAAACAACAATAGACTAATCACAATAACCTAGAGGGAGGTTAGAACAAAGTAAGAACACCAATAAAAGCCATTATCCAAATATCCATCCATGCTCCAAACTAGGGAAAACTAGAACCAGCCATTAGCAAGCACCACCCATGCCAATTAACAAAGAAACATCCAACAAAACCAAGATAGGAGCCCTCAAGCCAAAGTCCCAACAAGTAGCCTTCACCAAGTCAAACCAGGGTGAGCAACCACAAATAACTAAACAGCTCAGAAATGGAACCATCAACTGAAGGAAACATAAGCTGCAGCCAGTGCAAATCATTAGAAGATAAAACAACCACACAAAAGGGGGCTAAAGGCAACCAACAACCACTAAAAACCAAAAAGTCAAATCCAAAAGGATCAAGAAAGGTTTGACCAGCACAACAAAAGGCTCCAACAAATTGTCAAAAAAGAAGGAAAAGACCAATAAGGAAAAAAATCAACCAACCAAAATTCCAAAGATAACTAAAAGTCCTAAATCCAAATAGCTAAATAAAATAGCCTTAAGGCAACCACCAGAGAATAGCCCATCATAAGTAACCAAAAAAGGAAGCATCCCCAATAGCCAATGAAAAGTAAAAAAACCAACAAAGAACCAGATAAGAAGGTCCAAAAACACAGCCACCAGAGAAAGGCAACAACAACAGCTAGCCAGGACTAGCAGAAAAACCAAACTTCCCCAACAACAAAGACTAACCTGACAGGAAGAATAATTACAACATAAAATGTGTTACAAATAATGCACCCAATGAAGGCTAATCCTAGGAGAATAACCCAACATAAAACCAAGGCAAAAGAAGGATCTAACAATAAACAATAAGGAACTAGGAGGCAACCCACAAAAAAGTAGCCAAAAAATTCTCCTAAAGAAGGCCTAGAAAGGCAACAACTAACAATAGTTTCGACTAGGAAGCCCACCCATCCTACCATAAAAAACTAATGAAAAGTAATTCGAGTTTAATAGTAGAGGCAACAAACTAACCTGTGTAAAAATTAGAATAAAGCTAGAGCAAAATACCATCTCATCCACCAACAAATCATGTAACAAGGATGAAAAAAACCTAGCCAACCCAAAAGCAAGAGGTCAAAATCATAACCCAACTTAAGCCAAAAAGTGAAATTAAGTTTAGGGTTAGGGTTTTGAGGGTTTTGAAGGTTTAGGATTTAGGGTTTAGGGTTTAGGGTTTAGGGTTTAGGGTTTTCAGCTTAGGGTTTAGGGTTGTAGGAGGGTTTAGGGTTTAGGGTTAAGGGTTTAAGTTAGATTAGGGATTAGGGTTTAGAGTTTAGGGTTTGGGGTTTTAAGTTTAAGGTTTAGGATTTTTTATGGTTTAGGGTTTAGGGTTTAGAGTTTAAAGTTAGGGTTAAGGTTTAGGGTTTAGGGTTTAGGGTTTATGGTTAGTGTAAGGTTTAGGGTTTAGGGTTTAAGGTTTAGGGTTGTAGGTCTAGGGTTTACATTTTAGGGTTTAGTGTTTATGATTTAAGGTTTAGGGTTTAGGGTCTTTTTTTAAATTCACGAACCACTGGTTTAGGTTTATTTAGTTTATTTTATTTATTTAGTTTATTTGAATATTTAGGTTTATTTTTTTTATTTATTTAGTTTAATTTATTTATTTTTTATTTTATTTAGTTTAAGTTCATTTTCTTCTTTAGGTTGAGGTTTAGGTTTAGTTTATTTTAGTTTAGTTTTATTTTCTTTTCTTGTAGGTAGGTTTTATTTTTATTCTAGGTTTATGTTTAGGTTTTTTTTTGGCCTAGGTTTTTTTTATTTTAAGTTTATTTTAGGTTTAAATTTCTTTTAGTTTATTTTATTTTGTTATGGTTTAGTTTAGTTTATTTTAGGTTTAGGTTTATTTATTTTAGTTTAGTTTATTTTATTTTATGTTTAAGTTTATTTGCCTAGGTTTTTTCTTAGGGTTTAGGTTTTATTTTATTTATTTATTTTAGGTATTTATTTAGTTTTATTTTATTTTAATTTAGGTTTATTTTCTTTACACATAGTTTCACTTTATTTAGGTTTTATTTTAGGAATATTTTATTTTTTAGTTTAGTTTAGTTTTATTTTTTTTTTTATGTTTAGGTTTAGGTTTTATTTTATCTTATTTTATTTAGGTTTTTTTTATTTATTTTATTTTTAAGTTTGATTTTGTAGGTTTAGGTTTTAGTTTTAGGTTTTAGTGTGTTTTAGTTTTATTTAGGGTTTAGGGTTTAGGGTTTATGATTATAGGTTTTAAGATTTAGGGTTTAAGGTTTAGGGTTTAGGATTTAGGGGTTAGGGTTTTAGGGTTTAGGGTTTAGAGTTTTGGGATAGCTTTAGGGTTTAGGGTTATAAATTTTTTTATTTTTATTTTTTTCTTCCATATATTTACTTTTATATTTTTATATTAAGTAAACTAGTAGGTTTAGGTTTAATTAGTTTATTTTTTATTTATTTTAGTTTATTTTAATTTTAGGGATTTAGGGTTTAGGGTTTAAGTTTTAGGGTTACTTTTAGGGTTTAGGGTTTAAGGTTAGGATTTTTTTTATATATTTATTTGTTATGTTTTTTTATTAGGTAAACTAGTAGGTTTATGTTTAATTATTTTATTTTATATTTATTTTAGTTTATACTAATTTTTATTTTTATTTAGGTTTCTTTCTATTTTTATTTAGTTTAGTTTATATATTTTTGGTTTATTTATTTTAGTTTACTTTTTTAGGTTTAGGTTTAGGTTTAGGCTTATTTTTTAGGTTTAGTTTTATTTATTTATTTTTAGTTTAGTTTTTATTTTTATTTTATTTTCTTATTGAGTTTAGTCTTAGGTTTAGATTTAGGTTTAGGTTTTAGTTAAGGTTTTTATTTTATTTTATTTTTTATTTTATTTTGGTTTAGGATTAATTAATTATTTTATGTTTAGGTTTTATTTAGTTTAGGTTTTTTTAGCTTTTTAGGATTTAGGATTTAGGGTTTAAGATTAATTTAGGGTTTCAGGTTTAGGGTTTAGGTTTTGGGGTTTAGGATTTAGGGTTTAGGGTATAGGGTTTAGGGTATAGGGTTTAGGTTTTAGGTTTAGGGTTTTATGGTTTAGGGTTTAGGGTTTTGGTTTTAGGTTTATGGTTCAAGTTTTAGTTTAGAGTTTAAGGTTTTTAGTTTTTTTTAATAGAGAATAAATTTAGATTTAACATTACTTCTTTTCTATTTCATTAACCAAGTAACTCATGAAGTTTTCTAAGACACAAGTGACAACATAAATAAGAAATTAGCATGCATAGAGCAGATCAAAAACTTAAGATAACTAGAACTATCTCTACTGTAAAGACACAGTTCTAGAAGCAGCAGATCATATCGGCAGTTCTTCCGTTTCTCCAGTTTCCATCCGAACAACCCTAGCCTCTCGAGTAGCAGGATCCACCATCATATCCCCGATCTCTCCCCACACCACCACAACTGCTATAACGTCCATCAGATGAATTTTTAGGTTTTTAGGTTTTTAGGGTTTTGGGTTTATTTAGGGTTTACGGTTTGGGGTTTAGGGTTTACGATTTTGGGTTGTAGGTTTTAGGGTTTAGGGTTTAGGGTTTATGATTTTTTAAGGTTCAGGATTAAGGGTTTTAGGGTTTATACTTTAAGATTTATATGAATTTTTAGGGTTTAGGTATAATGTTTATTTTACATTTTGGGTTTTCTTTTTTTTTCTAAAATTAAATAAACTGGTAGGTTCAGGTTTATTTAGATTATTTTTTATTTTTATTTAGTTTTATTTTTAAATTTTATTTAGTTTAGTTCATTAATTTAGGTTTATTTATTTTAGTATATTTTTTAGGTTTAGGTTACAGGTTTATGTTTATTATTATTATATTTTTTACATTTAGGTTTTAATTTTTATTTCTAGGTTTAGGTTTAGGTTTTAATTATAGTTTTATATGTTTAGGTTTTAGGTTTTTATTTTAGGTTTATTTTAAGCTTTTATTTTTTATTTTAAGTTTAGGTTTATTTTAAGTTTATTTTATTATATTTAGTTTAGGGTTTAGGTTTCATTTATTTTAAGTTTAGGTTTAGGTTTTATTTATTTTAGTTTAGATTTAGGTTTATATTATTTTGTTTATTTTATGTTTAGGTTTTTTCTTAGTTTAGGGTTTAGGTTTTATTTATTTATTTATTTAAAGTTTTATTTTAGGTTTATTTTGGGTTAGGTTTTTAGTTTTATTTTACTTTATTTTAGGTTTAGTTTTATTTTATTTGTGTTTATTATTTTTAGTATAAAGTTTTATTTATTTAATTTTAGTTTAGTTTTCATTTTGGATTTTATTTTCTTTTTAGGTTTATGTTTAGGTTTAGGTTTACGTTTAGGTTTAGGTTTTAGTTTTTATTTTATTTATTTTATTTTTTTATTTTATTGTTAGGTTTATTTATTTATTTTATTTTTCATTTTTATTTAGTTTAGGTTTAGGTTTTTAGCTTTTTAGTGTTTAGTGTTTAGGGTTAGTTTATGGTTTAGGGTTTTAGGGTTTGGGGTTTAGGATTTAGGGTTTTAGGGTTTAGGGTTTAGGATTTTTTATGGAGTTTGGGTTGGGTTTTGGGTTTGGGTTTGAGTTTTGGTTTTTTAGTTTTGTTTTGTTTTATATTTTAGGGTTTAGGGTTTAAAGTTTTTTTTAAAAAAAATTAAGTAAACTGGTAGATTTTGGTTTATTTAGTTTATTTAGTTTATTTTATTTTTTTCATTTATATTTAGGTTTATTTTTATTCTTATTTAGTTTATTTATTTATTTTATGTTTATTTATTTTATTTTAGGTTTTTCCTATTTTACTTTACTTTTAAGGTTTAGGTTTATGCTTATGTTTATTTTTTAGTTTATTTTTATTTTATTTTTAGGTTTAGGTTTTATTTTTTATTATTAGGTTTAGGTTTAGGTTTTTATTTTATATTTTTAGGTTTAGGTTTTAGGTTGTTATTTTAGGTTTTATTTATTTAGTTTAGGCTTAGATTGATTTTTAATTTATTTTATTTTATTTAGTTTATGTTTAGTTTATTTTAGGTTTAGGCTTATGTTTTATTAGTTTTAGTTTATTTTATTTTAGTTTAGGTTTGGGTTTATTTTATTTTCTTTTTATTATTATTATTTTAGGTTTAGCTTTTTAGTTAGTTTTTATTTTATTTAGTTTTTTTAGTTTTAGGTTTATTTTATTTTATAGTTTAGTTTAGGTTTTTATTTATTTTATTTTAGTTTAGTTTTTATTTTTTATTTTATTTTATTTGTAGGTTTAGGTTTAGGATTAGGTTTAGGTTTTAGTTGAGGTTTTTATTTTATTTTATTTTATTCTTTTATTTAGGTTTAGGTTTTAGGGTTTAGGGTTTAGGGTTTATGGTTTCATTTATTTTAAGGTTTATATTTTTTTTTTAGGTTTAGGGTTTTTATGGTTAAGGGTTTAGGGTTTAGGTTTTAGGTTTAGGGTTTCGCCTTCTACTTAGGTTTTATGATTTAAGGTTTTTTTTAACAAGGTTTAGGGTTTAAGGTTGTAGGTTTAGGGTTTTGGGTTTTAGGTTTTGGGTTTATGGTATTTGATTTTTAGTGTTTAGGATTTAGGGTTTAAGGTTTTTGGTTTTTTTTAACTAAGAATAAATTCATATTCAACATTTCTTCTTTTCCATTTCATCAACCAAGTAACACACCAACATTTCTAAGACACAAGGAATGACATAGATCAGAAATTAGAACACATAGAGCAAATCAAAAACCCTAGATTGCTAGAACCATCTCTACTATAAAGTAATAGTTCAATAAGCAACAGATTGGATCATCCATTCTTCAGTTTCTCCAGTTCCCATCAGAACCACCCTGACCTCTCAGTAGCAGGATCCACCATCAAATCCTCGACCTCTCCCTCTGCCACTACAACGACTATAACCTTCGTTTCTCCTCCCGCCTCCATAACCACCACTGCTCTGACAATCACCTATATATCCTCAAGCACCAATAGATTCTCCACCACCACTACGATAACCACCACCTCCGCCTTCGCCTCCACCGCCAAATCTAGACTGAGCCTAGTTGATGGTGATGTTTCTACCATCAAGTTTCTACCCATTTTTAGGGTTTAAGTTTTGATTTATTAGGTTTTAGGGTTTAGGTTTATTTTTTAATTTATTAAGTTACTTTAGGTTTAGGTTTAGGGTTTGGGGTTTCATGTTTAAGGTTATGGCTTATGGTTTAGGGTTTAGGGTTTATGGTTTTAGGTTTTATTTATTTAGGGTTTAGGGTTTAGGGCTTAGGGCTTATGTTTAGTGTTTAGGCTTTAAGGTCTAGCGTTTTTAGGATTAAAGGTTTGTTTAGGGTTTAGGCTTTAGGGTTTTGGATTTAGGGTTTGGGATTAGGGTTTAGGTTTAGGGTTTAGGGTTTAGGTTTAGGTTTAGGGTTTAGGGTTTAGGGTTTAGGGTTTTAGGGTTTAGAGTTATATAGGGTTTAGGGTTTAGCGTTTAGGGTTTTTTGGGAAAAGTTTGAATTTTATTACCATAAAAAGAAAAGATACAATGTCCTTAAAAGGGATAAAGCTCTAAAATTCTACTGCTGTCAGAGCTACGAGAAACCTAAAGAGCTAAAGTCCCATCTAAGTACATTACAAAAAGAAAAGAAAATAAAAGAGCAAATAGAATAGCTAAAAAGTATAACAAAAAAGACATAGAGTAAGACTAAACCAAATCCTGAAAATAGTAAAAAGATGAGTTAGCAGCAATTCATGATATCTTTGAGAAAGCAAGAAAAGCAAGATCCATAGTAATGGCACTTGGGATGATTGAGTAATGACCATTCCCTCTATTAAGTTCCAACCTGTAAAAGAAATCTGCAAAACACTACAAAGGTAAAAGTCATAGTAAAAAAAGGATAAGAATAAAGAGAAGAAAAGAAGACAGCCAACAAACCAACCAATACAAAAAATAGAATAAAGCCATAGTAAAAACTATCTCATCCACCAATAAGCAGAGTAACAAGGCAAAGAAGGCAGCAACCACAAGGCTAAAAAAACCAAGCCAACCTAGGCTGGAAAGACAGGAACCACCAGGTAGCAACCACCAGGCCAACCTAAATGCAAGATGTCAAAAAAATAACCCATCTCAAGCCAAAAAGTGAAAATATGTTTAGGGTTTAGGGTTTATGGTTAGGGTTTATAGTTTAGGGTTTAGGGTTTAGGGTTTAGTGTTTAAGCTTTAGGGTTTAGGGTTTAGGGTTTAGGGTTTAAGGTTTATGATAGGTTTGGGTTTGCATTTTGGGTTTTGGGTTGTATTTAGGGTTGTAAGGGGTTTAGGAAGGTTTAAGGTAGTTATTTTAGGATTTGGGTTTAGGGATTAGGGTTTAAGGTTTAGGGTTTATGGTTTTTTAGGGTTTAGTGTTTAATGATTATGGTTTTTTAGGGTTTATGGTTTATTTTAGGTTTAGGGTTTTTTAATTAAGTAAACTGGTAGGTTTAAGTTTATTTAGTTTATCTAGCTTTTATTTATTTATTTTACTTTATTTTATTTTTTTATTTTTATTTAAATTTTTTATTTTATTTAGTATAGTTTATTTATTTTAGTTTAAGTTTTTTATTTTAATTTATTTTTTTGGTTTAGGTTTAGTTTTATTATATTTAAGTTTAGTTTATTTTTTTATTTTATTTTACATTTAGGTTATATTTTTATTTTGGGGTTTAGGTTTAGATTTTATTTTTTTAAGTTTTAGGTTTTAGGTTTATCTAGGTTTTATTTTTTTAGGTTTAGATTTATTTAGTGCATTTTTTTTATTTAGTTTGGTTTTTTTTTATTTTAGGTTTGGTAGGTTTTATTTATTTATGTTTATTTTATTTTAGTTTAGGTTTAGGTTTATTTTATTTTGGTTATTTTAATTTTAGGTTTTTTTTTTTACTTTAGGGATTAGGTTTTTTATTTATTTATTTTTATGTTTATTTTTTAGGTTTAGGTTTATATTTAATTTTTATTTTATTTTATTTTTATTTTACATTTAGTTTTTATTTCATTTAGGTTTTTTAATTTTAGGTTTATTTTCTTTTTTAGTTTAGTTTAGGTTTTTATTTATTTTATTGTAGTTTTGTTTTATTTTTATTTTATTTTATTTTTAGGTTTAGGTTTAGGTTTAGGTTTTAGTTTAGGTTTTTATTTTATTTTATTTTATTTAGGTTCAGGGTTTTAATTATTTCATTTATAGGTTTTATTTAGTCTAGCTTTAAATATTTAGGGTTTAAGTTTAGGATTTAGGGTTTAGTGTTTGGGGTTTAGGGGTTAAAGTTTAGGGTTGTAGGTTTTAGGGTTCAGGTTTTTTTTTTTTTTTTTTTTTTTTTTTTTTAAAGGAAACCCCATTATACGGGGGTATTTTATTGCCACAAAAAAAAAAGGGTTACAAGATCTTTAAAGAGGATAAACTGAATTTCTCAAAAGAGCTAATCAACTAAGGAGTAAATCCCCATCTAAGTACATCCAAAGAGAGAACATTAAAGCAATCAAAAGATACAATATATTAACATAATAATCGAAAGGAAGATTAAGGCCAATGCTCGATGGTTGTAAGAGAGCTTGGTAATATGGAGCAAACCCAAGAGAACAAAGGAGAATCACCTACAAAGTGACACTAGAGAGGAGATTAGAGCGTAAAGTAATACAAATAGAGAGATAAATGAAAACAATAAAAAAATGAGAGCATAATAAGGAAAGTTGATAAAGAAGGCTCAGCTCAATCACACCAAATTGGATGCAAAATTGAGCATCCAAACTTCATTAGAAGGGTTACATCACATGAGCTACTACCATACCAAAAGGGAGTGAAAACATCACAACCATCATAGCCAACAAACCCATGAGGAGGTAACAGTGTTGATAGTCTTATGAACTTTATTACCCGAATCCTAAACACAATCATATCTAAATAGAGAGGTAATCAAAGAGCTAAATGGTAAGTTGTCTCATTCAAGAAAGATATCACAATATAGTCATCCCGACATGATATATATAAACATGGGAATTAGTCATCTAGCCTCATATCCAAGTGAAACTAGCATATAAACCCACCACCAAAAAAAAATATAGATGAGATAACTTCAATCCCCGCTAATCAAGTCAATGATGTTATAGTTCGACCTTCATAAGATATATAATTGAAACTTTCGAGTGAAACAACTCTTTTATGTCCATATGAGTAATTGGAGAAAGACAATTGTAAGGAAAAAGATAGCTCAACACGGAAAAGGGTCGAACAACCAAAACTAACAACAAGTAAGGACATTTAGAGCTACAGCCCCATGACAAAAAGGGTCAAAATTCGATAATCCACCAACAGATAACCTAGAGAACAAGACAACAAAAGGCAAGAACTTCCCATAACACCACTCTTAAGAATAGACAGTCAAAAATTTAAACCAAAGGATCGAGATAGAATAGAGACAACAACCTAATGCAAATTACGATTCAAGAGATGAACAAAGAGTCTGTAAAATAGCAAGCATAGTGTAAAAGCCAACCAACAAGAAACAAGTAATGCAATAATGTAAAATTGAATGCAAAAAAGATAGGACAATGGATAACCAAAGCAAAAAATAGCCAAGACAAAGAACAATGAAGATGACAACATTCGATGGGAAGGACTGGATTGGCCATAAACTCTCCCAATCGAGTAGAGACAGCCATAAAAGAAAGCATCTTGGGCCGCAAATACGAGAAATCTCCAAAACCATCACCATCGAGCATCAAGAGCAAAAATGTTTGTTGAACGAAGGACCCGAAATCTTGCAAAACAACATACAAGGAGCCAACAAGTGGCTGATAAACCAAGCCGTGAAATTTCAGACATGAAACAATCATAACAATAAAAAACTAGATAGCATGTCATAATGCCTCCCATCCAATATAAACAGAGCAAGATGCAGTTTATCGAGAGAGGATGAAAGAAAAGAGATATATGATAGATCACATTAGTCCATGATAAGCAACTAAAAGACCAAAAAGGGGGTTCAAAGCAAAGTCCACCAAGCAATTAAAGAACATCATCAACAAGGTAAACCAACCTGCATACAATCCAAGATGCCAATAAACAGACAAAGACCAACAAGTCGCCAAGAGGCTACCAAAATTATATATAAGTAAATGGAAGGATAGATAATGAATAGCACCCCACCCCAAGCAAATTACATTCAGAGAAATCGACGAATGTGGTGCTTAATCACCATAATCCAACACCGCCAAGGATAGCAATAAAAACCAATAGGATTGCCAATAATCCCATTATGCTTATAAGATAAACCATTGATGCCCTTCCATAAAAAAAAAAGGATATTTAAAAGGATATTTAAAAAGGCATGTTCACAACATAACAAATGGAGACAATACCAGAGGACAAACAACAATCAGATAGGCATCTCCGGACAAGGAAAACAGAAACCAAAAATCAAGAATACAAAATTACCCACAATCACAAAGAAATGCGATAATGATCCATTGAGAAAATCCAAGTTTCATACTGAAAACAAAACCAGAGCAAAGATTGAAGCCTCAAGGAACCAAATCAGCCTCAAAAACTATCACATAAGGAACATTCATAACAGCAACAACAATATCCCTATTCAGCCCACAATCCTTGGAGAAATACCCCACAGGCTTGCCAAAATAATAGTCATTGAGATTATACCAACCATAGTTTATGATCAAGTAGAACAGTTGATTAGGCATAGTGATCTGCACAATACTAACAACACTAAAAGGGATATTATAGCAGGTTAAGACAAGAGTCTAAAGTAATCGATAAACCAAATCCACAAACATCCAAAGTCTTAAAGATAGTAACATCATTATAGTACCACACTAATAAAATGGCACTAATCCAAGTAGGTAGTGATAGACCCAATAGATATTACAATATAAACAAAGATCAGAGATATGATTCAACCACCAAATGACCAAATAAACTACCAAAAATAAGTAAGAGTCACTCCATTAGAGTAACTATTGCAACATAAGTTAGCCATTAAGGGTAGGAAGGTCGCAAGAACAGGAGAAAGCCTGCAAAAGAACATCAATAGGAGGAAGAAAAAAGAAAGCACAAAGAAGATCCCACCAAAGAAACCTTGCTAAAACAAAAAATGGCATGATGAATAGGGTCCAGGTTCCAGTAAAAACAACATCGAGGATGAAAAGTATCAGCAAAAAAACCAAATGTCCTCTTCATGCATAAAAATGAAATAACTCCCAGAAGTAAAAGAAAAACATCAAGGAGAGTTAGAACACAAGGGAACAGAAAAATAGAAAAAAGAGAGATGAAGAGGAGAGTTAGATTCTGAGGTAAGGAAGCCCAGAATTGTCCAAGTTAACTAGACCACACAGGTATTTGGGTAATGTAAATTGATTAAAGAGGATGATACTATCTAATCTCGCACCTAGATTTGCAAGGTAATCAACACAGGCATTACCTTCACGCCAAACATGAGTGATGGTAAAATTCAGTTGAGAGAGAAGAGCCCTAGTTTGCTTGAGGAGGTAGTAAACAAGCATTGCTCATATTGGTAGAAGTCAAAAGGTCAATCAGTAGAAGAGCCCACCTCTATCCAAATATTACCATTTTGAAGACAAATTTCTAGAGCTTTATGGATGCCATAAGCTAAGGAACAAAGGTGGGAAATAAGGGGATAAGCAAATGCACATAGAACAATACCCTTAGAATCAAAATGCCTCCATAACCGAGCCATTATGAGAGACGAGCCATCGATAATTTTAATAATATGATCAAGAGGTTTTTTCCAAAACCATTCTATCATTTTGATAGTAAGAGGTCTGGAAGGTTGAGGCCCGCTTATTAGGATAGATTTACACCTTTAAAATACTTGTGATAGATTAAATTCAAGTCACAAATTTTGTTTTTAGTTTTAGCAATAATCCTCATGTGATTCATACAAATCCCATGATGTTTAGCTTCATTTTGGTCCATCCATATGAACCAAATAAGAGTAATGGCGATTATGATTTTAATATGACCTTTAATTGCATTATCAAAGTAAACTTCAAGAAGTTGATATAAAGTAAAAGAACAATTAAAATTGATAGTGTTGAATAGATTGTCATACCAAATCCAAATTTTAGAGGCAATAGTCCCATTAACAAAAAACATGGTTAACATTCTCAATATGGGAACAACATTGACATTTAGAGGGTAAATAAAACCCTTTACCCCACAACAACAAAGAGTCAACAGGAATAAAGTTTTTAGGATACGCCAAGTAAGAATAGAGTAAGAAGAGGGATATTGCTATTCCAAATTTTGGAGAACACAATAGAAGAATCGATTGTCTTTAGTGTGAATCCACACATTTTAAGGTTGAAATCCCCATTATGAGATAACTTAAAGATAATCTGATCATGATTGTTAAGAGTGATAGGAATACTAGTAATCATATTTAAGAAAGTGGAAGGAATAGAATCAGTAATCTTACTAGTATTCCACATGTGATTTTGCCAGAATGAATTAACTCTAATAGCAGAGGTAGAGTGAGTGTAGAGTAAGTCATCAATGGAACCACTCCTTGTCTTGCCAAAAAAAAAAAGAATTGCCCGAGTTTATGCCCCAAAAAATTAAGGATTCTGCATCCCATTTGACAACAAAGTCTTCTCCACAGGAGAATCCATTTAAAGGGACAAATGAGAGGATGTTTACCCGGCAATATTTAGAAGTGAAATTCCTTAAGACTATTTTTTTGCTCCTAAAATTCCACCAAAGTTTGTAGGAGAAGGCATGGATAACTTCTTTGATGGATTTACATCCAGACCTCCCTCTTCAAGAGTACCACAACTAGACCAGATGACCGTGCATTCTTTTAGAGGATGTATTGGTTCCCAAGAATTTGTTTAAGAGGCGCTCAATTCTATTATGGTAGAGTTGGTAGGCACAATGGTTTGAAGAAGTATATATGGGCATGGAATTTAGAGTGCTCTTGATCAAGGTAAGCCTACCAGAAGAGAGTAAATGAAATTCCCCAAATTTTGTTAGAAATTTTTTGAATTAGATCATCAAAAGGTGTGATCTTTTTGGCCTTTGAAAAGCGGAGCTCCAAGGTAATTAAGAGGGAGTTGATTTTGCTTAAAATTAGTAATTTTGAATATTTGGTTAAGTCTATTAGGAGGAATCTTAGTTGAAGGAATAAAACAACATTTTCCTTCATTAAGAAAAAGACCACTAACTTTACCAAAATCATTTAGAAGGTTCTTGATGGTTTTAACATGTTGAATGGAGCTAAAGATAATGAAATCATCAGCAAAGCTAAGATGAGAAATAGGGAAACCTCCATGAGTTTTAAAAGACATATTAGGCTTATTAGCGAAAAGATCATTCAGGCTCCTTGATAGGTATTCAATAGCGATGATAAAAAGAGAAGGTGATAGTGGGTCACCTTGCCTCAAACCATGGCTAGAAGGAAAGAAACCTATGGACTCACCATTCATGATAACCAAAAACCAGACATTCATGATACATCTTTTTATAATCCGGATAAAACTATAGTCCCATGAGAGATTATCAAAGGCTTTAGCGATGTCCAGTTTGAATAAGATGTTGCCTCCTAGAATTGATATCAATGTCATGAACCATTTCTTGAGCGAGAAGAATATTATCCGATATTGTTCGTGTTTAACAAAACTAGTTTGATTAGGGAGATGATTTTAGGAAGCAAAGGGCTAAGCTTATTTATTAATTTAGCAATGAGTTTTTGAAAAAGGTGCAAAATCGGTCTAAAATCATCCCAAGATTCAGGATTGTTAGTTTTGGGAATAAGGACAATAGAAGTGCTTGAAAAGTATTTAGGAATGGGATTGCCATCAAAGAAATCAATAACAGCATTAACTAAATCAGTTTAAATAAATGGCCAACAATGTTGAAAGAAGTGGGTCGTATAGCCATCAGGGCCAACAACAGAGTCAGTGTTCATGTTCTTAAAAGTATTACTAATCTCCTCTTAGGAAGGACACATAGTGAGTAAATGATTATCTTCATTGTTAATCATAGAAGGAATAAGATGGGTGTTTGATAAAGTATCTAGCAATGGCTTAGAATTTAATAAAGTTTGGAAATGATGAATGACAGAATCCTTAATATCATTGTTATCAGTTATCCATTCACCATTAGAGTTCTTAATTTTCTTAATCGAGTTTAAGGCTTTCCATTTATTACAAATGGCATGAAAGTACCTGGTGTTTTTGTCACCATCAACAATATGTTTGCTTGTGGCTTTTTGATGCCAATAGGTTTCTTCCATGTTTTGATAATTAAGCAAGTTATTCTTGGCAATGTTCAACTCCTCAAGTTTACTAGGATCAGTTGAGATAGCATCTTCAAGAGAACGAACCTCTTGTTCCATAGCTTTAAGATTTGTGAAAAGATTTTTAAAAATGTGTTTGTTCAACCAATTAAGATTTTGTTTAAGTCTTTTGAGCTTAAGCCAAAGACGAGTCATACCTTTAGATTATCCGGGAAAAGGGCCATCCAATTAGTGATAGCGACATTGGTGAAGTGTTGGGTCCACATGTTTTGAAATCAGGAGGGGAATAGCGAGTTTGGGGATTATTGAAGGAAATCAAGAGAGGAGCATGGTCAAACAAAGTTCTGCTCAACTGCTCAATAGTGGTAGAAGATCATTGATTGATCCAAAAAGAATTAAAGAGGGCCCTATCAAGACGCTGCCAAAGCCTAGAGTTGTGCCACGTGAAGTTAGACCCTGAAACCAATGTCGATCAATTGCAATCAAGGGTCATATTTGAGAAGTCCTCCATGGAATGAAGGTTAGAACATCCTCCCCTCTTTGAACTAGCTATGATAGTGAAATCACCTCCAACCAACCGGGGAAGGTTAAGAGGAGGCGAGGTGCGTAAGTGATTCCAAAGGATGTTCCTACCAGGTCTATTACAAGAGGCATAGATAAAAGAGCCAAAAGCCGATAAGTCACCTAAGGAGATTTTGACATTAACCAATTGGTCAAGATTATCAATGATGGAAATGGTGATGGAGTTGTGCCAAAAGCACCAAATTTTATTATTAAGATTGAAGAAAAAATTATGAAAGCCAAGGGATCTAGCGACAAAGGCAATCTTAGAAGAATTAATGAAAGGTTCAATAAGAACAAGTAACTTGATATTATGAACACGACAAAGACTCCTAACATGATTGCGAGACCCACAACCCGGATATTCCAAATAAGAAAATTAATCATAAGGGGACAACCAAAAGGGAAAAGTAAAAAAGAGAAAGGAAAGAGAGGAGAGAAATGATGGCACATTACTTGTGTGGGGTGGAAGAAAGCGAGTGATTCTAGAGAGGTTATTATTAGAAAATTTTGCTTTGAAGGATTTTTTGTTTTTAACAATTTGAAAGGGTCTCTCAGAATCCAAATTATCTCAATCAGAAAGAGATTGATTTATGGGTTCCAAAATAATAGAAGAATCTATCAATGATTTAGAAGAGGGGATTTCACCTTCTTCCGTATTGGATAGAGTATGAGAAATTGGGATCAATTGGATATCACTCTGAAGGGAAATAGATGTGGAAGTTGTGGCACCATTAATACAAATATCTTTCTCAATATGTTCTAAAACCATAGGGTCATTATTGATTTGGTCCATTATATGATTCCCATTCAAATTGTTTAATTGGGTGTCCAATATAAGGCTACCATTCAGATTTTTAGTAGGATTTAAATGAAGCAAAGAGCTATCATGGGAAACTGGATTATTACAAGCAGGGGTGAAGTTAGGTAAATTTCCATTGCTAACATCACACCCCTCATTGGTTGTTTTAGTACCAAGGTCAGATTGTTTGCCACTAGATAGATCAGTAGGAGGTGTAGGTAGGAGAGCTTTTTTTGAGTATCTTTAGGCACGTATGCTAGAGTATTAGTTTTCCCAGTTCCATTAATGGTAATCATATTCTGTGGTAATTTTTTCCTGAGATTAGGATGAAGCACAAAGCAATCTGAGTGATCGTGTCCGTGAATCTTGCAGTGAGTGCAGAAAATAGGAAAATTTTTGAATTGACTTTTGACTATATCCAAATTTTTTGAGCCAATCAAACCTCTTTGGGATATTTCTTTGTGATGTCTATCTCAAGAGAATACTGACAGATGGCCTAGATGGCCATTGATCTATTTGGAGAGGTCTACCAAAAGGCCGCGAAACAAAACTTGATGAGTGGCATAATATATTAGCATGTTAGGAAAAGCAAGCCAAAGAGGGACAATGGGAGATTCTTCTTTGACATCAAATAGGGCGACCATTTTCAGCGCATTTGACAATTATGCACAATAAGAATGAATGGCAACCCGAGTAATCTAAATCTTTAGAAAGTTGAATAAGAATGTGAGGATCGATCAGAGATAGAAAGCTAATTTTAAACTATGAAAGAAAGTGTGAATGTTATCAAGAGTTGGGTGTCTAAGAATTTACCCACCAAAGCTTAGCAAGTTTCTCAGCATCAACATCGAGAACACATTACTGCCGGCAATCCACGATAAGAAGTTGAAATGAGATTAACTAAAGCATTGAGCTAGGGATCTTACGGATAAAGCATCTTTGAATGATTTAGGTTACATGCAATCAATCAGAAAACTTAGAGTCGAGAGCAAAAGTCGGTGCGTTGAAGGCGGGCCGGGATTCTGGGGACGAGAGCCTCGCTCTAATCTAAGGACATCACATCTGAGGAGCGAGCGTCTTCAGTTGAGAAGCATGTAGAGAAGTGGCCAAATACCCGAGAATGGCCAATCCACTGAGGGGAAAGCAAAGTCGCCAAGATCGCCAGAGAGGGAGCGTTTTGACTCAAATGGTGGTTAGGTTATGAGGCTCTGGTTTTAGGGTTCAGGGTTTAGGTTTTAGGGTTTAAGGTTTAGGGTTGAGGGTTTAGGGTTTAGGGTTTAGCATTTAGGGTTAGTTTTAGGGTTTAGGATTTTGGGTTAAGGTTTTTTTTATTTTTTTTATTTTTTTATTTTTTATTCTAATTTTTTAAATTAAGTAAATTCGTATGTTTAGATTTATTTTGTTTATTTAGTTTTTATTTATTTATTTTAGTTTATTTTATTTTTTATTTTTATTTAGGTTTATTTCTATTTTTATCTAGTTCAGTTTATTTATTTTATGTTTATTTATTTTAGTTTAGGTTTTTTAATTTAGTTTATTTTTAGGTTTAGGTTTAGGTTTTGGTTTATTTTTTAGTTTAGTTTTAGTTTTATTTTATTTTTTTATGTTTAGGTTTATTTTTTTTTAATTTTAGGTTTAGTTTTAGATTTTTATTTTATTTTTTTAGGATTAGGTTTTAGAATTTTATTTTAGGTTTATTTTAGGGTTATATTATTTTAGTTTAGGTTTAGGTTTACTTTTAGTTTATTTTATGTTATTTAGTTTAGGTTTAGGTTTAGGTTTAGTTTATTTTAGGTTTTGGTTTAGATTTTATTTATTTTAGTTTAGTTTATTTTAGATTAGGTTTAGGTTTATTTTATTTTTATTTTTAGTTTAGGGTTTAAGTTTTATTTTTTTATTAATTCTAGGTTTTATTTTTACGTTTATTTTTTATGTTTAGGTTTTTATTTAGTTTTTATTTTTATTTTAAGTTTAGTTTTTATTTTATTTAGGTCTTTTATTTTTTTAGGTTTATTTTATTTTTAGATTAAGGTTTAGGTGTAGGTTTTAGTTTAGGTTTTTATTTTATTGTATTTTTTATTTTAATTTGGTTGAGGTTTTTAATTTATTTTATTTTAAGGTTTTATTTAGTTTATGTTTATGTTTTTAGCTTTTTAGGGTTTAGGGTTTAGAGTTTAGGGTTTAGGGTTTAGGATTTAGATTTTAAGATTTAAAGTTTTAGGATTATTATTTTAGGGTTTAGGGTTTAGGGTTTAGAATTTATGATTTTTAGGGTTTAGGGTTTAAGTTTTAGGTTTAGGGTTCAAGTTTTAGTTTAGGGTTTAGGGTTTTTGGTTTTTTTTAATAGAGGATAAATTTAAATTCAACATTTCTGCTTTTAAATTTCATCAACAAAGTAACACACCAAGTTTTCTAAGACAAAAGAGACAACATAGATCTAAATTGAGCATCACATAGAGCAAATCAGAAACCCTAGATAACTAGAACTATCTCTGTTATAAAGATAGTTGCATAAGCAGCATATCGGATTGACCATTCTTCAGTTTCTCTAGTTCCCATCATAACCACCCAAGCCTCTCGAGTAGTGGGATCCACCATCATATCCCCGATCTCTCCCTCCGCCACCACCACGGCAATAACCTCCATCGCTCATCCCACCTCCATAACCACCACTGCTCTGACCACCACCTCAATATCCACCAACACCTCTAGATCCCTCACCACCACTGTGACAACAGCCGCCTCCGTCTTCGCCTCTAATGCAAGATCTTGACTGAGCCTACTAGACGGTGATGTTCTGGCCATCAAAGTTTTGCCCATTCTTAGAGTTTATGTTTAGGTTTGTTCGGTTATAAGGTTTAGGTTTATTTTTTAATTTATTTAGTTAGTTTACATTTATGTTTATGGTTTGGGGATTAGGATTTAGGGTTTAGGGTTTAGGGTTTTAGGTTTTATGTTTTTAGGGTTTAAGGTTTATGGTTAGGGTTTAGGGTTTAGGGTTTATGGTTTTTAGGGTTTAGAGTTAGATTAGGGTTTAGGGTTTAGGGTTTAGGGTTTAGTGTTTAGGGTTTTAGGGTTTAAGACTATTTAGGGTTTAGGAATTTAGGGTTTATGACTATTTAGGGTTTAAGGTTTAGGGTTTAGAGTTTAGGTTTTCATTTTTTTTTTTTGGGGGCGGGAGTGAAAATTATTACCATAGAAGGAATAGATACAATGTCTTTGAGCAGGGTAAAGGTCTAAAATTCAATTCCTCTCAGCACTACAAGTAACCTAAAGAGCTAAACTCCCATCTAAGTACATTAGAAAATGAAATGAAAAAAATAAAGTAAATATAACACCTAAAAAGCATAAGAGAAAAAGACACAGAGTAAGACTAAAATAAATCCTAAAAATAATAAAAGAATTAGTCATCAAAAGTTCATGATTTCTTTGAGAAAGTAAGATAAGCAACATCCACAGTAATAACACTTGGGTTAACTGAGTAATGACCATTACCTCTATAAAGTCCCAACTTGTAAAAGAAATCTGCAATACACTACAATGGAAAAAGTCATAGCTAAAAAGGATAAAGATAAAGAGAAGAAAAGGAGAGAGCTGAGAAAGAGAAGGCTCAGGCTCAGTTAGGATCATCTCAAGGGTCAACAATACATAAGAGCATCTGAACTTCATAAAGAAGGGTTAAAATCATATGTAATGCTACCAACCAATGAGAAGATGTGAGTAACATCAAAGCCATTATAGCCAGCATACCTGATACAAACAAACATCTAAGGCCATCAGTCCATAGAGTTCCAGATCCTGCACCATTTAATAAAGAATAATTGGCCAGCAACTAGCTAGCAGCCAAAGCACCAAATAAAAACCACAACAAACTAATCACAATAACCTAGAGAGAGGCTAGAACAAAGTCAGAATACAAACAACAGTGATTATCGAAATACCCATCCAAGCTCTAAACCAGAGAAAGCCAGAACTAACCGTTAGCAAGCTCCAGACACATGGTAATTAACAGAGAAATAACCAACAAAACCAAGATAGGAGCCCTCAAGACAAAGTCCCAACAAGTAGCAATCACCAAGAAAAACTAGGTTGAGCAACCACAAATGACTAAACAACTATGAAATGAAACTGCCAACTGAAGGAAACATAAGCTATAGCCAGTACAATCACCAGAAGACAAAACAACAACACAAAAGAGGGCCAAAGGCAGCCATCAATCACCAGAAACAAAAAAGTCCAATCCAAAAGGATCAACAAAGGTTCGGCCAGCATAGCAAAAGGCTCTGGCAAATTTTCCAAGAAGAAGGAAATGACCAACAAGGAAAAAAATTAACCAACCAAGATTCCAAGGATAATTAAAAGTCCTCTAACCAAACCAGCTAAGTTATATAGCCATAAGGCAACCACCAGAGAATTGCCCATCATAAGTTACCAACAATGGAAGAATCCCCAGTAGCCATGGAAAAGCAGAAAACCAACAAAGCATAATAGGATAGAGGTCTAAAAGAAGCACAACAACCATGGAAAGGTAACAACAGTAGCAAGCCAGGATGTGCCAAAAAAATAAACTTCCCAGCAATAAAGATTATCCCAGTAGGAAGCATAATAACAACACAAAATGTGCTGCAAATAACGTAACCAGTAGAGCCTAATCCCAAGAGAATAACCAAATGCAAAAGCAAGGCAAAAGAAGGATCCAATAATAAACAATAAGGAACTGGGAGGCAAACCCAAAAAAGTAGCCAAACAAATATCCAAAAGATGGCCTAGAAAGGTAACAATAAACAACAGTTCCCACTAGGAAGGTTACCCATCCAGCCATGAAAAGCTAGGTAAAAGTAATTTGAGATCAAGAGGAGAGCCAACAAACCAAACAGTGCAGAAAATAGAATAAAGCAAGAGCAGAAACCATCTCATCCACTGGAAACTAAAGAAATAAGGAAGAGAAGATAGCAGCCACTAGGTTGAAAAAACTAAGCCAATTGAGGCTAGAAAGATAGGAACCACTAGGTAGCAACCACCAAGCTAACACAAAAGTTAAAGGTAAAAAACATAACCCAGCTCTGGACAAAAAGTGAAAATAAGTTTAGGGTTTAGGTTTTAAGGGTTTAGGGTTTAGGGTTTAGTTTAGGGTTTAGGGTTTAGGGTTTAGAGTTTTAGGGGGGTTTAGGGTTAGTTTAGGTTTTAGGGTTTAGGGTTTATGTTAGTTTAGTGTTCACGGTTAAGGGTTTATGGTTTTTTAGCATTTAGGGTTTAGGATATTGGGGTTTAGTGTTTAAGGTTTAGGGTTTTTTAGGGTTTACGATTTATTTTATGTTAAGGGTTTTTTTATTTTAAATTAAGTAAACTAGTATGTTTAGGCTTACTAGATATTTATTTTAGTTTATTTTATTTTTTATTTTTACTTAGGTTTATTTTTTATTTTTATTTAGTTTAGTTTATTTATTTTAGGTTTATTTATTTTAGTTTAGGTTTTTTATTTTATTTTATGTTTTAGGTTTAGCTATAGGTTTATGTTTATTTTTCATTTAGTTTTTTTTATTTGTTTATTTTTTAGGTTTAGGTTTTATTTTTTATTTTTTTAGGTTTAAGTTTTAAGTTTTATTTTAAGAATATTTTTAGGTTTTATTTTTTAGTTTAGGCCTAGCTTTATTTTTAGTTTATTTTATTTTATTCAGTTTACAACTTAAGTTTAGTTTATTTTACGTTTAGGTTTATGTTCTATTTATTTTTGTTTAGGATTAGGTTTATTTATTTTAAGTTTAGGGCTTAGGTTTTATTTTTTATTTATTTTTATGTTTTATTTTGAGGTTTATTTTTTAGGTTTAGGTTATTATTTAGTTTTATTTTACTTTATTTTAGGTTATTTTTATTTTTATTTTATGCTCAATTTTTATTTTATTTAGGTTTTTTAGTTTTAGGTTTATTTTGTTTTTTTAGTTTTGTTTAGGATTTTTTTTATTCTATTTTAGTTTAGTTTTTATTTTTTATTTTATTTTTTTAGGTTTACGTTTAGGTCTAGGTAGAGGTTTAGATTTAGGTTTTAGTTTAGGTTTTTTTTAAAAAATTTTTATTATATTTAAGTTTAGGTTTATTTATTTATTTTATTTATAGGTTTTATTTAGTTTAGGTTTAAGTTTTTAGTTTCTAGGGTTTAGGGTTTAGGGTTTGGAGTTTAGGGCTTAGGGTTTAGGGTTGTATGTTTTATGGTTTAGGGTTTAGGGTTCAACGTTTAGGGTCTAGGGTTTTGGGATTTAGGGTTTAGGGTTTAGGGTTTAAGGTTTAGAGTTAGTTTTAGGGTTTAGGGTTTATGGTTAGAGATATTTTATTTTTTATTTTATTATTTTTATTTTTTTAGATTAAGTAAACTCGTAGGTTTAGGTTTATTTAGTTTATTTAGTTAATTTTTTAATTTAGTTTCTTTCTTATTTTTATTTTTATTTTTTTATTTAGTTTAGTTTATTTATTTTAGGCTTATTTATTTTAATTTAGGTTTTTTTTTTATTTTTGTTTATTTTTTTTTTAGGTTTATGTTTAGGTTTATTTTTTAGTTTAGCTTTATTTTTATTTTATTTTTAAGGTTTTCGTTTTATTTTTTATTTTTAGGTTTAGGTTTAGGTTTTTATTTTATTTTTTTAGGTTTGCCTTTTAGGTTTTTATTTTAGGCTTATTTTAAGGTTTTATATTTTTGTTTAGGTTTAGGTTTATTTTTAGTTTATTTTATTTTATTTAGTTTAGCTTTAGATTTAGGTTTAGTTTATTTTAGATTTTATTTATTTTAGTTTAGTTTATTTTAGTTTAAGTTTAGGTTTATTTTATTTTTATTTAATGTTTAGGTTTTTTTTTTTTAGTTTAGGATTTAGGTTTAATTTTTTTATTTATTTATAGTTTTAGGTTTTTATTTAGTTATTATTTTCTTTTATTTTAGGTTTATTTTATTTTTATTTTAGGTTTAGTGTTTATTTTGTTTAGGTTTTTTATTTTTTTTAGTTCAATTTAGGTTTTTATTTATTATATTTTAGTTTAGTTTTAATTTTTTATTTTATTTTCTTTTTTGTTTTAGGTTTAGGTTTAAGTTTTAGTTTAGGTTTTTATTTTATTTTGTATTTTGATTTTATTTTAGTTTAGGTATTTTTATTGATTTAATTTGTAGGTTTTATTTAGTTTAGGTTTGGGTTTTTAGCTTTTAGGGTTTAGGGTTTGGCATTTAGTGTTTAGCATTTTTTCTAGAGAAAGTTAGAATTTTATTACCATAAAAATAAAGGATACAATGTCCTTAAAAGGGGTAAAGCTTAAAGTTCTGCTGCTCAGAGAGCTACAAGAAACCTAAAGAGCTAAACCCCCATCTAAGTATAATGAAAAAAAATTAAAGAGTAAATACAACAACTGAAAAGTTAATGAGAAAAGACACAAAATATGATATAACTCAAGAAAGCAGTAAAAAGACTAGTCAGCAACAGCTCATGATCCCTTTGAGAAGTCAAGATAAGCAAGATCCTCATCAACAGTACTTGAGTTGACTGAGTAAAGATCATTCCATTTGTGAAGTTCCATCCTGCAAAAGAAATCTACGAAACACTACGAAGGCAATGGTCATAGTTCAAGGGAAAAAGATAAAGTAAACAATTTAGAAAGAGCTAAGAAAGAGAAGGATCAAGCTCAGTTAATATCATATCAAGGAGAAACAATACATATGAGCATCCAAACCTCATGAGATGGGTTACAATCATATGCAAGCTACCAACCAGAGAGAAGATATGAGGTAACATCAAGGCCATCATAGCCATCATACCAGATATAAGCAACCATCCAAGGAAAAACAGTCCATATTGATCCAATTCCTGCACCAAACAAACAAAGAAAAATAGCCAGCTAGCAGCCAACCCACCAACCAAAACCCACAACAAACCAATCACTTAAAGCTAACATCCCAGAAGTTACAACAGGATCAGTGGCCAAGCTAGAATAAGCCAAGCAGTAACTCCACCAAAGCCTTGACCAGTAAGAAGAGAAACACAAAAAAAAGGGTAGTCAGCATAAATAGGGGAAATAACACAATCAAGCAAAACATTCCCAATGGAAAAACAATAACCCATGACTATCTCCAGATCACTAGCAATCCAAATCCAAGGGCAAAACCTCCAGCCAAATAGCAAAATAGTTAGAGATAAGTAGCACCAGAGAGGTGGGAAGCCATAGCATAGAAAGGCCAAGAGGGAATCCAGACATTACCATCAAAACCTCCACCAAGGTGGCCAAAAGAATAGCAAATCCACCACCACCAACCAAGAGGAAAATATCAGGAAATAAGGAGAGCCAAATAAACCAGAGGGATTCAATACCAATAGCCAACATAAATCCCAAAACACCAAGCCATGACACAAGCATCCAAAGGCAGAGACAACACAAAAACCCAGCAACCAACCTTGAACAACAAGTTCTAAAATAGGATAAAAAAAACCAGATGAGCTCATATCCTCCACCAATAAAATAATAAATAAAATGAAATAACAAGATGAGAGCGAAAATTAAAGCACCAAGAGGACAACCAACCTGGAGCACCAAAAACCGAGAACCTAACCAAAGCACCTACAACAAAACATCCATCCACTGACCAACCCCATGACCATACCAACAAAACCAACCAAAGCCAATACATATCCAAGAGGGAAAGAACAACAGCAGACAAACCCACAACCTACCTAGAGATCTCCAAAATAACCAAGAAACAAAAATGGTAGTCACCCAACCAGATAAAGGTCAAGGAGGACCACCAAACCATGAGAATCAAAATTGTAAGGAAGGAGTAAGGTCAAAGGAAAACAAAACCCCTTCCAAATCCCAAAGAGTAGATAGTCACCACAAAGGAGAAAATAAGAAGACAACAACCACATAACAGTTACCTCCAATCCACAAGGCAGAGGGAAAAACCAACCAGTAGAAGACTCAAAGCCAAACAATGAAATAAGAACATCAACCACCAAAAAACACAAAATTAAGCCAAGCTAGAAGAGGCCAACAATAGCCATGAAAAAATAACCACCCAAAATATCCAGGTAGATAAAAGAAGCAAATAGCAGCAACCTAAAAAACCAACCAAAAATCCAATTCAAATAAGGCCATAGCCAGCCAAACAGAGGCAAACCTAACATCCATTAATAAATAGGGTAGGCCAAACACTGGCACAACCACAACCCAACAGGAGATAAAAAAAAATCACTAGCTATGTGACAAAAGAGGCATAACATGAGCCACAAAAAGAAAACCAACAGTCTCAAAGGAATGGGAAACCAATAAAAACCACT
The DNA here is from genome assembly GCA_021442155.1 of Cymbidium sinense. NCBI lineage: Eukaryota > Viridiplantae > Streptophyta > Magnoliopsida > Asparagales > Orchidaceae > Cymbidium > Cymbidium sinense. The sequence goes on from CM038214.1 coordinate 70,170,959, forward strand.
ATGACCCAAAAAAGGGTCTGGCAAGTATAAAATGGGGTTAAGAGGAAGGGGTTTAAGTATAGAAATAAACTCAGCAAAAAACCACTTTCTGGTGAGAGAAGCACAAAATAAACCACCAAAAAATAGTCTGAATAACACAACCATAGCAAAAATAGCAACAAAATAGTAGAAGGTTAAAATCTGAGGTAAGGCGGTGTAGTGCTATCCAGATTGACCAGACCACACAGATGCTTAGGTAAGCTATGGTTATCAAATAAAGTGAGCTCATTTAATTCCCCTACCAAATTAGCTAAGAAATTAACACAAGCATTACCTTCACGAAGAATGTAAAAAATTTTGTAGCAAACTTGAGAAAGAAGCTTTTAGTGTGATTAAGAAGATAAAATAAAATTCATTGAGCATATCAAGTAAAAGAAGAGAATCATCTTCAATATAAATATTAAACAGGACTTTGCTTAAACAATTATAAATAGCTTTCATAACAACCATGAGTGCAACATAAATAACACAACAAGCTTTGAGGGGGTATGCAAAAGCACAAACGACAGTACCTTTAGAATCCCTAAGAATTTTACCACAGATATATTTGTTTGGGGAAACAGAATCATTAGTATTGATCTTAGTAAAATTTATTTTAGGCTTAATCCAATGTATAATCCTAATACTCTTGTAGGAAGGATCATCATGCAAAGTGATACCCAATTTTTTAGCCACAAATTTATAACCTTTAAAGTGATGATTACTAATTAAATTTGCATTAAACAAAGCATGAAATTTTCTTTAGTTCTAGCCAGGATCCTTTTATGGTTCATAGCGATACCACGATATGTAGCATCATTTCTATCCATCCAAATGAACCAAATATGGGTAATTGCAATTAAAACTTTGGTTTGACCTTTGACATTTTTATGGAAACAAACTTCAAGTTGATATAACGAAAGAGAGCCATGAAAATAGCTAGTGAAATAAATCATCATACCATATCCAAAGTTTGGAAGCAATAGCACCATTGACAAAAACATGATTAGCATTTTTAATATGAAAGCAACAATAGCACTTAGAAGGTAAATAAAACCTTTTAAACTAGAACAAGGAATCAACAGGGATGAAGTTATTTAAAATCCTCCAAGCTAAAATAGAATAAGAAATGGGAATGATATTGTTCCAAAGTTTAATGAAAACATTAGTGGTGTTTTGTTTATTTCTAATAAAATTTCAAACCTCTTTAAGAACGAAGTCACCATTGTAAGAGAGCTTGAAATAAATTTGATCTGGTTCATTAGAAAAGATGGTGATGTTGCAAAACTAGTCAAAAAAAGAAATAGGAATGTCATTCTCAAGTTTGTTTTCATTCCAATTGTTATTAAGCTAAAAAGAATTAACTTTGATAGCAGTAGTAGAGTGTGTAGATAAAAGGGAGTCAATTGAGCCATTGCCAATCCAATTGTCTTTCCAAAAGAAAGAAGAACCCGAATGAATACCACAAGATCTTAAGGATTCAACAACCCATTTAATTGAGCAATGCCTTTTACAAACCAGAGAGTCACCAACTTTATAAGCACAGGTAAGAGGGTATTTACCTTGGCAATATTTTTCCATCATAAAATTAGCCCAAAGGTTATCATTCTTTCTAAGATTACACTAGAGCTTATGAGAGAAGATAGTGATAGCTTCACAAATAGGTTTGAAACAAAGACCACCTTCACCCAAAGGACCACAACATTTATGCCAGGAAGTCCAATTCATTCTTTTAATAGAATTATTGGACCACCAAAAAAATTTTTTATGCAAGTGATCAATTCTGATAACAGTAGAATTAGTGGGAATAATAGTTTGGATCAAATAAAGAGGCATTGAATTGAGAGTGCTTTTAAGAATAGTAAGCCTGCCACCAAAGGAAACTAAATGAAATTCCCAAACAGAAATTTTATTTAAAAATTTTTGAATTAACTCATCAAAAGGTGGGATCATTTTGGACCTTTAAAAAGAAGAGCACCGAAGTACTTAAGAGGTAAGTGTTGATGTTTAAAATTAGTGATATGTAGGATTTGATTGATTTTATTATTGGAGATACTTTAAGAAGTAATAAAATAGCTTTTTGTTGTCATTGATAGAAAGACCACTTTCTCAACCAAATTTATTTTAAAAAATCTTGAGGTTCTTGATATGATGAATAGAAACATTGCAAAAAATTAAAAAAAAATCATCTGCAAAGCTTAAATGGTAAATAAGAAGACCACCAAAAGTTTTGTAGTACATACTACGATTATTTAAGAATACAACATTGATGCTCCTAAATAAATACTTAATAGCAATAATAAATAAAGCAGGAGATAAATGATCCCCTTATCTCAAGCCATTGGAAGAAGTAAAAAAGCCTAACAACATTAAGCAAAATAGAGAACCAAGAATTATTAATACAATTTTTAATAAGAAAAATAAATTTAACAAAAAAACCAAATAAATTCAGAATATAGAAACAAAAATCCCAGGAGATATTATCAAAAGCTTTGGCAATATCTAATTTGAAAAGAATTTTTCCACCTCTAGTCTTAGCATCTAAATCATGAATTAATTCCCCATAAAGTAAAATATTATCAAATATAGATCTACCTTTAATAAAACCAGTTTGGTTGAGAGAGATAATCTTATGAAGTAAAGGACTAAGCCTGTAGGCAAGAATTTTGGAAATCAGCTTATTCAAGAAGGTGCAAAGATTAATAGGTCTAAAATCACTCCAATAGTCCAAGTTATGTTTCTTAGGTATGAGGACATTAGAAGTGCAAGAAAAATATGTTGGAAAAAGATTACCATTTAAAAAATTAGACATAGCCTCAATCAGATCATTTTTAATAATGAACAACATTTTTAGAAAAATTGGGTAGTGAAACCCTCCAAACTAGTAATAGAATCTATGTTCATGCTATTAAGAACTTTAAAAATTTCATCTTCCTTAGGCACATGTTGACCTCACTTTTGGAGTGAGCCCTTAACCTCCTCTTATTAGACTTATGACTCTTCTAGACACTAAGAACTCCTTAGTCATAAGACACTTCTAGTGATTAGGTGAACACTTAACCTAAGCATAGAGACTTAGAAAGGTTAACTATAGGATTAGGCTATGCCTTAAGGCTTAAGAAAATCACCTATCCTATAGCCTAAACCCACTCCAAATACACCTTCTCAAATTGAACCCAGATTCAAATCTCAAACCAAGCTTCAAATTTAAATTCAAATTCCAAATCTAATTCCAAATTTGACTCGAAATAATTGAAAACTAAAATCAAGTCAAATCAAAATCCTTCCTTAGCCCTATGATTTATCTTATGGATTTAGCCTTCGAAAAATCCAAATCAATCCAAATTAAATTGATTTTCTCAAAGATCAATTCAACTCTTCGATCAATTTGTCAAATTCAAACTCAAACTCAACTTCAAACCATGATCCAAACTTAAATCCAAACCCCAAACCAATTTCATGGACTTAGCCAAATCCTATCCAAATCAACTCAAAACCAATGGATTTTTTCTTGAATCAATCATTCATTCAATTATCTACCCTAATATAAATGAAACCTACAATCATCAAATCAAATCAAAGCCAACCCAAGGAAAAAACAACCTAGCCCTTTTGACTTGAAAATTTTAAATGTGCAAAAATCCCTTATACACCAAATAGATTGTTGTTGAATTTATATTTAAATGCTGGCTCATATATAAGTTCAACTAAACTCAAATAAAACTAAAACCAAACCAATTGACCCACTTAGGCCCACTTGACCCAAAGTGACCTAAAGGACCCATTTGAGCCAACTTCTAATCCAACCCAAATTGGATTGAACTAAGCTCACCAAAATCTTCCACAATGATTGTTGATCACCCCAGGATAATCAATTGCAATCAATTTGGACAAACTAAGTTAACTTAATCATTTGACCAAGTCAACCCTTAGCCCAAATGAACCAAAACTAGCCAAAACTCATCCTACATCATATTGATTGAAACCAATGATTTGAATCAACCCAAAATCAATATTTAAATATGCATTGACCACCAATTAAGCCAAACTAAGCTCAGTTGGCCATTTGATCCAAGTTGGCCCAAATTTGCCAAAAGGACCAAATTAGGTCAAATCATGATCTAACCAAAATTGATTGCAACTAATGGCTGAAGTTCATTCCAAATTTATTATTGAATTTGACCAAAGCCATAATTGAGCCTAATTTGACCAATTGGTCAACTTGACCCAACCTAGCCCAAATTGTCCTAAAGAGTCAATTTGGCCTAAATTCAAATTAAATCCAAATTGATTCAAACCAAAGACCACATTCATCTTCAATTAGCCAATTGAACATGAATCAATCCATAACCCAAGTCAATTTGGCCAATGTTGGTCAAACTGGTCAACTTGACCCATTTGACCCATTTGATTCAAAATGAGCCAAATTTAATCAAATTGATCATACCAAAACACCTAAAATTGTCATTTGAACCTTACCTAAGCATTGGTTTGACCCAATTTGACCAATTGGTCAACCTAACGTGATATGACCCATATGATCCAAATTGAGCCAAATCCCTTGAAACCAAGCCATGACCCATTAGGGGTTGATCAAACCTGACCCAAACCCTTTTGGGATCAGCCTAAAATCAACCTAACTTAATTAAATCCCTCATGAATCCTCCTTCACATAGGATTCCACCCAACTTCATTTAATTCTCCCCATCACATGCATTCAACTCCCCCCATCCATGGCATTCAATGGAGATGATCATATGGCAGTAAAAGAGGACTTTGGTGCAAAAATCCAAAGTCTTCAATTAATCCATCATCCATCCCAACCATCCTAAGAAAAATGACAACACTTTGGAGCCAACTATTCAAAAATGGAAAGATTTTCAGCCACTATTAAAGGAGGGAGAAATGAGGTTTCATGCCTCTTCCTCCAACCACTATTCAGCCCCCAAGAGCTCCCCAAAATAACAAACAACCATTTTCCCATCTCTCTTATTCTAGACACACCAATATCATGTTAATTTTGATGAGGAAATAATAATCACCAGAAGATACATCATTCCAAAGTGAATGCGAAGGCTACACTCATTCTAAAGCTTCCTCTTGCACCTAGGAGCTTGCTAAAATCTTCATCGCCACCGAAAAACATCCTCGATGAGGTAATTTCACCAAACTTTAGTCACCTTAGGCACTTCTTTTTGTGTCAATCCTTGCACAATTTTTAGGAATTTCCTTAAAGAAGCCCTGCATTTTTCATTACATTTATTCCTAATATGAATAACGACATTTCCTGGTCAAAATTGCTACAAAAATGAGCCCATTTGGATGAGATTTTATTTTGATTTAGCAAAAATGGCATGATTTTACTGTTCATTGAATCCATGAAGTAGCAACCATCTGATCTCCCATTCAGGGAGATTTGACAGCTTGGATCACACGATCTAAATCCCATCTTACACAACGATCCGCATGATCTCAGCCATTTGGACCGTGAATCGGATCTAGACCATTCGATTTGCAATCGAACGGTCCGCGCCAATCCATGCATCATGATCCTGCGTCGCTGAGTTTCCCGCTTATTTGGTTGATGCGGCACCCGCGGTCCAATTGCATAGTGCCACATGCCACACGAGACAGCAACGACCAATCACCATGTGGCATCGTGTTGCACCATTAGCGCCCGTTCGACGCTGACTTGGTTAAGTTGGAAAATGCCTATTTTCTTATTTTTAAAATTATTTAAGTATCCCAAATCTTTGAAAATTCATAAAAAAATAAAATACTTAGTGAAAAATTAAAAATAAGGGCTCGTTGGATCTGTCCTTCTGAGATGAATCCAAAGAATTAAAAATTTCCAAATTCCATTAAATGGTCTGAGCTTAATTTAGGTTTTAGTGAAAATAAAGTTTCATTAATTACTCTAAAAATATAAGTTGGATTGAGTTGAAAATTTTTGGCATTGAAACTAAAGTTAAGGCACACTTATGATAAAAATCTCAAGTAAAAATGACTTTTAGATTAGGAGAAATTAAATTTTTAAGTTCAAATTGTCTATTGTAATAAAATAAATCAAATAAAAATCTAGAAATTTACAAAAAATCTTCAAAATGGCTTAAATCACTTCACTTAATATCTAAGATCCTAATAAAAATAAATAATAATAATAATAATAATAATAATAATAATAATAATACTAATAATATGATCTTTTGAAGCTTAATGAACTTACAATAAATATTTAGGGTTAAAATTTAACAAATTAAGGAATTAATTAAAATGAAATTCATAATAATCTAAATAATAAATTAAAATCAAAAATGAAATAATAATTAAGCAATTATTAATCAAACCTCAAATCAGAAAATTATCATATAATCCTCAGAGGAAATTAAATTAAATATGATTAAACCTATTTAAGTAAGTAAAACTCAATTAAATGATTAAATCTTAAATCAAACTTAAAATTAAACAAATCAAGGAAACTTTAACATGGGTCAAACTAGTATAACTAAGCCTACACTAAGCAAGGAATCTTAATCATAAGAAACTCATTAATGAATATAAATAAATTGAAACTAATTAATCATTAAGTAAACTAAAAAGTTAAATTAATTATAAATCTGATACATCGTAATCACATAATATTAATCAAGCAAACCAAACCAAATGAAGCTAAAGTGAACTTAATTAAAGTAATATCTAAATCAATCCATTTGGAATAAGAGAACTACTCAACCATTAAATATTTTAACCTAATAAATAAATCAAACATGTTAATGAAATAAAACAATGAATCAAATCAAATAAAACTCTAATCATAAATAATCAAACTTAATTGAAATAAAAAATAAATAATTAATTCACTTAATAACAATGAATCAGTAACAATAATCCCATAATAAAAATCAAACTTAAATAAAACACTTAACTAAATCAAATCACTACATGGGAAATTAAGTCATTAATTAAATAAATCTTTGATTAATCCAATAATTCAAAATTTAATTTTTTTAATCAAATCAAATTAATTAAACATCTAATTAATGCAAACTTAATGAATTAATCCATCATCTTAATGAATAAAAAAATTAATTTAAATAAATTACATTAAATTATCTTTAAATTAACTTTAAATCAAACCCAAAAATTAAATTTAATAATTAATCACATCAAACTAATTAAGAATTAAATTAATCATGTTAAAACAATTAATCAAACATAAATGCAATTAAATACCAATCAAATCCTAAATTAAACACAAATCATTAAGTCATTAATTACATTATTAATCTAAATAAATATTAAACCAAATTAAAATTAAATAAATTTTATTTAATTTAATAACATAAAACACACTTCAATTAAACTAATTACCCTTAAGCTGATCAATTGAATAAAAAACATAATGCAAAATTAATGAATTAATCCATCATCTTAATGAACCAAATTAACTTTTAAATCAAATTCAAGCTAATTCTACCAATTAATTTGATCCCTTGTAAACCAATTATGTCAATCAAATTAATCATATTAAGCTTAAACTTAATCAAACATAAATGCAATTAAATACTAATCAAAACCTAAATTAAACCTAAATTATTAAGTCATTAATTACATCATTAATCTAAAAAATATGAAATCAAATTGAAAATTAAACAAATCTTTATAAGAACATAACAGGTTGAACCTAAGCAAACCCATAGACTAATAAAGCCAATCAAATCAAATTAAAATAAATTAAATTAAATTAAGAAAGTCTCTCATCAATTTAATATGTAATCAAATCAAATCTCATTCAACCTACTTAAATAAGATAAACTAATTAACTATCCACTGTACGAAATCAAAATACAAACCAAACTTTGATAAACATGATAAATGGATGATATTAAAATTAAAATCCTAATTTGAAAACCTAAACATCACTTTAACTAAATTAAAGTGAGATAAAATAAAATAAAAATAAATCATTGAATCATTAAAATTGAAATCACCCAAAGGTAAAATTTAAACAAATTCAAACTCCAAATTGAAACTTAAACTAAAGAAGCCTAATAAATTCTACCTACATAAGCCTTCTTTTCACACACTAGAATACTCGATCATCGACCCTAGAATAAGGCTAGGATGATGTATTGATAGTATGTGTGACGTAATGTTTTAGACTGGATGTTAGGGTGCATGTTTCGTAGACTGGATGTTAGGCCGATATTAGCCTAATCATATTTTTTGTTGTGCTAGGGGCTATAATAAGAATATAATGGTTTAGCCCCAAGCATAACCCATGTTAGATTGGGCTTGGTTACCCATGTGTGGGGTGCTAAGTCTAAATTATTCATATAACTACTTAGGTCGTATGGTGTGTTTAGCTAACATTTGTTTTGCAGGTGTAGGTATATTTAATTTTCCTATTTTTAATGTAATTTTGTATTAGGAATTAGGATTAGTGTTATGGGGGACTAGGTTGAGTAGTGGCCAAAAGGCTTAATCCCTGGGGTGCCCTGTGATTCCTTTGAAGCAAATTAAATCAAAAAGAAGAGAAGGAAGATATGAAGAAAAGAAGACCCCCATAGCATATATTATTTTTGTAATCTAGGTTGTGTAATGATAGAGCTCAGCTACCCATCTTTATTTATCTTTTTAGGGTGTACGACAGAAACTGACCGCACTGGCCTTTTATTCTTTTACGGTAGTCTATAAAATTGTTTAATGTTATGTTTAGATTGCACACTAGAATTGCATGCTTTTCCTAGTTTCTTCATGGTTGATGTTAAATATATGGCCTGGATGTAGTAGGCTCTTAGGATGACATTAATTTTTCTACCCCAATTAACAACTCATAATTAAAATTTTAAAATAAATCATAGCCTCACATAAAAACCTAGGAATTAAATCAAGATAATAAAATTTTTATCAACCACTTAGCTGGATGAATGAATGTATAATATCATGCATGTCATATTCTTCCACTCTTGTTAAGAGGGGGCTTCCATCTGTGCCCGAGAATAAAGGCTTAACCTGTGAGAGCCTTTGATGGAATAACACCTCTTTCTCTCTTGATTTATCCCATAATTAAGTTCTCATGCATTTAACCATAAAAAATCCCAAAGCCTGTGTTAAAATGAGAAGTCCAAAAATCAAATAAAACATGTTAAAATTTTGCATTAGATTAAGTCATTATTCATGCCCTTCAAGATCTAGTCTCTTAGGGAGTGAATTTAAGGACTTAATTCTTCTTCTAAATAAATAATGGCCTAACCATCTTGCAATACATAAGACTTGACCACATAGATTTAAAGCATAGGAGGTGTTAGTTGGTGGCCACTCTAAGAGGTTGTATGTTCAACAATCAGACGTTCTATCCTCTCTTGTAAAGGTAGACCATTATGTCCACCTTTGGCTTAGATTTAGGACTTGCTTATTATTTGTACCAAAGCTCTCTAGCTTAGGATCTAAGGTAGCTATTTTCTTTTGGCTACAAGAATAAATTCACCCACTTAGGCATTTCTACAATCTTGTGTTGATGGATTATAAGCCCTAGTAGTCTAATAAAATTTCATCTCAAAAAAATAAATCTCTTTAATTTTAAATATATAAAGCCCAATTATAGGGTAGATTGGAATGCTTACTAGGCTTCCTAATATCATGAGAATTTAATACTTTCTCACTTTGGAATCCAAAAAGAAGTCTTCTCCTTGATCTATCCCGTTTGATTTTCCAACATAGATAATCCTTTGACAGTCTAGTCTTGAAATCTTTGAAGACCTTAATTGTTTACTTTAATTGAGAGTATTTCTAAGGGATCCCATTTCTTAGGATGTAATTAATTGTGGAGTCTTGCTTCCATAGGGAACTTAATTGACCCTGCTTAAATAAAGCCTACTTTACTTTTCCACATAAAGTAGGAGAAAAATCTCTCATACATTTGAAGAGCCATCATGCCTTAGGAGTCCTTATTAGGTTATTAGGTTCATTATAGAGTGGTGATTTCTATCTATTGAGATAGTACAATATTCCTTAATATCATACACAATCACTTCAAGAACTACCCGCTAAGATCTGCGTGGTGTCCCACATCTCTCAAATATAAACACCACATCACAATAGTAAGAAAATTATTATCATCATTGGTAATAATAGAAGGAATTAAGTGCGATTTAGAAATAGCTTCATAAGAGAAACTCTTTCTAAGAATATTTTTAAAGTAATTAATGATTGGTTTCTTAATATAATTATTCTCTATAATCCATTCTCCATTATCATCTTTAACTTTTTGAATATTATTTAAGGCTCTCTTTTTATTTACTAAAGCATGGAAATAACTAATATTCTTATCACCATCCGTAATGTGTTTACTAAAAGCTTTTTGTCCCCAATAAGTCTCTTCCATATTTTGAAAATTAACAAGCTCATCTTTTTCCTTAGTCAAATCCTTAATCTTAGAAGGATAAGACATAATAGAGACTTCAAGATCACAAACCAATTTTTCCATATCTTTGATATTAGCAATAAGGTTTTTAAAACAATGCTTGTTCCACCAGCCCATATTTTATTTAAGTCTTTTATGCTTAAACCAAAGTCTATTCATTCCTGTAATAGAATTATCAGGATGTGAAAGAGCTTTCCAATTGTTAACCACAACATTAAAAAATTTAATATGCTGAATCCACATCTGAAATCTAAAAGGAGAGAAATTATTTAATCTATTAGAATTATCTTTAATAGAAACCAAAAGAGGAGCATAATCAGAAAAGGTCCTGCTTAAATGATTGACATAAGTAATATGCCACTGAGTAATCCAATGAGTATTAAAAAAATTCTGTCCAACCATTGCCAAAGTCTAGAGTTTTGCCAAGTATAATTAGAACCCTTAAAACTAATATTAATCAAATTACAATCAGGGATCACATTGGAAAATTCTTCCATGGAATGAATATTAGGGGAGCAACCACCACTTCATTCAGAAGAGAACAAAATAGTGTTGAAATCACCACCAACAAACCAAAGCTTATTGACAGAGGTGGAAAATTAGTCAAGTTTTCCCAAAGAAGATTTCTACCAGATCTATTACATGATGCATAAACAAAAGAACCCAAATTATAATAATCACCACAAGAGATTTGAGCATTGATAACTTGATAATAATCATCAAAAATAGAAATGTCTACAAAGTTATTTCAAAAACACCAAATCTTATTACTAACATTAGAGATAAATTTATTGAAACTGATCATTCTAGCAACATGGTTAATTTTATTACAATGAATAAGTGACTCAAGAATAATAAGATAAAAAATATTATGTATACGATAAAGATTTCTAATATGAGTACAAATAGAGAGGGTACCAATCCCTCTAAAATTCCAAATGAAAAAATTAAATATAAAGAAGAGCAAAAGGGAGGGAAGGGTGGGCAGTAAAAGTTAATTGAGAGAAGAGGGGGAGGCTGTAACAACTTTAGTGTTTTTAGGCAATTTGGGAGAAAAATGTTTAACATTTTTATTCTTTTTTGAATAGAAAGTTTGGAAGCCATTTTCTTTGGCCTTTGAATCATCATTCGAAAAGGATTTAGCAACTTTAGTCATAGATTTAGGAGAAATATCATGATGAGAAATGAATTCTCCTTCTTCTAAGACACTAAAATTTATTAAAGACAAATGAGCTTTGGGAATAGCAAGGGAGGGAGTAGAAATTGATTTATTAAGAAGGCAAGTGGGAACGCCAAACCCTTACACGTCATTAGCCAAATTATTAGATAAAAGTAAAAATTTTCCTCATTTATTTCTCCATTAAAGCTTCATTTTCATCTATCAAAGCCAGCAAGGATGCTAGGATTAAATCAGAGGAAACATAATCCTCATTCAAAACTTTAGAAAAGCTATTATTGTTCACATTAGAAGCCTTCAATTGCTTAGAAGAAGTAAAAGGTAAATCAGCCTTATTAAGAACATTCAAAGAATCATTTTTTCCAAAGTAGTTTTTTTAAATTTAACGGTGGTCAGTCTAGGGTTAGGAATAAAAGTTTCATTAATAGGGATTTTCTTTTTAGGTGAGGATGAAGAATGAAATAATCAAAATTATCATGCCCGTGGATTTTGCAATGAGAACAAAAGATAGGGAAATTTTCAAATTCAATTCTTTGAATATAACCGTAACTCTCAGATCCCAACCAGATTTCTTTGGGGTGTTTCTTGTAATGTACAATTCAATAAGGATTCTATCCATTGAAGGATGAGATTTCATAGCCATTGCAAATGAAAAGAATTGCAACCATAAATGATTAAATAGCTCAGAAATGAAACCATCAACTGAAAGAAACATAAGCCGCAGCTAGTGCAAATCACTAGAAGATAAAATAGACACATAAAAGGGGTCAAAGGTAGCCACCAACCACTAGAAACCAAAAAGTCTAATCCAAAAAAATCAACAAAAGTTCAGCTAGCACAATAAAAAGCTCCAACAAATTGTCCAAGATGAAGGAAAAAATCAACAAGGAAAAAACAACCAACCAAGATTCTAAGGACTACTAAAAGTCCTCCAACCGAACTAGCTAAGTAAAATAGCCATAAGACAACCACCAGAGAACAACCCATCATATGTAACCAACAAAAGAATCATACCCAATAGCCAAAGAAAAGTAGAAAACCAATAAAGCACCATACAATAGAGGTCCAAAAGAAACACAACCACCATAGAAGGGAAACAACAACAGCTAGCCAGGACTTGCCAGAAAACCAAACTTTCCTAATAACAAAGACTAACCTGACAGGAAGCATAATAGCAACATAAAATGTGCTATAAATAATGCAACCAATAGAGGCTAATCCTAGGAGAATAAGCAAACACAAAACCAAAAAAAATAAGGATCTAGCAACAAATAATAAGGAACTAGGAGGTAACCTCAAAAAAACCAGCCAGGAAATTCTTCAAAAGAAGGCTGAGAAAGGCAATAACCAACAGTAGTTCCCACTAGGAAGGCCATCCATCCAACCAAGAAAAACCAGCAAAATGTAATTAGAGTTCATAAGGAGAGCCAACAAGCAAAGCAGTGCAAAAATAGAAAAATGCTAGAGCAGAAACCATCTCATCCATTAGCAACTAGAGTAACAGGGTAGAGAAGACACCATCCACCAGGCTAAAAAAACCAAGCCAACATAGGCTAAAAAGACAAGAACCACCAGGCCAACCCAAAAGCAAGAGGTCAAAAACATAACCCACCAAAAAAATAAGTTTAAGGTTTATAGGCTTAGGATTAGGGTTTAGTTTAGGTTTTAGGTGGTTTAGGGTTTTGGGTTTTTTATGGTATATTTTAGGGTTTAGGGTTATAAGTTATAGGGTTTTAAAGTTTAGGTTTAGGGTTGTAGGGCGTTAGGTTTGTGTTTAGGTTTAGGTTTAGGTTTAGTTATAAGGTTGTGATTTGATTTGGGGTTTAATTTTATTTTACATTTTAGGGTTTAGGGTTTAAGATTTTGGTTTTTTTATGGTTTAGGGTTTATTTTAAGTTAGGGTTTCTTTTTTAAAATTAAGTAAACTAGTAGGTTTAGGTTTATTTAGCATATTTAGTTTATTTTTTATTTATTTTATTTTAATTTATTTTTTATTTTTATTTTAGTTTATTTTTTATTTTTATTTAGTTTAGTATATTTATTTTAGGTTTTATTTATTTTAGTTTATGGGTTTTATTTTAATTTATTTTTTAGGTTTAGGTTTATGTTTATTTTGTAGCTTATTTTATTTTTATTTTTAGGTTTAGGTTTTTTTGTTTTTAGGTTTAGGTTTAGGTTTCTATTTTATTTTTTAGGTTTAAGTTTAAGTTTTATTTTAGGTTTATTTTAGGTTTACTTTTTTTAGTTTAGGTTTAGGTTTATTTTGGTTTATATTATTTTATTAGTTAAGGGCTTAAGTTTAGTTTATTTTAGGTTTAGGTTATTTATTTTATTTTAGTTTTTATTATAGTTAAGGTTTAGTTTAGTCTTTAGTTTAGGGTTTAGTTTTATTTATTAATTTTTAAGTTTTATTTTAGTTTATTTTTTTAAGTTTTATTTTATTTTAATTTTATTATATTTCATTAGGTTTATTTTATTTTATTTTATTTATTTTACTTTTGGTTTACTTTATTTTCTAGTTTAGTTTAGGTTTTATCATATATATTAGTTTAGTTTTATATTTTATTTATTATTTTAGGTTTAGGTTTAGGTTTAGGTTTTAGTTTAGGTTTTTATTATTTATTATTTTTATTTTGGTTTAGGTTTTTTTATTCATTTTATTTTCAGGTTTTACTTAGTTTAGGTTTAGGTTTTTAGGTTTGTATGGTTTAAGGTTTAGGGTTAAGGTTTACGGTTTGGGGTTTAGGGTTGTAGGTTTTAGGATTCAGGGTTTACAGGATTATGGTTTAGGGTTTAGGGTTTTAGGGTTAGTTTTAGGATTTAGGGTTTAGGGTTACAATTTTTTTATTTCTATTTTTATTATTTTTGTTATTTTAATTTTTTAATATTAAGTAAACTAGTAGGTTTAAGTTTATTTAATTTATTTAGTTTGTTATTTATTTATTTTATGTTTTATTTTTATTTAGGCTTATTTTTATTTTTATTTAGTTTAGTTTATTTATTTTAGGTTTATTTATTTTAGTTTAAGTTTTCTATTTTAGATTATTATTCTAGTTTAGGTTTAGGTTTAGGTTTATTTTTGATGTTTAGTTTTATTTATTTTATTGTAATTTACATTTTATTTTTTATTTTATTTTATTTTTAGGTATAGGTTTAGGTTTAGGTTTAGGTTTTAGTTTAGGTTTATTTTTTATTTTTTATTTTAAATTTTTTAGGTTTATTTTATTTTATTTTTAGGTTTTATTTATTTTAGGTTTAAGTTTTTAGCTTATTAGGGTTTAGAATTTATGGTTTAGGATTAGTTTAGGGTTTCAGATTTAGAGTTTAGGGTTTAGGGTTTATGGTTTAGCATTTAGGGTTTAGGTTTTAAGGACTACGATTTCTGGTTTAGGGTTCATGTTTTAGTTTATGGTTTAGGGTTTTTGGCATTTTTTTAACATAGAACAAATTCAAATTAAACATTTCTTCTCTTTGATTCCATCAATGAAGTAACCAACCAAGTTTTCTTAGATTTAAGTGACAAAATAGATCAAAAATAAGCACACATAGAGAAAATTAAAAATACTAAATAACTAGAACAGTTTCTACTATAAAGCCATAGTTCTATAAGCAGCGGATTGGATCAGTCGTTCTTTAGTTTCTCTAATTCCCATCAGAACCATCCCGGCCTCTTAAGTAGTGGGATCTACCATCATTTCCCCTTTCTCACCCTTCGCTACCACCACGACTATAACCTCCATCGCTCCTCCCACCTCCATAACCACCACTACTCTGACCACCACCCCCATATCCACCAGCACCTCTAGATCCCTCACCACCACTGCAATAAGCCACCTCCCTTCACTACATATCTAGAGAGCCGGTTGATGATGTTCACGCCATCAGGTTCTTCCCTTTCTGGTTTAGGTTTAGATTGGTTATAAGGTTTAGTTTATTTTAAATTAATTTAGTTTAGGTTTGGTTTATGGTTTGGTTTAGGTTTAGGTTAGGAATGTTTATTTTTTAATTTATTTAGTTACTTCTATATTGGTAGTTTTTAGGTTTAGGTCAGTGGTAGGGTTTATGCTTTAGGTTTAGAGTTTAGGGTTAAGTTTTGGGTTTGGTTTGGGGTTTGGTGGGTTTATGCCTGGGTAGGGTTTAGGTTTACATTTAGTGTTTGGGCAGGGTTTTGGGTTTAAAGTTTAGTGTGGTTTGTTTTGGCTCAGGGGTTTAGGGGTTAGATTTAGGGCCTGAGATTTAGTGGTTTATAGTTTGGTGGTTTGGGTCAGGTTTAGGGCTTATAGTTTAGTGGCTCTTAGGCTCAGTGGATTAGGGTTTAGGTCAGTATATATGATTTGTGGTTTAGGGCCCAGGAGTTTAATTAGTTTAGGTTGGGTTAAGGTTTATTTTAGGTTTTTTAGGCAGTTTAAGTTTTAGGGTTTTAGTGGGTTTAAGGTTTAGGGTTTTGGTGCCTTAGGGTTTAGTTTTGGTTTAGGTTTAGGGTCATAGTTTATGGTTTAGAGGCTCAGTGGGTTTGGTGGGTTAGAGTTTAGGGTAGGATTTAGGATTTAGGGTTTTTAGGGTTTAGGGTTTTTTTAATTATGTAAACTTGTACATTTAAGTTTATTTAGTTATTTAGTTCATTATTTATTTATTTTAGTTTTATTTATTTTTTATTTTTATATAGGTTTATATTTATTTTTATTTAGTTTAGTTTATTTATTTCAGGTTTATTTATTTTAGTCTATTTTTTAAGTTTAGGTTTAGGTTCAGGTTTATTTTTTAGTTTACTTTTATTTTTATTTTATTTTTGTAGGTTTAGGTTTTATTTTTTATTATTAGGTTTATGTTTAGGTGTTTATTTTATTTTTTAAGTTTAGGTTTTAGGTTTATTTTTAGGTATTATTTTTTAGTTTAGGCTTAGGTTTATTTTTAGTTTATTTTTTTATTTAGCTTAGGTTTAGGTTTAAGTTTAGTTTATTTTAGGTTATTAGGTTTAGGTTTTATTTATTTTATTTTCATTTATTTAAGTTAGTTTTGGTTTATTTATTTTCTATATTTTATTTTTATTTTAGGTTTAGGTTTTTTTAGTTTAGTTTGGGTGTTATTTTTATTTATTTTAGGTGTTATTTTGGTTTATTTTTAGGTTTAACTTTTATTTAGTGTTTTTATTTTTTTTTTTGTTAGGTTTAATTTATTTTATTTTAAGCTTTATTTTTATTTTGTTTTTTTTATTTTAGGTTTATTTTATTTAGATTTGTTTAGGTTTTATTTATTTTATTTTAATTTAGTTTTATTTTCATTTTATTTTATTTAGGTTTTTTTTTAGTTTAGGATTTTATTTTATTTTATTTTATTTTTATTTAGGTTTAAGGATTTAGGGATTAGGGTTTATGGTTTAGGGTTAGGGTTTAGGGTTTAGGTTTAGTTTAGAGTTTAGTGTTTAGTTTAGGATTTTAGGGTTTAGGCTTTAAACTTTGGCTTTAGGTTTAGGGTTTTATTTTAGTTTATGGTTTTAGGTTTAGGTTTAGGGTTTGCATTTTTTAAAAGTTTAGGGTTTAGGATTTTGGATTTAGAGTTTTAGGTTTTCGGATTTAGGGTTTAGGGTTTACGGTACAGGGTTTACAATTTTAGGGTTTAAAGTTTAGGGTTTAGGGTTGTAGTTTTATTAGTTTTTTAGGGTTAGGGTTTTATTTTTATTTAATTTAATGTTGGGTTTAGGTTTTGGTTTTTTTTAGGTTTAGTGTTTGTTTTTTTAGGTTTAGGTTTTAATTAGTTTTTTATTTTAGGTTTATTATTTTTAGGTTTTATATTTTAGTTTAGTTTAGGTTCTTATTTATTTATTTATAGTTTAGTTTCTATTATTTTATTTTATTTATATGTTTAGGTTTAGGTTTAGTTTTTTAATTTTATTATATTATATTATTTTATTTTTATTTAAGTTTTTTATTCATTTAATTTTTAGGTTTTATTTAGTTTAGGTTTAGGATTTTATCTTTTTAGGGTTTAGGGTTTAAGGTTTTGGGTTTCGGGTTTAGGGTTAGTTTAGGGTGTAGGATTTTTTTTAAGTGGGAAAGTTAGAATTTTATTACCATAAAAAGGAAAATATATAATATCCTTAAACGGGGTAAATCTCCAAAATTCTACTGCTCTCAAAGCTACAAGAAACCTAAAGAGCTAAACCCCAATCTAAGTACATTAGAAAAAGAAAAGAAGACAAAAGAGAAAATACAATAGGTAAAATGCAGAAGAGAAAAAGATACTGAGTATTACTAAAACAAATCTTGAAAATAGTAAAAGGATGAGTCAGAAGCAATTCATTATTCCTTTGAGAAAGCAAGATAAGCAAGATCGACAGCAATAACACTTGGGTTGACTGAGTACTGACCATTCACACTATAAGTTCCAACCAATAAAAGAAATCTGCAAAACACTACAAAGGAAAAAGTCATAGATAAAAAGGATAAGGATAAAGAGAGGAAAAAGAGAGAGCTGAGAAAGAGAAAGCTCAGGCTCAATTAGGATCATCTCAACGGGCAATAGTACATATGAGCATCCAAACTTCATAAAGAAGGATTACATTCATATGTAATGCTACCAACTCGAGAGAAGAGGTGAGTAGCATCAAAGCCACATTTCCAGCATACCTGATATAAGCAAACATCCAAAGATAACAGTCCATTGAGTTCCATATGCTGAACCATTAAATAAATAGCAACCGACCAGAACTAGCTAGCAGCCAAACCACCAATGAAAAACCACAATAGACTAATCACAATATTGCAGAGAGAGGCTAGAACAAAGGCAGAACATCAACAACATCCATTATCTAAATACTCATCCAAGCTTCAAACTAGGAAAAACTAGAACCAACTATCATTAAGCACCATACTCATGCCAATTAATAAAGAAATAGCCAACAAAAAGGAAAAAAATCAACCAACCAAGATTCCAGTGACAACTAAAAGTCCTCTAACCAAACTAACTTAATAAAAAAGCCATAAGGCAACCACTAGCCCATCATAAGTAACCAACAAAGGAAGCATCCCCAACAACTAAGGAAAAACTAAAATCCAACAAAGCACCTCACAACAGAGGTCCAAAAAAGCATAGCCACCATAGAAAGGCAACATCAATAGCTAGCTAGGATAAGTCAAAAAACCAAACTTCTCCAGCAATAAAGACTAACCCGACATGAAGCATAATAACAACATAAAATGTGCTACAAATAAAACACCAAACAGAAGCTAATCCTAAGAGAATAACCAAATAGAAAATGATGGCAAAAGAAGGATCTAGCAACAAACAATAAGGAATTGGGAGGCAACCCCCAAAAATGCAGCGAGGAAATTCTCCAACAGAAGGCCTAAAAATGTAACAACCAACAATAGTTACCACTAGGAAGGCATTCCATCCAACCATGAAAAATTAGCAAAATGTAATTTTAGTTTAAGAGGAGAGCCAACAAACCAAGCAGTGCAAAAAATTGAATAAAGCTAGAGTAGAAACCATCTCATCCACCAGCAACTAGAGTAATAAGGTAGCGAATATAGTACCAGAAAAAACCAAGCCAACCCAGACTAAAAAAAAGAACCACCAAATAGCAACCAACAGGCCAACCATAAAGAAAGAGGTGAAAAACATAACCTAGCTCAGGACAAAATATGAAAATAAGTTTAGGGTTTAGGATTTAAGGTTTAGGGTTTAAGGTTTAGGGCCAGGGTTTAAGGTTTAGTAGTGTTTAGGCTTTAAGGTTTAGGGGTTTAAGGGTTTAGGGTTTAGGGTTTAGGGTTTATGGTTGTAGAGCATAAGGTTTTCGATTTAGGGTTTAGGGTTGTAGGGGGATTTTGGGTTTAGGGTTAGTTCAGGTTTAGGGTTTGGGGTTTAGGTTTTTAGGGTTTAGGGTTTAAGGTTTAGGGTTTAGGATTTATGTTTTATTATAGGTTTAAGGGTTTTTTTTTAAATTAATTAAATTGTTTGGCTTAAATTTATTTAGTTTATTTTTTAGTTATTTTAGTTTATTGAATTTTTTATTTTTATTTAGGTTTTTATATTTAGTTTACTTTATTTAATTTAGGTTTATTTATTTTTACCTTAAGGTTTTTATTTTAGTTTATTTTTTTGGTTTTTGTTTAAGCTTATGTTTATTTTTTTAGCTTAGTTTTATTTTTATTTAATTTTTTTAGTTTATGATTTTTTTTAGATTTAGGTTTATTTTTTTAGGTTTAGGTTTTATTTTTTTAATTTTGGCATATTTTTTGGTTTAATTTCTTTGTTTAGGTTTAGGTTTTTTTTTAGTTCATTTTATTTTATTTAGTTTAGGGTGTAGGTTTAGTTTATTTTTAGTTTAGGTTTAGATTTATGTTTTAATTGTTTTAGTTTAGTTTATTTTAGTTTAGGTTTAGGTTTATTTTATTTTGTGTCTTTTAGGTTTAGGTTTTTATAGTTTAGGGTTTAGGTTTTATATTTTATTTATTTTTAGGTTTTATTTTTTGGTTTATTTTTTAGGTGTAGGTTTTTATTTAGTTTTTATTTTATTTTATTTTAGGTTTATTTTTTTTATTTTATGTTTATTTTTTATTTTATTTAGGTTTATCTTATTTTTTTAGTTTAGTTTAAGTTTTTATTTATTTTATTTTCATGTACTTTTTATTTTTTATTTTATTTTATTTATGTTTAGTTTAGGTTTTTATTTTATTTTATTTAGGTTTAGGTTTTTTAATTTATTTTATTTTTATATTTTATTTAACTTAGGTTTATGTATTTAAGTTTTTTGGGTTTAGCATTTACGGTTAGTTTAACGTTTAGGGTTTAGGGTTTAGGTTAGTTTTGGGGTTAGGAATTAAGGTTTATGTTTTTTTATGGTTTAGGATTTAGGGTTTGTGGTTTAGGGTTTAGGGTTTAGGTTTTTAGTGTTTAAGGTTTAGTGTTTTTTAGGGTTTAGGGTTTACATTTTATTTTAGGTTTAGGGTTTTTTTAAAATTAAGTAAATTTGTAGATTTAGATTTATTTAGTTCATTTAGTTTAACTTTTATTTATTTTAGTTTATTTTCTTTTTTATTTTTATTTTAGTTTATTTTTTATTTTTATTTAGTTTGGTTTATTAAATTTTGGTTAATTTATTCTAGTTTAAGTTTTTTATTTGAGATTATTTTTTTGGTTAAGGTTTAGGTTTATGTTTATTTTTTAGCTTAGTTTAATTTTTATTTAATTTTTTTGGTTTATGTTTTTTTTTAGGTTTAGGTTTAGGTTTTTATTTTATTTTTTTAGGTATAGATTTTAAGTTTTTATTTTAGGTTTATTTTTAGATTATATTTTTTAGTTTAGGTTTAGGTTTAGTTTTAATTTATTTTACTTTATTTAGTTTAGTGTTCAAGTTTAGTTTATTTTAGGTTTAGGTTAAGATTTTATTTATTTTAGTTTAGTTTATTTTAGTTTAGGTTTAGGTTTATTTTATTTCATTTATTTTAGGTTAAGGTTTATTTTATTTTAGGGTTTAGGTTATATGTTTTATTTATTATTAAGTTTTATTTTTTGATTTATTTTTTAAGTTTAAGTTTTTATTTAGTTATTATTTTATTTTATTTTTATTTTAGGTTTAGTTTTTATTTTATTTAGGTTTTTTATTTTTAGGTTTATTTTATTTTTTTAGTTTAGATTAAGTTTTTATTTATTTTATTGTAGTTTCATTTTAGTTTTTTATTTTATTTTATTTTAAGATTTAGGTTTAGGTTTAGGTTTTAGTTTAAGTTTTTATTTTATTTTGTTTTATTATTTTATATAGGTTTAGGTTTTTTATTTATTTTATTTTTAGCTTTTATTTAATTTAGGCTTAGGTTTTTAGGTTTTTAGGATTTGGGGTTTAGGGTTTAGGGTTAGGGATTAGGGTTTGGCGTTTAGGGTATAGGTTATACAGTTTAGTGTTGTAGGTTTTAGGGTTTAGGGTTTAGGGTTTATGGTTTACAGTTTAGGGTTTAGGGTTTTAGAGTTTAGGTTTTAGTGTTTAGGGTTTGTTTTAGGGTTTGGGGTCTAGCGTTACAATTTTTTTTTTTAATTTTTATAATATTTTTAAAATTAAGTAAACTAGTAAGTTCAGGTATATTTAATTTATTTAATTTATTTTTTATTTATTTTAGTTTATTTTATATATTTTTTAGTTTAGGTTTATTTTTATTTATATTTAGTTTAGTTTATATATTTTAGGTTTATTTATTTTAGTTTAGGATTTTTATTTTAGTTTATTTTTTAGGTTTAGGTTTAAGTTTAGGTTTATTTTTTAGTTTAGTTTTATTTTTATTTTATTTTTTAGATTTTGGTGTTATTTTTTATTTTTAGGTGTAGGCTTAGGTTCTTATTTCCTTTTTAGGTTTAGGTTTTAGGTTTCTATTTTAGATTTATTTTTAGGTTTTATTTTTTAGTTTAGGTTTAGGTTTATCTTTAGTTTATTACTTTTATTTAGTTTAGGTTTAGGTTTAGTTTATTATTTTTTAGGTTTAGGTTTATTTTAATTTTAATTTAAGTTTAGGTTTTTTAAGTATAGGGTTTATGTTTTATTTTTTATTTACTTTTAGGTTTTATTTTTTAGTTTATTTTTTAGGTTTAAATTTTTATTAGTTTTTATTTTAGGTTTATTTTAATTATATTTTAGGTATAGTTTTTAATTTATTTGGGCTTTTCATTCTTTAGTTTAATTTAGGTTTTTATTTATTTTATTTTAGATTAGTTTTTATTTATTTATTTTATTTTCTTTTTAGGTTTAGGTTTAAGTTTTAGATTATGTTTTTATTTTATCTTATTTTTTATATTTTTTTAGCATAGGTTTTATTTTTTTATTTTATTCTTAGGTTTTATTTAGTTTAGGTTTTGGTCTTAGCCTTTTAAGGTTTAAGGTTTAGGGTTTTGGGTTTAAGGTTTAGGGTTGAGGATTTAGGATTTGGGTTTAGGGTTTAGGTTTAGGGTTTAAGATTTTAGGCTTTATGGTTTTTTAGGGTTTAGGGTTTAGGGATTAGGTTTACAGTTTAGGGTTTAAGGTTTAAGGTTTAGTGCTTAAGGTTTAGGGTTTAGGGTTGTAGGGTTTAGGGTTTGGTGTTGTAGGGGGTTTAGGTTTTAGAGTTAGTTTAGGGTTTAGGGTTTATAGTTTATGATTTTTTAGGGTTTAGGGTTTAGGATTTAGGGTTTTAGGGTTTAGGGTTTAAGGTTTATGATTTTTTATGGTTGAGGGTTTAGGGTTTAGGGTTTAGGGTTTAGGGTTATAGGTTTAGGGGTTTAGGATTTAGGGTTTATAGCTGTAGGTTTAGTGTTTAGGTTTAGGGTTTAGAGATTTGGGTTTATGATTTAGGGTTTAAAGCTTTTAGGGTTTAGAGTTTAGGGTTCTTTTTTAAAAAAATTTAAGTAAACTAGTAAGTTTATGTTTATTTTGGTTATTTAGTTTAATTTTGCTTTATTTTATTTTTTTATTTTTTTAAGTTTATTTTAATTTTTATTTATTTTAGGTTTATATATTTTAGTTTAGGTGTTTTTTATTTTAGTTTATTTTTTTAGGTTTAGATTTAAGTTTAAGTTTAAGTTTATTTTTTTAGTTTATTTTAATGTTTATTCTATTTTATAGGTTTAGGTTTTACTTTTTATTATTTGGTTTAGGTTTCTTTTTTTCTTCAATTTTTTTACATTTATGTTTTAGGTTATTATTTTAGGTTTATTTTTAGGTTTTATTTTCTTAGTTTAGGCTTAAATTTTTTTTAGTTTATTTTATTATATTTAGTTTAGGTTTTATTTATTTTAGATTAGGTTTAGGTTTATTTTATTAGGTTTATTTTATTTTTATTTTACATTTTGTTTATTTTTTCTTTTTTTGTTTATGGTTTAGGTATTATTTTTTATTTATTTTTATGTTTTATTTTTTGGCTTATTTTTTAGGTTTAGATTTTTATTTAGTTTTTATTTTATGTTATTGTAGGTATATTCTATTTTTATTTTAGGTTTAGTTTTTATTTTATTTAGGTTTTTTTATTTTTAGGTTATTTTATTTTTTAGTTTAGTTTACATTTTCAGTTATTTTATTTTAGTTTATTTTTTACTTTTTATTTTATCTTATTTTTAGGTTTAGGACTAGGTTTTAGTTTTGGTTTTTATTTTATTTTGTTATTTATGTTTAGGTTTTAGGGTTTATGGTATAAGGCTTATGGTTTAGGGTTTTAGGGGTTAGGGTTTAGGGTTTAGGGTTTAGGGATTTTAGGGTTTAGGGTTTAAGGTTTGGCTTTTAGGTTTAGGGTTTAAGTTTTAGTTTAGGGTTTAGGGCTTACGGTTTAAGGTTTAGGATTTAAGGTTTTTTTAACAGAGTTTAGGGTTTAGGGTTTTAGGGTTTATGGTTTATGGTTTAGGGTTTAGGGTTTTCGGGGTTTAGGGTTTACAGTTATAGGTTTTTGGGTTTAGGGTTTAGGGTTTAGGGTTTTTAGGGTTTAGGAATTAGCGTTTAGGTTTTAGGTTTATTGTTCAGGTTTTAGTTTAGGGTTTAGGGATTTAAATTTTTTTTTAATAGAGAACAAATTCAGATTCAACATTTCTTCTTTTGATTTCATCAACCAAGTAACACATGAAGTTTTGCAAAGACGCAAGTGACTACATAGAAAAAAAATGAGCACGTATACAAAAAGTCATAAACCCTAGATAGCTAGAAACATCTCTACTGTAAAGACACAGTTCCATAAGCAACAGATTGAATCGATCATTCTTCTGTTTCTTCAGTTCCCATCAGAACCACCCCAGCCACTCGAGTAGTGGGATACAGCATAATATCCCAGATCTCTCCCTCCGCCACCACCACGGCTATAACCTTCATCGCACTCCCACATCCATAAACACTACTACTTCGACCACCACCTCCATATCCACCAGCACCTTCAGATCGCCCACCACCACTACAATAACAGTTGCCTTCAACTTTGCCTCCACCGCCAGATCTAGATTGAGCCTGGTTGACAGTGATGTTCATACCTTCAAGGTTCTAGACATTCTTAGGGTTTAGGTTTAGGTCTAGGTTTATTAGGTTTTAGGTTTTAGGTTTATTTTTTAGTTTATTTAGTTGCTTTAGGTTTTGATTTATTTTTTAATTTATTTAGTTACATTGGTTTAGATTTAGGGTTTGGGGTTTTGGGTTTAGGGTTAAGGTTTTGGGTTTAGAGTTTAGGGTTTAGGGTTTAGGGTTTTAGGTTTTATGCTTTTAGGGTTTAGGGATTAGGGTTTAGTGTTTAGGCTTTAGGTTTTATGGTTTTTATGGTTTAGGGTTAGTTTAGGGTTTAGGGTTTAGGGTTTGGGTTTAGGGTTTGGGTTTAGGGTTTAGGGTTTAGGGTTTAAGGTTTAGAGTTGTTTAGGGTTTAGGGTTTAGGGTTTTTATTTTAGGGAAAGTTAGAATTTTATTACCATGAAAGGAAAGATATAATGTCCTTAAAAAGTTGTAAACCTCTAAAATTCTACTGCTCTCAGAGCTACAAGAAACTTAAAGAGCTAATCCCCCATATAAGGACATTAGAAAAAGAAAAGAAAAAAAAAAGCAAATACAATAGCTAAATAGCATAAAAGAAAATGACATAGAGTAAGACTAAAAAAAACCTAAAAATAGTAAATGGATGAGTCAGCAGCAGTTCATGATTCCTTTCAGAAAGGAAGATAAGCAAGATCCATAGCAACATCACTTGGGTTGTCTGAGTAACGACTATTCCCTCTTTAAAGTTCCAACCTGTAAAATAAATATGCAAAACACTACAAAGGAAAAAATCATAGCTTAAAAGGATGAGGATAAAGAGAGCAAAAGGAGAGAGCTGAGGCTCAGTTAGGTCATCTCAAGGTAAATAATACATATGAGCTTCCAAACTTCAAAAAGAATGGTTTCAATCACATGTAATGAACTCCACTAGAGAGAAGAGGTTCGTAACATCAAAGCCATCATAGCCAGCATACCTGGTACAAGCAAACATCTAAGGCCAGTAGTCCGTAGAGTTCTAGATCTTGTACCATTAAACAAAGAGCAACCGGCTAGCAACTAGCTAGTTGCCAAACCAACAAAGAAAAACAACAACTGACTAGTCACAATAACCCTGAGAGAGGCTAGAATAAATTCAGAGCACCAACAATAGCTATTATCCAAATACCCATCCGAGGTCCAAACTAAGAAAAACAAGAACCAACCATGAGCATGCTTCAAATGAATGCCAATTTATGGAGAAACAACCAACTAAACTAAGATAGGTGCCCTAAAGCCAAAATCCCAACAAGTGCTAGTCACCAAGCCAAACCAAGTTGAGCAACCATAAATGATTAAACAGCTCAAAAATGAAATAATCAACTAAAGGAAACATAAGTTGCATCCATTGCAAATTACTAAATTACAAAACAACCACACAAAAGAGGGCCAAAGGCAACCACCAACCACCAGAAATGAACAATTCCAATCCAAAAGGATCAACAAAAGTTTAGCTTGCACAACATAAGGCTCTAGCAAATTGTCCAAGAAGAAGAAAAATACCAACAAGGTAATAATCAACAAACCAAGATTCCAAAGAGATCTAAAAGTCCTCCAACTAAACCAACTAAGTAAAAAATCCATAAGGCAACCACCATAGAACAACCCATCATAAGTAACCAATAAAGGAATCATCCCCAACAGGTAAGGAAAAATAGAAAACCAACAAAGAACACACATTAGAGGTCCAAAAGAGGCACATCAACCATAGAATTGTAACAATAGCAGCTAGCCAAGACCGATCAAAAAACCAAACTTCCCTAATAACAAAGGCTAACCTGACTAGATGCATAATAATAACACAAAACATGCTGTAAACAATGCACTAGTACATGCTAATCTCAAGAGAATAACCAAACACAAAATTATGGAAAAAGAAGGATCTAGCAACAAACCACAAGGAACTAGGAGGCAACCCCCAAAAAAGTAGCAGGAAATTCTCAAAAAGAAGGCCCAGAAAGTCAACGACCAACTGCAGTTCCCATTAGGAAGGCCACTCATTCGACCATGAAAAATTAGTAAAAAATAATTCAACTTCAAGAGGAGAGCCAATAAACCAACCAATGCAGAAAATAAAATGAAGCTAGAGTAGAAACCATCTCTTCCACCAGAGCGTAATAAGGAGAGAAGACAAACCACCACAGAAACCAAGCCAAAGTGGAAAGGCGAACCACAGAGTAGTACCAGAGCAAGGAAGAGGTCAAAAATTTAACCCAACTCAGGCCAAAAAGTGAAAATAAGTTTAGGGTTTAGGGTTTAGGGTTTAGTTTTTAGGCTTTAGGCTTTAGGGTGTCGAGGATTTAGGGTTCTAGGTGTAGTGTTGTAGTGCTTAGTGTTTAGGGTTTAGGGTTTAGGGTTCTAGGGGGGTTTAGGGTTAGTTTAGGTTAGTTTAAGGTTTAGGGTTTATGGTTTTTTACGATTTAGGGTTAATGGTTTAGGGTTTATGGTTTCAGGGATTAGGGTTTAAGGTTTAGGGCTTTTTAGGATTTAGGGTTTAGGATTTATTTTAAGTTTAGGGTTTTTTTCTAAAAATAAAGTAAACTATTAGGTTTAGGTTTATTTATATTATTTTTTATTTATTTTAGTTTATTTTATTTTTTATTTTTATTTAGTATTTTATTTTAATTTAATTTAGTTTATTTATTTTAGGTTTATTTAGTTTAGTTTAACATTTTTATTTTGGTTTATTTTTTAGTTTAGTTTTATTTTTATTTTATTTTTTAGGTTTAGGTTATATTTTTTATTTTAAGGTTTAGGTTTAGGTTTTTTATTTTATTATTTTATGTTTAGGTGTTAGGTTTTTATCTTAGGTTTATTTTTAGGTCTAATTTTTTAGTTTAGTTTAGCTTTATTTTTAGTTTATTTTACTTTATTTTCTTTAGGGTTTAAGTTTAGTTTATTTTAGGTTTAGGTTTAGGTTTTATTTCTTTTAGTTTAGTTTATTTTAGTTTATGTTTAAGTTTATTTTATTTTATTTTTATTTTAGGTTTAGGTTTTTTGTTAGTTTAAGGTTTAGGTTTTATTTTTTATTTATTTTTAGGTTTATTTTTATATTTACATTTTTATTTAGTTTTTATTTTACTTTATTTTAGGTTTATTTTATTTTTATGTTATGTTTAGTTTTTATTTTATTTATGTTTTTTATTTTAAAATTTATATTATTTTTCAGTTTAGTTTACATTTTTATTCATTTTATTTTAGTTTAGTTTTTATTTTTTATTTTATTTAATTTTTTAGGTTTAGGTTTAGGTTTTAGTTTAGGTTTAGGTTCAGATTTTAATTTTGCTTTTTATTTTATTTTAATTTTTTATTTTATTTAGGTTTAGGTTTTTATTTTATTTTAGTTTTAGGTTTTATTTAGTTTAGGCTTTGGTTTTTAGGTTTTTAGGATTTAGGGTTTAAGATTTAGGGTTTAGGCTTCGGGTTTTATGGTTTAGGGTTTAGGGTTTAGGTTTTAAGGTTTAGGGGGTAGGGTTTTGTGTTTTGTGTTTTGGGTTTTTTGTTTTGGGTTTTAGGGTTTTCGGTTTAGGGTTTTGGGTTAGTTTAAGGGTTTAGGGTTTGAGGTTAAAGGTTTAGTGTTTAGGGTTGTAGGTTTTAAGGTTTAGGATTTAGTGTTTAAGGTTGTAGGGTTTAATGTTTAAGGTTTAGAGTTGTAGGGGTGTTTAGGGTTTAGGGTTTAGGGTTTATGGTTTTTTAGGGTTGGTTTAGGGTTTTAGGGATTTGGGTTTAAGGTTTAGGGTTTTTTAGGGTTTAGGTTTAGTGTTTAAGGTTTAGGATTTATTTTACGTTTAGGGTTTTTTTTAATTTAAATAAACGGGTAGGTTTTGGTTTATTTAGATTATTTTGTTTATTTTTTATTTTTTATAGTTTATTTTATTTTTATATTTATTTATTTTAGGTTTATTTATTTTAGTTTAGGTTTTTTATTTTAGTTTATTTTTTAGGTTTACGTTTAGGTTTATGTTTATTTATAGCTTAATTTTATTTTTATAATTTTTTAGGTTTATGTTTTATTTTTTATTTCTATGTTTAGGTTTAGGTTTCCATTTTATTTTTTTTTGGTTTAGGTTTTAGGTTTTTATTTTAGGCTTATTTTTAGTTTTAACTTTTATTTTAGGTTTTGGTTTTTTTTAGTTTATTTTATTTTATTTTATTTAGGGTTTAGGTTTAGTTTATTTTTGGTTTAGTTTTAGGTTTTATTTATTTAAGTTTAGTTTATTTTGGTTTAGGTTTAATTTATTTTTTTTATTGTAGGTTCAGGATATTTTTTTAGTTTAGGGTTTAGATTTTATTTTATATTTATTTTTAGGTTTATTTTTTAGGGTTAGGTTTTTATTTAGTTTTTATTTCATTTTATTTTTGGTTTAATTCATGTTTATTTTAGGTTTAGTTTTTATTTTATTTAGATTTTCTATTTTTTAATTAATTTTTATTTTTATTTATTTTAATTTAGTTCCATTTTTATTTTTGATTTTATTTTCTTTTTAAGTTTAGGTTTAGGTTTTATTTTAGGTTTTTATTTTATTTTATTTTAGTTTAGGCTTGCTTATTTATTTTATTTTTAGGTTTTATTTAGTTTAAGTTTATGTTTTTAGCTTTTTAGTGTTTTGGGTTAAGGGTTACTTTAGGGTTTCGGGTTTGGGGTTTAGAGTTCAGGGTTTCAGGGTTTAGGGTTTAAGGATTAGGGTTTTTAGTGTTTAGGACATAGGGTTTTGGGTTTAGGGTTTAAGGTTGTAGGTTTAGGGTTTAGGGTTTTTAGGGTTTAAGGTTTAGGGTTTAGGGTTTATGGTCTTTTTTAAAAAAAATTAAGTAAACCACTAATTTTAGGTTTATTTAGTTTTTTTTTATTTTTTTTTATTTAGGATTATTTTTATTTTTATATAGTTTAGCATATTTATTTTATGTTTATTTATTTTAGTTTAGGTTTTTTATTTTAGTTGATTTTTTAGATTTAAGTTTAGGTTTACATTTATATTTTAGTTTAGTTTAGTTTTTTTTTTAAGTTTAGGCTTTATTTTTTATTATTAGGTTTAGGTTTAGGTTTTTAATTTATTTTTTTAAGTTTAGGTTTTAGGTTGTTATTTTAGGTTTTATTTTTTAGTTTACGCTTAGGTTAACTTTTAATTTATTTTATTTTATTTAGTTTAGGTTTAGGTATAGGTTTAGTTTCTTTTAGGTTTAGGTTTAAGTTTTATTTATTTTAGTTTATTTTATTTAGTTTAGGTTTAGGTTTATTATATTTTATTTATTTAATTTTTATTTTATTTTTTGGTATTTTTTAGTTTACGATTTAGGTCATATTTTTTATTTATTTTTAAGTTTTTTTTTTTAGTTTAGGTTTTTATTTAGTATTTATTTTATTTTATCATAGGTTTATTTTATTTTTATTTTACATTTAGTTTTTATTTTATTTAGTTTTCTATTTTTAGGTTTATTTTAGTTTATAGTTTAGTTTAGGTTTTTATTTATTTTTTTAGTTTAGTTTTAATTTTTTATTTTATTTTATTTTTAGGTTTAGGTTTAGGTTCAGACTTCAGTTTTTTATTATGTTTTTATTTTATTTTATTATTTAGGTTTAGGTTTTATGGTTTAGGGTTTAGGGTTTATAGTTTAGGGTTTAGTGTTTAGGGGTTTAGGGTTTTTACGGTTTAGGATTTAGGGTTTAGGTTTATGGTTTAGGGGTTCAGAGTTTATGGTTTAGGGTTTAATATTTTTTTTAACAGAGTTTAGGGTTTAGGGTTTTGGGTTTAAAGTTTTAGGGTTTAGGGTTTATGGTTTAGTGTTGTAGGTTTAGAGTTTGGGTTTTGGGTTTTTTGTTTAGTGTTTAGGATTTAGGGTTTTTAGGGTTTGGGATTTAGGGTTTAGAGTTTAGGTTTTAGGTTTAGGGTTCTAGTTTTACTTTATGGTTTAGGGTTTTTGGTTTTAATTTATTTTAACCGAGAATAAATTCAGATTCAACATTTCTTCTTTTCAATTTCATTGACCAAGTAACACACCAAGTTTTCTAAGACACAAGCGACGACATAGATAAAAAAATGAGCATGCATATAACAAATAAAAACCCTAGTTGACTAGAACCGTCTATACTGTAAAGTAACAGTTTCATAAGGAACAGATCGGATCGTCTGTTCTTTAGTTTCTCTAGTTCCCATTAGAACCACCCTGACCTCTCGAGTAGCGAGATCCACCATCATATTGTCGATCTCTCCCTCTGCCACAACCACGACTTTAACCTCCGTCGCTTCTCTCACCTCCATAACCACCACTACTTCCACCACTACCTCCATATCCTCCACCACCTCCAGATCCCCCACCACCACTGTGATAATTACCGCCTCTGCCTTCACCTCCACTGCTAGATCTAGACTAAGCCTGGTTGACTATGATGTTCCTAGCATCAAGGTTCTGCCCATTCTTAGGGTTTAGGTTTAGGTTTATGTTTATTAGGTTTTAGGGTTTAGGTTTATTTTTTAATTTATGTAGTTACTCTAGGTTGAGGTTTAGGGTTTGGGAATTCGTGTTTAGGGTTAGGGTTTAGGGTTTAGGATTTTATGTTTTTTGCTTTTAAGGTTTAGGATTTATGGTTTAGGATTTAGAAAATAGGATTTAGGGTTTAGGGTTTAGGGTTAGTTTAGGGTTTATGTTGATGGTTTAGGGTTTAGGGTTTAGGGTTTTAAGGTTTAGGGTTGTTTGGCATTTAGGGTTTAGGGGGGTTTTTTAGGGGGAAAGTTAGAATTTTATAACCATAAAAGGAAAAGATACAATGTCCTTAAAAGGGGTAAAGCCCTAAAATTCTATTGCTCTCAGAGCTACAAGAAACCTAGAGAGCTAAACTCCCATCTAAGTACATTAGAAAAAGAAAAGAAAATAAAAGAGAAAATACAATAGCTAAAAAGCATAATAAAAGACAGAGAGTAAGACTAAAACAAATCTTGAAAATAGTAAAAAGATGAGTCAGTGGTTGTTCATGATATCTTCAAGAAAGTAAGATAAGTAAGATCCACAGTAACAGCACTTGGGTTGACTGAGTAACTACCATTCCCTCTATAAAGTTCTAACCTATAAAAGGCAAAATTCATACCTAAAAAGGATAAGGATAAAGAGAGGAAAAGGAGAGAGCTGAGAAAGAGAATGCTTAGGCTCAGTTAGGATCATCTCAAGGGGCAACAATAAATATGAGCATCCAAACTTCATAAAGAAGGGTTACAATCATATGCAATGCTACCAACCAGAGAGAAGAGGTGAGTAACATCAAAGCCATCATAGCCAGCATCCATGATACATGCAAACATTCAAGGCCAGCAGCCCGAAGAGATCCAGATCCTGCACCATTAAACAAAGAGCAATTGGCCAACAACCAGCTAGCAGCCAAGCCACCAATCAAAAATTACAGTAGACTAATCACAATAACCCAGAAAGAGGCTAGAATAAAGTCAGAACACCAACAATAACCATTATCCAAATACCCATCATGCTCTAAACTAGGGAAAACTAGAACCAGCCATCAGCAAGCACCAAGCCAATGCCAATTAATAGAGAAACAACCAACAAAACCAAGAAAGGAGCCCTCAAGACAATGTCCCAGCAAGTTGCAATCACCAAGCCAAACCAGGGTGAGTAACCATAAATGACTAAATAGCTCAGAATTGAAGCCATCAACTCGCAAAAAGTAATTCGAGTTCAAGAGAAGTACTAACAAACCAACCAATGCAGAAAATCAAATAATGGTAGAGTAAAAACCATCTCATCCACCAGCAACCAGAGTAACAAGACAGAGAAGACAACAGCCACAAGGCCAAAAAAACTAAGCCAACATAGGCTGGAAAGACATGAACCACCATGTAGTAACCGCCAGGCCAACCCAAAAGTAAGAGGTCAAAAACATAACCTAGCTCATGCCAGAAAGTGAAAATAGGTTTAAGGTTTAGTGTTTAGGGTTAGGGTTTAAGGTTTAGGGTTTAGAGTTTAGGCTTTAGGGTTTAGGGTTTTGAGGGTTTAGGATTTTTAGTTTAGGGTTTAGGGTTTAGGGTTGTAGGGTTTTGGGTTTTGGGTTTAGGGTTTAGGGTTGTAAGGGGGTTTAGGGTTAGTTTAGGGTTTAGGGTTTAGGGATTAGGTTAGTTTAGGGTTTAGGTTTTATGGCTTTTTAGGGTTTATGGATTTTAAGGGTTTAGGGTTTATTTAGTAGTAGGTTTATTTATTAGTTTATTTTATTTTTTATTTAAGTTTATTTTTTTTAGTTTATTTAGTTTAATTTATTTATTTTAGTTTAAGTTTTTTATTTTTGTTTATTTTTTTAGGTTTAGGTTTAAGTTTATATTTATTTTTTAGTTTAGTTTAATTTTTATTTTATTTTTTATTTTTAGGTTTAGGTTTATGTTTGTATTTAATATTTTTAGGCTTAGGTTTTATGTTTTTATTTTAGGTTTATTTTTAGGTCTTATTTTTTATTTTAGCTTAGGTTTATTTTTAGTTTATTTTTAGGTTTAGTTTATTTTAAGTTTAGGGTTTTATTTATTTTAGTTTTATTTATTTTAGTTTAGGTTTAGGTTTATTTTATTTTGTATATTTTAGGTTAAGGTTTTTTTTTAGATTAGGGTTTAGGTTTTATGTTTTATTTAATTTTTTGTTTAGGTTTTTAGTTAGTTTTTATTTAATTTAATTTAATTTAATTTAATTTTTATTTTAAATTTTGTTTTTATTTTGTTGTGGTTTTTTACTTTTAGGTTTATTTTTTTAGTTTAGTTTAGGTATTTATTTATTTTATTTTAGTTTAGTTTCTATTTTTTATTTTATTTTATTTTTAGGTTTAGGTTTAAGTTTGGGTTTTACTTTATGTTTTTATTTTAATTTTCTATTTTATTTTGGTTTAGCTTTTTATTTATTTAATTTTTAGGTTTTATTGTTTAGGTTTTGGATTTTAGGTTTTTAGGGTATAGGGTTTATGATCTAGGGTTTAGGGTTTAGGATTTGGGGTTTAGTGTCGAGGGTTTAGGGTTGTAGGTTTTAGGGTTTAGGGTTTAGGGTTTAGGGTTTATGGTTTAGGATTTAATGTTTATGGTTTTAGGGTTTAGGGTTAGTTTTAAAGTTTAGGGTTAGTTTTAGGGTTTAGGGGTTAGGGATTTAAAAAATAAATAAATTAACCTATATGTTTTTTTGTTATTTTATTATATATTTTTAATTAGTTTTTTTTTACTTTTATTTAATTTGGTTTATTTATTTTAGGTTTATTACTTTTAGCTTAGGTTTTTTATTTTAGTTTATTTTTTTAGGTTTAGGTTTAGGTTTAAGTTTATTTTTTAGTTTACTTTTATTATTATTATTTTTTATTTTTAAGCTTAGGTTTAAGTTTTAGGTTTTTATTTTAGGTTTATTTTAAGGTTTTACTTTTTCTTTTCGGTTTAGGTTTATTTTTAGTTTATTTTCTTTTATTTATTTTAGGTTTAGGTTTAGGTTTAGTTTATTTTAGGTTTTGGTTTAGGTTTTATTTATTTTAGTTTTGTTTATTTTAGTTTAGGTTTTTTTTTTAAAATTTTTTTATTTTAGGTTTAAGTTATTTTTTAGTTTAGGGTTTAAGTTTTATTTTTTATTTATTTTTAGGTTAATTTTTTAGGTTTAGGTTTTTATTTAGTTTTTCTTTTATTTTATTTTATTTTTATTTTAGGTTTAATTTTTATTTTTTCTCGGTCTTTTATTTTTTAGTTTAGTTTCAGTTTTTAGGGTTTTTATTTTTAGTTATGTTTTCATTTATTTTGTTTTATTTTCAATTTTAGGTTTAAGTTTAGGTTTAAGTTTAGGTTTTTATTTTATTTTATTTTTTTAATTATGATTAAGATTTTTTTTATTTATTTTATTTTTAAGTTATATTTAGTTTAGGTTTAGGTTTTTAGCTTTTTAGGGTTTAAGGTTTAGGGTTAGTTTAGGGTTAAGAGTTTCAGGTTTAGGGTTTAAAGTTTTGGGTTTGTGGTTTATTGTTTAGGGTTTATGGTTTAGGATTTATTGTTTAAGGTATAGGTTTTACAGTTTAAGGTTTTGAGTTTAGGGTTTTATGGTTTAGCGTTTAGTGTTTAGGGTTTAGGGTTTAGGGCTTTTAGGGTTTAGGGTTTAGGGTTTAGGTTTTTAGTTTAGGGTTTAGGCTTTAGTTTAGGATTTAAGGTTTATGGTTTTTGTTTATAGAGAACAAATTTAGATTCAACATTTCTTCTTTTCAATTTCATCAACCAAGTAACACACCATGTTTTCTGAGATACAAGAGACAACGTAGATCAAAATTGAGCAGACATAGAGCAAATCAAAAACCCTCAATAACTAGAATCGTCTCTACTATAAATACATAGTTCCATAAGCAACAGATCAAAAACCCTCATTATCCACCAGCACCTCCAGATCCCCCACCACCACTATGATAACAGTTGGTTCCACCTTCGGCTCCATTGCCAGATTTGGACTGAGCCTGGTTAACAGTGATGTTCCTGTGATCAAGGTTCTGCCTATTCTTAGGATTTTGGTTTAAGTTTAGGTTCATTAGGTATTAGGTTTTAAATCAATTTTTAAATTTATTTAGTTACTTTAGGTTTAGGTTTAGGGTTTGGGGTTTAGCATTTAGGGTTTATGATTTAGGGTTTAGGGTTTTAGGTTTTATGCTTTTAGGGCTTAGGGTTTACAGTTAGGGTTTAGTGTTTAGGCTTTAGGGTTTAGGATTTTTAGGTTTTAGAGTTAAATTAGGGTTTAGAGTTTAGGATTTTAGGATTTTGGGTTTAGGGTTTAGGGTTTAAAGTTTTAGGGTTTTGGGTTATTTAGGCTTTAGGCTTTTTGGGTTTGGGGGGGGGGGGGGGTGGGGTTAGAATTTTATTACCATAGAAGGAAAAGATATAATGTCATTTAAAGGGGTAAAGCTCTAAAATTTTACTCCTCTCAGAGCTATAAGAATCCTAAAGAGCTAAACTCCCATCTAAGTACATTAGAAAAAGAAAACAAAACAAAGGAGAAAATACAACAGCTAAAAAGCATAAGAGAAAAAGACACAGCGTAAGACTAAAATAAATCCTGAAAACCATAAAAGATTGAGTCAGCAGTAGTTCATGATTTCTTTGAGAAAGAAAGCTAAGCAAGATCCACAGCAACAACACTTGGGTTGACTGAGTAACGACCATTCCCTTTGTAAATTTCCAACCTATTAAAGAAATCTGCAATGCACTACAAGCAAAAGTCATAGCTAACAGGATAAGGATAAAGAGAGGAAAAAGAGAGAGTTGAGAAAGAGAAGGCTCGGGCTCAGTTAGGATAATCTCAAGGGGCAACAATACATATGTGCATCCAAACTTCATAAAGAAGGGTAATAATCATTTGTAATGCTACCAACCAGAGAGAAGTAAGTAATATCAAAGCCATCATAGCCATCATACCTGATATAAGCGAACATCAAATGCCAGTTGTCCATAGAGTTCCAGATCCTGCACCATTTAACAAAGAGCAACTAGTTAGCAACCAGCTAGCAGCCAAACCACCAAACAAAAGCCACAAAAAACTAATCATATTATCCTAGAAAGAGGCTAGAATAAAGTATGAACACCAACAACAACCATTATCCAAATACCCATCCAAGCTCCAAACCAGGGAAAACTAGACCCAACCGTCAGTAAGCACCAAACCCATGCCAATTAATAGAAAAATAGCCAACAAACCTAAGATAGGAGCCCTCAAGCCAAAGTCCCAACAAGTAGTAGTCACCAAGCCAAACTAGGGTGAGCAACTACAAATGACTAAACAACTCAAAAATGAAACCATCAATTGTATGAAACAAAAGCTGCAGCCAGTGGAAATCACTAGAAGATAAAACAACCACACAAAAGGGGGCCAAAGGCAGCCACCAACAACCAAAAACCAAAAAGTCCAATCCAAGCGGATCAACAAAGGTTCGGCCAACACAACAAAAGGCTCCAAAAAATTGTCCAAAAAGAAGGAAAAGATCAATAAGGAAAAAATTAACCAACGAAGATTCCAAGGACATCTAAAAGTCCTCCAACAAAATTAGCTACATAAAATAGCCATAAGGCAACCACGATAGAACAACCCATCATAAGTAACCAACAAAGGAAGCATCCCCGACAGCTAAGGAAAAGTTGAAAACCAATAAAGCACCATACAATAGAGGTCCAAAAGAAGCACAACAACCATAAGGCAACAACAGTAGCTAGCTAGGACCTGTCGAACCTTCCCCAGCAACAAAGAGTAACCCTAAAAGAAGCATAATAACAACACAAAATGTGCTACAAATAATGCACCCAACAAAGGCTAATCCCAAGAGAATAACCTAATGCAAAACCAAGGCAAAAGAAGGATCCAACAATAAATAACAAGGAACTGGGAGGCAAACTCAAAAAGCAGCAAGGAAATTCTCCAAAGAAGGCCTAAAAAGGCAACAACCAACAATTATTTGCACTAGGAAGGCCACCCATCCAACCATGAAGAACCAGCAAAAATTAGAGTTCAAGAGGATAGCTAACAAACCAACCAGTGTAGAAAATAGAATAAAGCCAGAGTAGAAACCATCTCATCCACCCAGAAAGCAAAGTAGAGAAAAGCCTGAGGATGAAAAAAGCAAGCCAACCCAGGTTGAAAAGATAAGAACCACCAGGTAGCTTTCACCAACCCAACCCAAAAGCAAGAGGTCAAAAACATAACCCAGCTCAGGCGAAAAAGTGAAAATAAGTTTAAGGTTTAGGGTTTAGGGTTTAGGGTTAGGGTTTAGGGTTTAGAATTTAGTGTTTAGGTTTTAGGGTTTAGGGTTTTGAGGGTTTAGGGTTTAAGGTTTAAGGTTTAGGGTTTAGGGTTTAGGGTTTAGGGTTTAGTATAGGGTTTAGGGTTATAGGGGGTTTATGGTTTAGGGTTAGTTTAGGGTTTAGGGTTTAGGATTTAGCGATTAGGGTTTAAGGTTTAGGGTTTTTTAAGAATTAAGGTTTAGGGCTTAGGGTTTAGGATTTGGTTGAAAAAAAATTAAGTATACTGGTAGGTTTAGGTTTATTTAGTTTATTTAGTTTATTTTTTATTTATTTTAGTTTATTTTATTATTTATTTTCATTTAGGTTTATTTTTTTATTTTTATTTAGTTTAGTTTATTTATTTTAGGTTTATTTATTCTAATTTAGGTTTTTTTTATTTTAGTTTTTTTTAGGTTTAGGTTTATGTTTATTATTAGTCTGATTTTATTTTTATTTTATTTTTTAGGTTTAGTTTTTTTTTAGGTTTAGGTTTAAGTTTTTTTTTTTTTTTAGGTTTAGGTTTTAGGTTTTTATTTTAGGGTTATTTTTAGGTTTTATTTTCAAGTGTAGGTTTGAGTTTTTTTTAGTTTATTTAATTTTATTTAGTTTAGGGTTTAGGATTAATTTATTTTATGTTTAGGTTTAGGTTTTATTTATTTTAGTTTGGTTTATTTTAGTTTAGATTTAGGGTTATTTAATTTTGTTTATTGTAGGCTTATGTTTTTTTTAAGTTTGGGGTTTAGGTTTTATTTTTTATTTATTTTTAGGCTTTATTTTTAGGTTTAGGTTACTACTTAGTTTATATTTTACTTTATTTTAGGTTTATTTTATTTTTATTTTACATTTAGTTTTTATTTTATTTAGGTTTTTTATTTTTAGGTTTATTTTATTTTTTCAATTTTCTCTAGTTTTTATTTTTTTTATTTTAGTTTAATTTTTATTTTTTATTTTATTTTATTTTTAGGTTTACATTTAGGATTAGGTTTATGTTTATGTTTAGGTTTTTGTTTAGGTTTTTATATTATTTTATTTTTTTATTTTTTTAGGTTTAGGTTTTTTATTTATTATATTTTTAGGTTTTATTTAGTGTAGGTTTAGGTTTTTTGGTGTTTAGGGTTTAGGATTTAGGGTTTAGGGTTCTTTTTTTTATTATTATTTTTTTATTATTTTATTTTATTTTATTTTTTTTATTTTTATTTTTTTTATTTTTTTATTTTTTTATTTTTTTATTTTTATTTT
Source organism: Cymbidium sinense (assembly GCA_021442155.1). Taxonomy (NCBI): domain Eukaryota; kingdom Viridiplantae; phylum Streptophyta; class Magnoliopsida; order Asparagales; family Orchidaceae; genus Cymbidium; species Cymbidium sinense. The sequence goes on from CM038214.1 coordinate 70,209,574, forward strand.
TATTTTTATTTTTTTAGGGTTTAGTGATTTAGGTTTAGGGTTTATGGTTTAAGGTTAGGGTTTAGGGTTTAGGGTTTAGGGTTTTTAGGTTTAGGGTTTAGCATTTAGGGTTAGTTTCAGGGTTTAGGGTTTAGGGTTTAGGGTTAAGATTTTATTTTTATTTTTATTACTATTATATTTTTAATTTTTTTTTAAAATTAAGTAAACTGATAGGTTTAGGTTTATTTAATTTGATTTATTTATTTTAGTTTACTTTATTTTTTAATTTATGTTTATTTTTATTATTATTTAGTTTAACTAATTTATATTATTTTTATTTATTTTAGTTTAGGTTTTTTATTTTAGTTTATATTTTTTAGTTTAGGTTTAGGTTTAGGTTTATTTTTTAGTTTAGTTTTATTTTTATTTTATTTTTTTATGTTTTTATCTTATTTTTTTATGTTTAGGATTAGGGTATTTATTTTATGTTTATTTTAAGATTTTATTTTTTTTATTTTGGTTTAGGTTTATTTTTAATTTATTTTATTTTATTTAGTTTAGGTTTAGTTTTAGGTTTAATTTATTTTAGTTTTACGTTTAGGTTTTATTTATTTTAGTTTAGTTTATTTTAGTTTAGGTTTTGGTTTTTTTATTTTTATTTTAGGTTTAGGTGTTTTTTTAGTTTAGGGTTTAGGTTTTATTTTTTTATTTATTTTTGGTTTGATTTTAGGTTTATTTTTTAGTTTAGGTTTTTTATTATATTTTATTTTATTTTATTTTTTATTTTGTTTAGGTTTTTTTTTAGTTTAGCTTAGGTTTTTATTTATTTTATTTTAATTTAGTTTCAAATTTATTTTCTTTTTAGGTTTAGGTTTAGGTTTAGGTTTAAGTTTTTATTTTTTATTATTTATTTTGGTTTAGGTATTTTTATTTATTTTATTTTTAGGTTTTTTTTAGTTTAGGATTAGGGCTTTAGCTTTTTAGGGTTTAGGGTTTAGGGTTTGGCGTTTAGTGTTTAGGTTTTTTTTTAGGGAAAGTTAGAATTTTATTTCCACAAAATAAAGGATACAATGTACTTAAAAGGGGCAAAGCTCAAAGTTCTACTGCTCATAAAGTTACAAGAAACCTAAAGAGCTAAACCCCCATCAAAGTACAATGGAAAAAAAAATTAAAGAGGAAATACAATAGCTTAAAAGCAAATGAGAAAAGACATATAAAATACTAATATAACTCAAGAAAGTAGGAAAAAGACTATTTAGTAGCAACTAATGATCCCTTTGAGATGTCAAGATAAGCAAGATCCACATCAGTTATACTTGAGTTGATTGAGTAAAGATCATTCCATCTATGAAGATCCAGCATGCAAAAGAAATCTGCAAAACACTACAAAGGCAATGGTCATAGCTCAAGGGAAAAAGATAAAGTAAATAATTTAGAAAGTGCTAAGAAAGAGAAGGCTCAGGCTCAGTTAAGATCATCTCGAGGGACATCAATACATATGAGCATCCAAACTTCATGAGAAGGGTTACAATCATATGCATGCTACCAACCAGAGAGAAGATATGAGGAAACATCAAGGCCATCATAGCCAACATAGTGATTCAGTTCCTTGTAGCCAGCTAGTCGCCAGCCAGCAGCCAACCTACCAACCAAAACTCACAACAAACCAATCACTTAAAGCCAACATCCCCAGTGTTATAATAGGGTCAGTGGGCAAGCTAAAATAAACTAAGCAATAACTCCATCGAAGCCACCTCCAATAGGAAGAGAAACATAAAAAGGGGCAGTTAGCATAAATAGGGGGAATACCACAATCGAGCAAAATAGTAACAAAGGAAAAAACAACCCACAATTATCTCCAGAGCACTAGCAATCTAAATCCATGGGCAAAACAACCACCTAAATAGTAAAACAATAGGAGATAAGTAGCACCAGAGAGAGGAAAGTAATAGCATAGAGTACTCAAGAAGGCATCCAGAAATTACAATCAAAATCACCACCAAGGCAGCCAAAAGAAGAACAAATCCACCACCATCAACCAATAAGCAAATATCAGGTAATAAAGAGAGCCAAATATAATAGGATTCAATACCAACAACCAACATAAATCCCAAAACCCTAAGCCACGACATAAGCATCCAAGGCAAGACAGCAGACACAAAAAACCCCTCAAGCAGCCAACCTTGAACAACAAGTCCTAAAATATGACCAAAAAAACCACAAGAGATCATATCCTCCACCAACAAAATAGATAATAAAGCTACCCAGGCCAGCAACCAACAAGACGAGTAGCAGGAGAAATCAGAGCAGTAAAAAAACTGACACCCAAATGGGGAACACAAATAAAGGAAAAGCAGCTAAACCCAAGAGAGGATAACCAAACCAGGAGTAAAAAAAAACCCAACCAGAGAATCTAATGAAAAGCTCCTAAACTAACCATCAAACAAAGCCAACAAATCCACCTAGCCAACTAACCCAACCAGCCAAAACAACCAACTAGCCTAGTCAGCCAACAAAACCAACCAGTAAATAAAGCCAATATAGAGCCAAAAAAAGAGGGAAATAACAACAACAGACAAAGCCACAAACCACATGGAGATCTCTAAAATAACTAAGAAATAAAAGGGTTTAGGATTTAGGGTTTGGAGTTTAGGGTTTAGGGTTTATGGTTTAGGGTTTAAGGTTTAAGGTTTAGGGTTTAGGGTTTAACATTTAGGGTTTAAGCTATTTAGGGTTAAGGTTTTAGTGTTTTTAGGGTTAGTTTAGGGTTTAGAGTTTAGGGTTTAGGGATTAGGGTAAGGGTTTAGGGTTTAGGGTTTAAGGTTTAGGGTTTAGGGTTTAAGGTTTTATGGTTTGGGGTTCTAGGGTTTATGGTTAAGCATTTAGGGTTTAGGATTTAGTCTTTAGGCTTTAGGGTTTAGGGTTTTAGGTTTAGAGTTTTAAACAGTTTAAGTTTAGGGTTAGTTTAGGTTTAAGGTTTTATGTTTAGGAGTTTAGGGTTTAGGGTTTAGGGTTTATAGTTTTCAATAGTTTTAGGGTTTAGGGTTTAAGGTTTAAGTTTAGGGTTTAAGTTTAACATTTAGGTTTAAGGTGTTTAGGTTAAAGGTTTAGGTTTTAAGGTTTAGGAGTTTAAGTTTAAGGTTTAAGGTTTAGGAGTTTAAGGTTTATGGTTTAGGGTTTAGGTTTAGGGTTCAGTTTAATCTTTAAACTTTTAGGTTTAAGTTTAAACTTAGTTTAGGTTTAGGTTAGTTTAAAGGTTTAAGTTTTGTGTTTAGGGTTTAAGTTTAGGTTTATAGTTTCAGTTTAGGGTTTAGGTTTAGGTTTAAGTGGGTTTAGGGTTTCATTTAGGGTTTAAGGTTTAAGGTTAAGGTTTAGGTTTTAAGGTTAGTTAGGGTTTAAGTTTGAATTTAGCTTAAGTTAGGATTTAGTTTAGGGTTTAAGGTTTAGGTTTAGGGTTTAGGTTTATGGTTTGGGGTTTTAGGGTTTAGGGTTAACCATTTAGGGTTTAGGATTTAGTCTTTAGGCTTTATTGTTTAGGGTATTTAGGGTTTAGGGTTTTTAGGCTTAGTTTAGGGTTTAGGGTTAGTTTAGGGTTTAGGGTTTTATGTTTAGGGTTTAGGGTTTAGGGTTTATGGTTTTCAAGGGTTTAGGGTTTAGGGTTTAGGGTTTAGAGTTTTGGGTTTAGGATTTTATGGTTTAGGACTTATGGTTTAGGGTTATAGGTTTAGGGTTTAGGATTTAGGGTTTAAGGTTATTATGGTTTAGGGTTTAGAGTTTAGGGATTAGGGTTTCTTTTTAAAAATAATTAAGTAAATCAGTAGGTTTAGGTTTATTTAGTTTATTTTTTTATTTGAGTTTATTTTTTTATGTTTAATTAGGTTTATTTTTAATTTTATTTCATTTAATTTATTTATCTTAGATTTTTTATTTAAGTTTAAGTTTTTTATTTTAGTTTATTTTTTAGGTTTAGGTTTAGGTTCATGTTTATTTTTTAGTTTTGTTTTATTTTTATTTTATTTTTTTTAGGTTTAGGTTTTATCTTTTATTTTTATGTTTAGGTTTTTGTTTTTACCTTATTTTTTAGGTTTATTTTATTTTTATTTTAGGTTTAGTTTTTATTTTATTTAGGTTTTCATTTTTAAGTTCATTTAAATTTTTTTTAGTTTAGTTTAGGTTTTTATTTATTTTATTTTAGTTTAGTTTTTATATTATTTTATTTTATTTTTAGGTTTACTTTTAGGTTTAGGTTTATTTATTTATATTATTTTTTAGGTTTTATTAAGTTTAGGTTTAGGTTTTTAGATATTTAGGGTTTAGGGTTTAAAGTTTTGGGCTAGTTAAGGGTTTAGGGTTTAGGGTTTATGGTTTGGATTTTAGGGTTTAGGGTTTTTAGTATTTAGGGTATATGGTTTTTAGGGTTTAGGGTTTATGGTTTAGGGTTATGGTTTTAGGTTTAGAGTTTAGGTTTTAGTTTAGGTTCTTATTTTATTTTTTATTTAGATTTAGGTTTTAGGGTTTAGGATTTAGGGTTTATGATTTAGGGTTTTAGGGTTCAGGTTTTAGGGTTTTTGGTTTAGGGCTTATGGTTTTGTGTTTAGGTTTTGGGTTTATGTTTTAGTTTAGGGTTTAAGGTTTAGGGTTTAGGGTTTAGGCCTTTAGATTTTTTTTTAACAAAGAACAAATTTAGATTTAACATTTCTATTTTTTGATTTCATCAACCAAGTAACACACCAAGTTTTCTATGACACAAGTGACAACATAGATAAAAAATGAACATGCATAGAGCAAATCAAAAACCCTAGATAACTAGAACCGTCACTACTATAAAGGCACAATTCCATAAGCAGCATATCAGATTTGCCATTTTCCAGTTTTTGCAGTTCCCTTCAGGACCACCCCCGCTTTTCGAGTAGCGAGATCAATATCTACGATCCCTAACTCTACCACCACCATGGCTGTAACTTTTATCCCTCTTCCTGCCTCCATAACCACCACTGCTATGACCACCACCTCCATATCTAGTAGTACCTCTGGATCCGCCACCACCACTGCGATAATCGCAGCCTTTGCCTTCGCCTCCATAGCCAGATCTAGACTAAGCTTGGTTGACGATGATGTTCCTGTAGTTAAGGTTCTGCCCATTCTTAGGTTTTAGCTTTATTTTTTATTTATTTAGCTACTTTAGGTTTAGGTTTAGGATTTAAGGTTTAGGGTTTATGGTTTAGGATTTAGGGTTTAGGGTTAGGGTTTTGGTTTAGGGTTTAGGGTTTAGGGTTTAGGATTTAGGGGTTTAAAGGTTTAGGGTTTTTGGGTTTAGGGTTTGGGTTTAGCTTTTAGGGTTTAGGGTTTAGGCTTTAGGGTTTAGGGTTTAGGGCTTTAGGGTTAATTTAGGGTTTAGGATTTAGGATTTAGGGTTTAGTGTTTATGATTTTCTAGGGTTTAGGGTTTATGTTTTAGGGTTTTAGTGTTTATGGTTTAGGGTTTAGGGTTGTAGGTTGTAGGTTGTAGGTTTAGGGTTTAGGGTTTTTAAAAAGAAAGTTAAGTAAACCCGTAGGCTTAGGTTCATTTAATTTTTTTATTTGAGTTTATTTTATTTTTTATTTTTATTTTTATTTAGTTTAGTTTATTTATTTAAGGATTATTTATTTTAGTTTAGGTTTTTTATTTTAGTTTATTTTATAGGTTTTTGTTTAGGTTTAGGTTTATTTTTTAGTTTAGTTTTATTTTTATTTTATTCTATTTTTAAGTTTAGGTTTTAACTAAGCTTGGTTGAAGATGATGTTCTTGTAGTTAAGGTTTACCATTCTTAGGTTTAGCTTTTTATTTTATTACTTTTAGGTTTAGGTTTAGGATTTAAGGCTTTAGGGTTTAGGGTTTAGGTTTAGTGGTTGGTGGTTTATGGTCAGGGTTTAGGTTTTCAGTTGGGTGGGTAGGGTCTGGGTAGTCAGGGTTGGTATAGGTAGTTTTTGTGGTAGGGTTAATGGTTTAGGATTTAGTTGTGGAGTGTTTATGATTAGGTCAGGTTTATGTTTTAGGGTTAGTTTAGGTATGTAGGGTCAGTGGAGGTTGTAGGTTGTAGTTTAGTTTAGTTTAGATTTTAAAAAAGAGTTACAAACCCAGGGCTTTCATTTAGTTTTTTATTTGAGTTTATTTTATTTTTATTTTATTTTATTTAGTTTAGTTTATTTATTTTATGATTATTTATTTTAGTTTAGGTTTTTATTTTAGTTTATTTTATAGGTTTTGTTTAGGTTTAGGTTTATTTTTTAGTTTATTATTTTATTTTATTATTTTAAGTTTATTTTTATTTAGGTTTATTTTATTTTATTTTAGTTTTAGTTTTTATATTATTTAAGTTTCTTATTTTTAGGTTTATTTTTTTTAGTTTAGTTTAGGTTTTTATTTATTTTATTTTAGCTTAGTTTTTATTTTTTTTTATTTTATGTTATTTTAACTTTAGGTTTAGGTTTAGATTTTAGCTTAGGTTTTTATTTTATTTTATTTTATTTTATTGAGATTTAGGTTTTTATTTATTTATTTTATTTTTAGGTTTTATTTAGTTTAGGATTAGGTTTATAGGTTTTTAGGGTTTAGGGTTTAGGGTTACTTTAGGGTTTAGGGTTTAGGGTTTGGAGTTTAGTGTTTAGGTTTAGGGTTGTAGGTTTTAGGATTTAGGGTTTAGGGTTTAGGTTTTAGGTTTTACTTTATGTTTGTATTTTATTTTATTTTATTTTATTTTTTATTTAGGTTTTAGTTTTAGGGTTTAGGGTTTAGGGTTTAGGGTTTAAGGTTTTAGGATTTAGGGTTTAGGGTGTAGTGTTTAGGGTTTAGGGTTTTTGGGGTTTAGGATTTAGGGTTTAGGTTTTAGTTTAGAGTTTAGTATTTTTTTTTTTGGGAAAAATTTAAGGAATTTTATTGCCACAAAATAAGGAGTACAAAGTCCTTAGAAGGGATAAATCTCTAAACTAATGCTCAAAGAGCTACAAGAAAACCTAAAGAAATGAATCCCCAAACTATTACAAAATTAAATAAAGAGAAGCAAAAGAAAAACCAAATCAGCAACATCAAAAGATTCATATTAGCAATAGGAAAATCCACTTAGTTTCTTTGATAATAGCAAAATCCACCTGCAAGACTGCCAACCTATAAAAGAAATCTACAACATTTTGAGCAAAGGATGAGCACAATTAAGTAGGCATAAAGAGAAAGAGCAAAGTAAAGAAAAGGCTCAGGCTCAATCGCAATCATTTCAAAAGAGTAACACTATATGTAAGCATCCAAATTTCAGATGAAGGGTTACAATTACATATAGTGCTACCAGCCAAAACAAGAAACAGAGGGAAACATCAAGGCCATCATAGCCAGCATAGCTCATGTAGGCAGTCATCCATAGATCATCATCCAACAAGGCTATAAAGTCTTCCAACCAACAAATAGAACATTCAAGCACAAAGCCACCAAAACAACCAAGCTCAATAAGGAAGACTATTAGCCATCCATCAGGGACAACAACAATACAACAAGAAAACCACCAAAGCCAACACCAAAAGGGAGGAGAAATACCAAAAAGAGCAAGCATCATTAAGAGGGATAACAACACAGTCCAAAAAAGACAAGCCCAAAGCCAACGAACCATCCCAAGATTGTCCCCAAAGCAACAATAAACCAATACCCAAATAGAGTGGATCACTAACACCATCAACAACCACCAATCTAATTCTAGCAGAGGATAACCCATGCATACAAGCATAAGATAAAAAGGGGAGCTTCAACTTCACCAAGATAGATAAATAAAAAGACTAATGGAGCATCCAGCAAGGCTACCACCAAGAATAGCTAGTGTAACATCAAAACCATCACCACAAACCAAGAGGCATATATTTGGAAATAAAGAGAGCAAAATACACTAGAATGGGTAATACCCACAGCCAAAATAAAATCCAAGACACCAAAACCAAGTCACCAGCACCCAAGGCAAAATAACATCCACTAAAAAGCCTTCAACCACCCAACCAAAATGACAACAAACTAAGAACAAAGACCAAAAAAACCCCAAGAGCTCACCAGCAATAAAACAAAAGCAAACAACCAATAAAGCCACCCAACCCACCAACAAACAACATTTATGCCAGGAGAAAATAGAACCATAGCTAAGCTACCACCCAAATATGAAAAAATAAAAAGTTAAGCAGCTGCAACCAAGGGAGGAAGACCATTACAGGAGGAGGTTTAAAATATAACCAAAAAAACTAAACCTAAACCAACAAAATTGATCACCAAGCCCCAATCTACAAAATAGAAAAAATAATAGCTAACAAATTGCATCCACCAAGCCAAATCCAACCCAAAGATACACCAGCAACAACCCCCTAGATTTTCCACCAACAAAGGAGGTAAAACCTACCAACACAGCCACCAAGTCAACCAACCCAGCTAGCCAACACAACCAATTAACCTAGCCAGCCAACAAGGCCACCCAACCAACCACCATAGCAATAGATGATCCGACACGGATAAGGAAGCAACCAGCCCAAATATGAGGCAAACCTCATTCATAGGGAAAGATCGAGAGCAAGCATAACCAGAACCCAATAGGAGGCCACCAAATATAACCAAGAAACAATTGTGGTAATCACCCAGCCAGATAAATAACCAAGGAAAAGGAAGCCTAGGAGGCCCACCAACCCACCAGCAGTAAACTAGGGAGGAAAGGAACCTGACTCGAGAAAAATAAGGTCCCTTCTAGACCCCAGAGAACAAACAACCACCACCAAAGGGAAAACACAAAGGTAACAACCTTAAAACATCAAGCCTCAAGCCACAAGTCAGAGGGAACAACCAACAATCAGTATGCACCAAGACAAAACAAGAAAGGAAAGTAGCAACCACCAAAAAGCCCAACACTAAGACACAAACGAAAATACTAACAATAGCCTTCAAACAAACACCACCTAAGACAACAAGGTAGAGGGTAGAAACAAACAGCAACATACACCAAACAAGGCAACATTCATAGAAAATAAGGTTAGCCAAGACCCTAAAGAAGAATAGCAAGGAGCAATCCCAATATGGGAAAGCATAAAAGCAACAATCAATAAAAATGCTCAAATAAAACACTATAGCCAAAGACCAACAAAAAGAGCCACAAATTAAAGTCTAAAGTAAGGCAATCTAGAGTTATCCAAATTAACCAAGTCTCTCAGTAGCTTAGGTAAGTTTTGATTAGCTAATATTGTGAACTAATTTAATTCAACACCTGAATTGGCTAAGAAATCTGCACAAGCATTACCTTCATGAAGAATATGACAAATTTTGTAGCAAACTTGATAGAGGAGGGTTTTATTGTGATTAAAGAGATAAATAAGTCAACATTCCCCATTTTATTAGAAGTGAGCATATCAAGTAAAAGAAGAGTGTCAACTTCAATCTAAATATTAAAGAGGCCTATGCTCAAATAAATATCTATTATTTTATTAACAGACATAAGCTCAGCATAAATAATAAAACATGCTTTTAGGGGATAAGCAAAAGCACAAATGACAGTACCTTTAGAATCCTTAATAATACCACCACAACCATATTTATTAGGTGAAACTGAACCATCTAAATATTTATTAGCTACAAATTTGTAACCTCTAAAATGGACGTCATTAATTAATTAGCATTAAATGAAGCATGAATTTTTTGTTTAGTTCTAGCTAGGATCCTTTTATGATTCATAAGAATACTACGATATTTAGCATCATTTCTATCCATCCAAATGAACCAAATAAAGGTAACAACAATTAAGATTTTGATATGACCTTTCATAGTTTTTTTGGAAACAAGCTTCAAGAAGTTGATATAATGAAAGGAAACCATGAAAATAGTTAGTGTTAAATAAATCAGCATACCATATCCATAATTTGGAAGCAATGGCACCATTGAGAAAAACATGATTAACATTTTCAATATGAAAGCAACAATAGCACTTAGAAGGTAAATAAAACCCATTATTCTAGAGCAAGAAATGTACAAGAATAAAGTTATTCTAAATCCTCTAAGCTAAAACTGAAGAAGAAATGGGAATGATATAGTTCCAAATTTTATTGAAAATATTAGAGGAGCTCTACTTATCTCTAATAGAATTCCAAACCTCTTTAAGAACAAAATCACCATTGTAGGAGAGCTTAAAAAGGATTTGATCAGATTTGTTAGAAAGAATAGGAACTTTTCTAAAGTTTTTAAAAAGAGAAATAGAGATATAATTGTTAATTTTGTTTTCATTCCAATTATTATTAAGCCAAAAAGAGTTAACTTTGATAGTAGCAGTACAGTGTGTAGATAAAAGGGACTCAATAGATCCATCCCTAATCCAATTATCTTGCTAAAAGAAGGATGAACCTGAATGAATACCCTAAGATATTATGGGTACTACAACCCATTTAATGGAGCAAAGCCATTTCCAAACTGAAGAGTCACCAACTTTGTAAGCATAGATAAGAGGATGTTTACATTGGCAGTATATTTCCATCATAAAATTAGCCTATAGGCTATCATTCTATCTAAAATTCCACCAGAGCTTATGACAGAAAGTAGTAATAGCTTCATGAATTGGTTTGCAAAAAAGACCACCTTCACCCAAAGGACCACAACAATTATGCCAGGATGTCCAATGCATTTATTTGTAAAATTATGGGATCCTATTAAGCAAGTGATCAATTCTTATAAGAGTATAATTAGTAGGGATAATAGTTTGAATCAAATATAGAGGCATTGAATTGAGAGTGCTTTTAAGAATAGTGAGCCTGCCACCAAAGGAGAGTAAATGAATTCCTAAATAGATATTTTATTTATTATTTTTTGAATTAACTCATCAAAAAGATGGGATCATTTTAGACCTTTGAAAAGAGGAGCACCCAACTACTTAAGAGGTAAATGTTGATGTTTAAAATTAGTGATATGCAAGATGTGATTGATTTTATTATTGGAGATATTAGAAGAAGTAATAAAATAACTTTTGTTATCATTGATAGTAAAACCACTTTCTTTATGAAATGTATTTAAAAGATTTTTAAGATTCTTAATATGATGAATAGAAGAATTGCAAAAAATAATAAAATCATCCACAAAGCTTAAATGTGAAGCATGAAAACCACCAAGAGTCTTGTAATAGATACTAGGATTATTTAAGAAAAAATCATTGATGCTCCTAGATAAGTATTCAACAGTAATGATAACTAAAGCAAAAGATAGAGGATACCCTTATCTTAAGCCATGGGAGGAAGGAAAGAAACCCAAAGCCTCCTCATTAAGCAAAATAGAAATCTAGGCATTATTAATATAATTTTTAATAGGAAAAATAAATTTATGAGAAAACCCAAATAAATTTAGAATATGAAAAAGGAAATCCCATGAGATATCATCAAAAGCTTTGGTAATATCTAATTTGAAAAGAATGCTTCCACCTTTAGTCTTAGCATCTAAATCATGAATTAATTCTTGGGCAAGTAAAATATTATAAGAAATAGATCTCCATCTAACAAAACCAATTTGGTTGAGAGAGATAATCTTATGAAGAAGAGGACTAAGCCTGTTGGCAATAATTTTGGAAATTAGCTTATTGAAAAAAGTGCAAAGACTAATAGGTATAAACTCACTCCAATAGTCCGAAATATCTTTCTTAGGTATGATTATAATAGAAGTGGTAGAAAATTATCTTGGATAAGGATTACCATTAAAGAAACCAACCACAACATCAATCTACTCATTTTTAATAATAAACCAACATTTTTGAAAAAATTGACTAGTGAAACCCTTTGGTCTAGCAACAGAATCTATGTTCATGCTATTAAGAACTTTAACATTTTCATCTTCATTAGGCAAAATAGTAAGCAAAGCATTGTCACCATTGATAATAATAGAAGGAATCAAGTGTAGTTTAGACGTAACTTCATAAGAGCAACTCTTATAAAGCATATTTCTAAAATAAGTAATAACTGAATCCTAAATATCATTATTTTCTATAATCCATTCTCGATTATCATTTTTAATTTTTTGAATATTATTTAAAGCTCTCTTTTTATTAACTAAAGCATGTAAATGCCTAGTATTCCTGTCACCATCTACAATATGTTTACTAGGAGCTTTTTGATGCCAATAAGTTTCTTCCATATTTTGAAAATTAACAAGTTTATCCTTCGCCACATTTAAGTCCATAATCTTGGAAGGTTCTATCATAACAAAAACTTCAAGATCATAAACCAAATTTTCCATATCCTTCATATTAGTAAAAAGATTTTTAAAATAATGCATGTTCCACCAAACTAAATTTTGTTTAAGTCATTTTAGTTTAAACTAGAGTATATTCATCCACCTAATCAAATTATTAGGATGTAAAGGAGTATTCCAATTTTTAGCCACAACATTTAAAAAATTAATTATGGTGTTTTATTTTGAGATGTGGGACACCACACAAATCTTAGGGGGTACTTATTGAAGTGATCGAGTATGATATTAAAGAATGATGCACTATCTTGAAAGATAAAAATCATCACCCTATAATGGGCCTAATCACCTAATAAAGACTCTAAAGGTATGATGTTTCTTTGAATATACCAGACATCTTTCGCCTACATTACATGGAAAAGTAAAGTAGGGTTTATTTTAAGCTAGGTTCATTAAGTTCCTTATGGAGGCAAGCCCCCATAGTTAATTACATCCTAAGGAATGAGATTTCCTTAGGAATACTCTTGATTAAAGAAGAAATTAATGTCTCCAAAGATTTCAAGGCTAGACTATCAAAAGATTATTTGTATTTCAAAATCAAATGGGATTGTTCAAGCAGAAGACTTATTATTGAAGCTAAAGGGAATGTGTAGGAAATGCTCATGATACTAGGAAGCCTAATGAGCATTCCAATCTATCCTATGGATGGTCTTTATATGTTTGAAGTTGAAGAGATTAATTTTATTGAAGTTGATATTTTATTAGAAAGCTAGGACTTATAATCCAACAACACAAGGTTATGGAAATGCCTAAGAGGGACCCTATATCTGGGGAGCTTTGGCATAAGCCAAAGCACAACCTAAGTGTAAGCGAAAATGGGCACAAGGTTTACCTCCATAAGAGAGAATAAGCCACCGGACTACTGGGCTTATAACCACATGGAGTGGCTGCCAGCTAACTCCTATGATTTTAAAATCATGTAGGAAAGTCTTATATATTTGCAAGATAGTTGGGATGTTATTAATTTAGAAAGAGACAAAAGTCCTTAAACCGACTCCCCAAGAGACTAGAGCAAGAGTGGTATGAGTAATTACTTAATCTATAAATGCAAATATGTTCAACTTTTATTTGATATTGGACACTTCATTTTGATAAAGGTTTTGGGATGTTGTATGCCTATATGTATAATGAAGTTAGATTATTGGCTAAATCTACAGGAAAGAGGTTTTTTCCACCATAGAAGAGGCCCAAAAGGTCAATCCTTCTCCTAACGTGCAAGCATGGAATCCCTCTCTTAGCAAGAGTGAAGCAATATGCATGCATGATGTGAGACATACAACATTCAGCTAAGGGGTTGCTAAATCCTTTAATTATCTTGATTTAATGCCTAGGCTTTATGTGAAATTATGAATTATTTACAACTTTAGTTATGAGTTGTAGCTGGGTAAAAGATTTATTTTTCCCTAAGAGCCTAATCGCATCCAGTACACACATTCAAATATCAATCATTTAAGAAACTAAGAAAAGCATGCAATTTCTAGGACACATCCTAAATAAATCATCAACCAATTTCTATGACTATCATGAAAGATTAAAAGGCTAATGCGGTCATGTACCACCATTCAACTCGAAAAGAAAAGATGGGTAGCTGAGCTCTACCCATATTCAACCTTAAATTACAAAATAATAATTACAATTTATAATGAATGAATGCTATGGGGGGTCTTCATTCTTCATTCTTCATGTCTTCATTTCTTTTCTTTGATTTAATTTGCTCCACTTCAAAGGCATCACATGGCCTCCCAAGGAAAAGCCTTCTAGGCAATGCTCATCCTTATCTCCCATAGCACTAATCATAATTCTTAATAGCAAAATTACATTAAGAATAGAAAAGGTAAATCTAATTATACCTGCAAAACATAAGTTAGTTAAACATACATGTAATCCGAAGCAGTTATATCATAATTTGAACTTAGCACCCTCCACATGGGTAACCAAGCCCACATGTCCTAACTTGGATTATGCTTACGGGCTTAAGAAACCTGCAAAGAGAGTATTTATATTTAGGCTAATCACGATTTAGGGTTTAGGGTTTAGGGTTTAGGGTTTAGGTTTTAGGTTTAGGGTTAGGTTTTAGTTTATGGTTTATGGTTTATAGTTTTTTTTTGAAAGAGATCCAATTCAGATTCAACATTTCTTCTTTTTGATTTCATCAAGCAAGTAACACACCAAGTTTTTTAAACACAAGCATCAACATAGATAAAAAAGAGCATGTATAGAGCAAATCAAAAATCCTAGATAACTAGAACTCGCTCTACTATAAAGACATAGTTTGATAAGCAGTAGATCGGATCGACTATTCTTCAGTTTCTCCTATTCCCAATAGAACCACCCCGGCCTCTCAAGTAGTGGGATCCACCATCATATCCCCAATCTCTCCCTCGGCCACCACCATGGCAATAACCTCCGTCACTCCTCTTGCCTCCAAAACCACAACTGCTCCAACCACCATCTCCATATCCACCAACACCTCTAGATCCCACACCGCAACTGTGATAGTCGTAGCCTACGCCTTCTCCACCATTGCCAGATCTACACTAAGCCTGGTTGACAGTGATGTTCCTATTGTCAGGGTTCTACCCATCCTTAGGGTTTAGGTTTAAGTTTAGGTTTATTAGGTTTTAGGGTTTAGGTTTATTTTTAAATTTATTTAGTTACTTTAGGTTTAGGTTTAGGGTTTGGGGTTTAGGTTTTAGGGTTTAGGTTTATTTTTTAATTTATTTAGTTACTTTAGGTTTAGGTTTAAGGTTTGAGGTTTAGGGTTTAGGGTTTTAAGGTTTAGAGTTTAGAGTTAGGATTTAGGGTTTAGGGTTTATGGTTTAAGGTTTAGGGTTAGTTTAGGGTTTAAGGTTAAGGTTTAGGGTTTATGGTTTTTTAGGGTTTAGGGTTTAGGGTTGGTTATAAGGTTTAGGCTTTAGAATTTATTGTTTAGGGTTTAGGGTTTAGCATTTAGATTTTTTTTTAAAACAAAGTAAATCAGTTGGTTTTGGTTTATTTATTTTATTTATTTTATTTTTAGTTTTTATTTAGTTTAGTTTATTTATTTTATGTTTATTTATTTTTTATTATGTTTTTTATTTTCATTTATTTTTTAGTTTTAGGTTTAGGTCTATGTTTATTTTTTAATTTAGCTTTATTTTTATTTTATTTTTAAGGTTTAGGTTTATTTTTTATTTTCAAGTTTAGGTTTGGGCTTTTATTTTATTTTTTTAGGTTTAGGTTTTAGGTTTTTAATTTAAGTTTATTTTAAGGTTTTACTTTTTAGTTTAGGTTTAGGTTTATTTTTAATTTAATATATTTTATTTAGTTTAGTGTTTAGGTTTAGTTTATTTTAAGTTTAGGTTTAGGTTTTATTTATTTTATTTTAGATTATTTTAGTTTAGGTTTTGATTTCTGTTTATTTTATTTTTTTATTTTATTTTTATTTTAGGTTTAGGTTTTTTTTTAGTTTAGGGTTTAGATTTTATTTTAGGTCTAATTTTTGGGTTTATCTTTTAGCTTTATGTTTTTATTTAGTTTTTATTTTATTTTATTTTTGGTTTATTTGGTTTTTATTTTATGTTTGTTTTTTATTTTATTTAGGTTTATTTTATTTTTAAGTTTAGTTTAGGTTTTAATATATTTTATTTTAGTTTATTTTTATTATTTTTTATTTTATTTTTAAGTTTAGGTTTTTGTTTTTATTCAGGTTTTTATTTTATTTTATTTTATTTCTTAATTTTATTTAAGTTTTGGATTTTTTTATATATTTTATTTTTAGGTTTCATTTAATTTAGGTTTAGGTTTTTAGGTTTTTAAGGTTTAGGGTTTAGGGCTTAAGGTTTAGGGTTTTAGGGTTTATGGTTTTAGGGTTTAGGATTTAGGGTTAGGGATTAGCATTTAGGGTTTAGGGTTTAGTGTTTAGGCTTTAGGGTTTAGCATTTTTAGGGTTTAGGGTTTAGGGTCTAGGGTTTAGGGTTTAGGTTTAGCTTAGGGTTTAAGGTTTTTATTTTAAATTAAGTAAATGAGTAGATTGAGGTTTATTTAGTTTATTGTATTTTTTATTTTTATTTATGTTTATTTTTAGTTTTTATTTAGTTTAGTTTAATTATTTTAGTTTAGGTTTTTTTATTTCATTTCATTTTTTAGTTAAAGGTTTAGGTTTAGTTTTATTTTTTAGTTGAGTTTTAATTATATTTTATTTTTTAGGTTCAAGTTTTATTTTTTATTTTTATTTTTATATTTAGGTTTTTATTTTATTTTTTTATGTTCAAATTTTTGGTTTATTTTTAGGTTTTATTTTTTTAGTTTAAGTTTAGGTTTATTTTTAGTTTATTTTAATTTATTTAGTTTAGTGTTTAGGTCTAATTTAGTTACATTTGGGTTTAGAATTTATTTATTTTAGTTTAGTTTATTTTATGTTTATGTTTTTTTTATATTTTTTAGGTTTTATTTTTTATTTATTTTGGGTTAATTTTTTAGGTTTAAGTTTTTTATTTAGTTTTTCTTTTATTTTATTTTTGGTTTATTTTAGGTTTATATTATTTATATTTTATGTTTAGTTTTTATTTTATTTAGGTTTTTTATTCTTATGTTTATTTTATTTTATTTAGTTTAGTTTAGGTTTGATTGATTTTATTTTAACTTATTTTTATTAGTTTATTTTATTTTATTTTTAGGTTTAGGTTTAGGTTTTTTTTGTTTATTATATCTCTTAGTTTTATTTAGTTTAGGTTTCAATTTTTAAGTTTTTAGGGTTTAGGGTTTAGGGTTTAGGTTTTGGGGTTTTAAGATTTAGGGTTTTAGGATTTAGGTTTTAGGGTTAGGGTTTAGGGTTTAGGGGTTAGGTTTTAGGGTTTAGTATTTACGCTTTAGGGTTTACGGTTTTTAGGTTTCAAGGCTTAGGTTTTAGTGTTTAGGGTTGGCTTTGGGTTTAGGGTTAGTTTAGGATTTACGGTTTAAGGTTTAGGGTTTGGGGTTTAGGGTTTTTGGTGTTTAGGATTTGGTGTTTAGGGTTAGTTTAGGGGTTAGGGTTTAAGGTTTTAGGGTTTAAGGTTTAGGGTTTAGGGTTTAGGGTTTAGGGTTAGGGTTAAGCTTTATGGTTTAGGGTTTAGGGTTTTTGTTTTTTTTTTAGTTGAGAACAAATTCAAATTCAACATTTGTTCTTTTTTGATTTCATCAACTAATTAACACACCAAGTTTTTTAAGACACAAGCGATGACATAGATAAAAAATGAACACGCATAGAGCAAATCAAACACCCAAGATAATTTGAACTGTCTCTACAGTAAAGACAGTTCCATAAGCAATAGATCGGATCCATTGTTCTTCAATTTCTTCAGTCCCCATCAGAACCACTCTGGCATCTCGAGTAGTGGGATCCACCATCATATCCCCGTTCTCTCCCTCCGCTACCACCACGGCTGTAACCTCCATCGCTTTTCCCTTGTCCATAACCACCACTGCTTTGAGCACCACCTCCATATCCACCAAGATCCCCACCACCCTGAATAACCCCGCCCGCCTCCTTCTGGGATCTAGACTAAGCCTAATTGATGGTGATGTTCCTGCCATCAAAGTTCTTCCCATTCTTAGTGTTTAAGTTTATGTTTAGGTTTATTAGGTTTTAGGGTTTACGATTATTTTTAAATTATTTAATTACTTTAGGTTTAGTTTTAGGGTTTTTGGTTTAGGATTTAGGGTTTAGGGTTTAGGTTTTTTTTTAAATTAAGAAAATTAATAGGTTTAGGTTTATTTAGTTTATTTTTTATTTATTTTAGTTTATTTTATTTTTTATTTTATTTAGTGTCATTTTTTGTTTTTATTTAGTTTAGTTTGTTTATTTTAGGTTTATTTATTTTAGTTTAGGTTTTGTATTTTTGTTTATTTTTTTGGTTTAGGTTTAGGTTTATGTTTATCTTTTTTAGTTTAGTTTTATTTTTATTTTATTTTTTAGGTTTAGGTTTTATTTTTTATTTGTAGGTTTATATTTAGATTTTTATTTTATTTTTTTAGGCTTATGTTTTAGGTTTTGATTTTAGGTTTATTCTTAGGTTTTATATTTTAGTTTAGGTTTATGTTTATTTTAAGTTTATTTTAGTTTATTTAGTTTAGGGTTTAAGTTTAGTTTATTTTAGGTTTAGGTTTAGGTTTAACTTGTTTTAGTTTAGTTTATTTTTGTTTAGGTTTAGGTTTATTTTATTTTGTTTATTTTAGGTTTATGTTTTTTTTTAGTTTAAGGTTTAAGTAATATTTTTTATTTATTTTTAAGTTTATTTTTTTAGGTTTAATTTTTTATTTAGTTTCTTTTAATGTTAGGTTTAGGGTTTAGGGTTCAAAGTTTTAGGGTTTAGGGTTTAGGGTTTAGGGTTTTATGGTTTGGGGTTTAGGGTTTAGGGTTTAGGGTTTAGGGTTTTGGGTTTTGGGTGTTGGGTTAGTTTTAGGGTTTAGGGTTTAAGATTAGTGTTTAGGGTTTAGGTTTAGGGTTTAGGGTTTAAGGTTTTAAGGTAGGGTTTAAGTTTAGGTTAGGGTTAGGTTCTGGTTTAGGTTTATAGTTTAATTTTAGGTTTAAACTTTAAAGTTTAGGGTTTTAGGTTTAGTTAGGTTAGCTTTGGGTTTACAGTTAGGTGGATTTAGATTTGGGGTTTAGGTTTAGCTTTAGGTTTAGGGTTTTTAGGGTTTAGGGTTTATGGTTAAAGGTTAGCTTAGGGTTTAAGGTTTAGTGTTTTAGGGAGGGTTTAGGGTTAAGGTTTAGGGTTTAGTGTTTTATTTATTTATTTTTCTATGGAAAGGTTAAAATTTTATTACCGAAAAAGAAACAATACAATGTCCTTAATAGGGTAAAGCTCAAAGATCTACTGCTCTTAAAGCTTCAAGGAACCTAAAGAGCTAAACCCTCATCTAAGTACAATGAAAATACAAAAGGGAAAAAGCGATAACTAAAAAAGTAAAAGAGGAAAAGACACAGATTAAGACTAATATAATATAAGAAAAAAATAGTTAAAAGACTAGTCAGCATCGGCTCATGATACCTTTTGGGAGGCAAGATTGCATGATCCACATCAACAACACTTGAGTTGACTGCGTAATGATCATTCCATCTGAAAAGTTCAAACCTATAAAAAAGATCTGCATAACACTATAAAGGCAATGGTCATTGCTAACAAGGATAAGGATAAAGAAATCAATTAGAGAGAGCTAAGAAAGAAAAGGCTTAGGCTTAGTTAAGATCATCTCAAGGGGCAACAATGCATATGAGCATCCAAACTTCCTAATAAGGGTTACATTCATATGCAATGCTACTAACCAAAAAGAATGTATGGGTAACATCAGGGCCATCATAGCCATCACACTTGATATAAGCCAACATTGAAAGCAAGCAGCCCAAAGGATTCCAAAACTTGCATTAGCAAATAAAGAAACAACCGGCCAGCAACAAGCCAACAGCTAAACAACCAGCCAAAGACATAGTAGACTAGTCACAAATTGCCAACCACCCAGAAGATACAGTAAGGTCAGTTATAGAGCCACCACCAGCAAGGAAGAAATAAAAGAAATAAGCCAATTTAGAAGCATAGAAACATCTAATACAATAACCCAAAAATAGACTAAAATAATAAAAAATAACAACAACCATCATTCAAATAGACGTCGAAGCTCCAAGCAAGGGAGAGCCACAACCAACCATCAGTAGACACTAGACCAATCCAAGTAGAGAAAAGGATGCCATCAATCCAGTAGGGAGTGACAAAAAGCCACCAGGTATCAGCCACCAATAAAATCAGCCATAACCAGGTCAGGAAGGAAAAAACCACAAACCAGCTGTCCTCATGACAATCAAAAGAGGAAACAACCAACCAGTAGGAACCCCCAACATAAACCAAGAGAATATCCAAAAAGATTTGAAAAGACCAAAGCTAATCAATTTGTGAAGAGACCAATAGCTGCCACTCAACAACCAACCAGAGTAGTAGAGGATCTAATATCAGAAGGGGACGGCTAGCCAAAATAAAAAGCTAACCCAAAATAGAGCCCAAAATAGATGGAAAAAATAGTAGCATGAATAGCCACAACCCTCCTAGAGATCATCAAAAAAACCAAAAAAAATAGAAATGGTAGTCACCCAGCTAGAGAATACAACCAAGGGAGAAAAAACCAAGGAGGACCACCCAACCACCACCAATTAATGAGGAAGGAGAGAAAATGATCTAGAGGTAAGCAAAGTCCCCTCCAACCCCCATAAATCAACCACTTACCATGAAGGAGAAAATAGAAAATCTGCAAAAACTAAGGAGCTCCAACCAATCCACCAATTAGAGGAAAAATGTTTTATTTAGTTTATTTAGGATTAGGTTTTATTTTTAATTTAGGTTTAGGTTTAGGTTTAGGTTTATTTAGTTTTAGTTTATTTAGGTTTAGGTCTATTTATTTATTTTATTTTAGTTTAGGTTTATTTTTCTTTTAGGTTTAGGTTTATTTTTATTTTAGGTTTAGGTTTAGGTTTTATTTTTTACTTTATTTAGTTTAAATTTTATTTAGGTTTAGGTTTAGGTTTTAGGTTTATGATTATTTTATTTAGTTTAGTTATTTAGGTTTAGGTTTTTATTTCTTATTTATTTAGGTTTATCTTTAGGTTTTATTTCATTTTAGGTTTTATTTTTATTTTAATTTACTTTAGTTTATTTTAGTTTAGGTTTAAGTTTAGGTTTAGGTTTTAGTTTATTTTTTATTTTAAGTTTAGATTTTATTTTTTGGTTTAGTTTTTTAGTTTAATTTAGGTTTACTTTTATTTATTTCATTTATTTTTAGGTTTAGGTCTTAGGTTTAGGGTAAGGTTTAGGTTTAGGTTTATTTAGTTTATGTTTTTTCTATTTAGGTTTTATTTATTTAGGTTTATGTAGTTCAGTTTAGGTTTAGGTTTTTGTTTAGGTTTAGGGTTTTAGGTTTTAGGTTTAATTTTATTTTATTTAGTTTAGGTTTTATTTTTATTTATTTATTTTAGGTTTAGGTTTAGGTTTATATTTATTTAGGATTAGGTTTTAGGTTTTTTTAGGTTTATGTTTAGGTTTAGTTTTTTAGGTTTAGTTTAGGTTTTTTTTATTTTTATTTAGTTTTTGTTTATTTTATTTATTTATTTAGTTTATTTAGTTTATGTTGAGGTTTTATTATATAGGTTTAGGTTTAGGTTTAAGTTTAGGTTTTATTTATTTTATTTAGTTTATTTTATTTTAGTTTAGGTTTAGGTTTAGGTTTAGGATTAGGTTTTTAGGTTTTGGTTTAGGTTTAAGTTTAAGTTTAGGGTTTGGTTTAGGTTTTATTTTTTTAAATTATTTTATGTTTTATTTTTTATTTTTATTTTTTTGGTTTATTTTAGTTTAGGTTTTTTTTTTGTTTAGGTTTAAGGTTAAGTTTAGGTTTAAGTTTATGGTTTATTTTAGTTTTTTAGGTTTTTGTTTTTAGTTTAGTTTATTTTATTTTAGGTTTTTATTTTAGTAGTTTGGTTTATTTTATTTATTTATTTTAGTTTAGGTTTAGGTTTAGGTTTTAGGCTTAGGTTGTTAGGTTTAAGCTTAGGTTTATTTAGGTTTAGGTTTAGGTTTACTTTTATGTTTAAGTTTAATTTTTAGGTTTAGGTTTAGGCTTAATATTTCTTTATTTTTTTTACTATTTTTATTTAGTTTAGGTTTACGTTTTAGGCATATTTTTAGGTTTAGGATTAGGTTTAGGTTTATTTAGTTTTGTTTAGGTTTAGGTTTTATTTAGTTTTAGGTTTAGGTTTTTTAGTTTTTAGTTCTTTAATTTACTTTAGGTTTACTTTAGGAGTAGGTTTTTAGGTTTAGGTTTAGGTTTCAGTATAGGTTTTGGGTTTAGGTTTATTTAAGTTTATTTAGTTTAGTTTAGTTTAGGTTTAGGTTTAGGTTTAGGTTTTATTTTATTTATTTATTTTAGTTTCATTTATTTTATTTTATTTTTTTTATTTAGGTTTAGGTTTAGGTTTAGGTTTAAGTTTAGGTTTAGGTTTCCATTTTTAATTTTTTTGTATTTTATTTAGTTTATGTTTAGGTTTAGGTTTATGTTTTTTTTAGTTTGTAGGTTTAGGTTTAGGTTTAGGTTTTTATTTTTATTTTAGGTTTAGGTTTATTCAATTTAGTTTAGGTTTAGGTTTATTTTCTTAGTTTATTTAAGTTTATTTATATTTATTTTTTAGTTTATTTATTTAGGTTTATTTATGTTTCAGTTTAGGTTTTGATTTTAGTTTATTTAGGTTTAAGTTTTAGTATAGGGTTTAGGGTTTACGATTTACAATTTAGGGTTAGTTTAGGGTTTAGAGTTTAGGGTTTTTTGGGTTTAGGGTTTAGGGTTTAGGGTTGTAGGTTTAGGGTTTAGGGTTTAGGGTTAGTAGTGTTTAGGGTTTAGAGTTTAGGGTTTAGGATTTAGTGTTCGGGTTTTGGGTTTAGGGCTTAGGGTTTTTAAAAAAAAATTTAAGTAAATCGGTAGGTTTAGGTTTATTTAGTTTATTTTATCTTTTTATTTAAGTTTATTTTTTATTTCTATTTAGTTTAGTTAATTTATTTTTAGTTTATTTATTTTAGTTTAGGATTTTTATTTTATTTTATTTTATTTTTTAGGTTTAGGTTTAGGTTTTATTTTTTATTTTTAGGTTTTCATTTTATTTTTTAAGGTTTAGGTTTAGGTATTTTATTTTAGGTTTATTTTTAAGTTTTATTTTTTAGTTTAGGTTTAGGTTTATTTTAGTATATTTAATTTTATTTAGTGTAGGTTTTTGTTTAGGCTTTCTTATTTTTTTTTAAGTTTTACTTTTAGGTTTATTGTTTAGGTTTAGGATTTTATTTTATTTTCTTTTAGGTTTATTTTATTTTTATTTTATGTTTAAGTTTTATTTTATTTAAGTTTTTTATTATTAAGTTTATTTTATTTTTTTGATTAGTTTAGGTTTTTATTTATTTTAGTTTTGTTTTAGGTTTAGGTTTAGGTTTTGCTTTAAGTTTAGGTTTTTGTTTAGGTTTTAATGTAATTTAATTTTATTTAGGTATAGATTTTTTATTTATTTTATTTTTAGGCTTTATTTAGTTTAGGTTTAGGTTTCTAGGTTTTTAAGGTTTAGGGTTTAGGGTTTAGTATTTAAGGTTTGTGGTTTAGAGTTTAAGGTTTAAGGTTTAAGGTTATAGGTTTTAGGGCTTAGGGTTTAGGGTTTATGATTTAGGGTATAGGGTTTTAGGGTTTAGGGTTTAGGGTTTAGGGTTGTAGGTTTAATGTTTAAGGTCAATTTTAGGGTTTAGTGTTTATGGTTTAGGGTTTATGGTTTAGGTTTTTAATTTTCTATGTTTTTGGGTTTAGTGTTTAGGATTTAAGGTTTTAGGGTTTCGGGCTTAGGGTTTAGGTTTTATTTATTTTAGTTTTGTTTATTTTAGTTTAGGTTTATGCTGATTTTATTTTATTTATTTTGGGTTAAGGTTTTATTTTTTATTTATTTTTAAGTATTATTTTTAGGTTTATTTTTTAGGCTTATGTTTTTATTTTATTTTATTTTAGGTTTATTTTATGGTCAGTTTTTATTTTATTTAAGCTTTTTTATTTTTAGGTGTATTTTATTTTTTTTAGTTTAGTTTATATTTTAATTTACTATATTTTAGTTTAGTTTTTATTTTTTATTTATTTTATTTTAGTTTAGTTTTTATTTAGTTTTTTTTAGGTTTAGGTTTAAGTTAAGGTTTAGGTTTTTATTTTATAATATTATTATTTTTATTTAGGTTTAAGTTTTTATTTTATTTTATTTATTTTTAGGTTTTATTTAATTTAGGTTTAGGTTTTTAGGTTTTTAGGGTTTAGGGTTTGGGGTTTAGGCTTTAGCCTTTTGGGTTTTAGGCTTTAGGGTTTGGAGATTAAGGTTTAGGGTTTAGGTTTAACTTATTTGATTTTAGGTTTTTGTTTATTTTATTTTGTTTATTTTAGGTTTAGATTTTTTTTTCTTTTTAGTTTAGGGTTTAGGTTTTATTTTTAATTTTAGGTTTATTTTTTATGTTTAGGTCTTCTTTAGTTTTTATTTAATTTAACTTTATGTTTATTTTATTTTTATTTTGTGGTTAGTTTTTATTTTATTTAGGTTTTTTATTTTTTGGTTTATTTTATTTTTTTTGTTTACTTTAGGTTTTTATTTATTCTATTTTGGTTTAGTTTTAAATTTTTATTTCATATTATTTTAAGGTTTAGGTTTAGGTTTAAGTTTAGGTTTTAATTTAGATTTTTATTTTATTTGGGTTTAGGTTTTTTTATTTATTTAATTTTTAGGTTTTATTTAGTTTAGGTTTAGGTTTTTAGGGTTTAGGATTTAGGTTTTATTTATTTTAGTTTAGTTTATTTTATTTTATTTTATGTTTATGTTTATTTTATTTTATTTATTTTAGTTTTAGGGTTTTTTTTACTTTAGGGCTTAAGTTTTATTTTTTAGGTTTAGCTTTTTATTTAATTTTTATTTTATTTTATTTTAAGTTTATTTTTTATTTATTTTACGTTTAGTTTTTATTTTTATTTAGGTTTCTTATTTAGGTTTATTTTATCTTTTATTTTTTTTAGGTTTAGGTTTTATTTTAAATTTTTAGGATTTATTTTTCATATTATTTTATAGGTTTAACATTTTATTTTATTTTATTTTAGATTAAGTTTATTTTTATTTTATGTTTAGTTTTTATTATATTTAGGTTTTTTATTTTTAGGTTTCTTTTATTTTTTTAGTTTAGTTTAAGTTTTTATTTATTTTATTTTAGTTTAGTTTTTATTTTTTATTTTATTTTAGTTTAGTTTTATTTTTTATTTTATTTTAGTTTAGTTTTTATTTTTTATTTTATTTTATTTTTAAGATTAAGTTGAGGTTTAGATTTAGGTTTAGGTTCTGGTTTAGGTTTAGGTTTAGGCTTTAGTTTAGTTTTTTATTTTATTTAGGTTTAGGTTTTTTTAATTAATTTATTTTTGGGTTGATTTAGTTTAAGTTTTTAGGGTTTGGGTTTAGGATTTAGGGTTTAGGGTTTATGGTTTTGGGTTTAGGGTTTAGGGTTTAGGGTTAAGGGTTTTAGGGTTATGGGTTAAGGTTTAGGGTTTAGGTTTTAGGGTTTGGGGTTTAATGTTTAAGGTTGTAGGTTTAGGATATATGGTTTAGAGTTTAGGGTTTAGGGTTTAGTGTTTAGGGTTTTGTGTTTGTAGGTTTAGGGTTTTAGGGTTTAGGGTTAAGGGTTAGGGTAGGGTTTAGTTTATTTTTATTTTATTTATTTTATTTAGTTTTGGTTTAGGTTTAAGTTTTGGTTTTTTTAGATTTTATTTATTTTATTTTAGTTTATTTTAGTTTTGTTTATGTTTATGTTTATTTTAATTTTTGGTTTAGGTTCTTTTTTTAGTTTGGGGTTTAGATTATATTTTTTATTTAGTTTTTTTTAAATTACGTAAACCGGTACGTTTAATATTATTTAGTTTATTATATTTTTCATTTAGGTTTCTTTTTTATTTTTCTTTAGTTTAGTTTATTTATTCTATGTTTATTTATTTTAGTTTAGTATTTTTTTTTTTTAGGTTTAGGTTTATGTTAATGTTTATTTTTTAGTTCAGT
Organism: Cymbidium sinense; assembly: GCA_021442155.1. Taxonomy (NCBI): domain Eukaryota; kingdom Viridiplantae; phylum Streptophyta; class Magnoliopsida; order Asparagales; family Orchidaceae; genus Cymbidium; species Cymbidium sinense. Next base: position 70,235,417 of record CM038214.1, read on the forward strand.
TTTATTTTTATTTTATTTTTTAGATTTAGGTTTTCATTTTTATTTTTAGATTTTACTTTTAGGTTTATTTTGTAGGTTTAGGTTTTTATTTAGTTTTCATTTTATTTTATTTAAGTTTATTTTATTTTTATTTTTTGTTTAGTTTTTATTTTATTTAGTATTTTTTTTAGGTTTATTTGATTTTTAATTTAGTTTAAGTTTTGATTTATTTTATTTTAGTTTAGTTTTATTTTTCTTATATTTTATTTTCAGGTTTAGATTTAGGTTTAGGTTTTAGTTTAGGTTTTTATTTTATTTAGGTTTAGGTATTTTGATTTATTTTTATTTATTTAATTTTAATTTTGATTTAGTTTAAGTTTTTAGTGTTTAGTGTTTAGGGTTTAGGGTTTATGGTTTATGGTTTAGGGTTTAGGGTTTATGGTTTATGGTTTAGGGTTTAGGGTTTAGGGTTTAGAGTTTAGGGTTTATGGTCTAGGATTGTATATTTTAGTGTTTAGGGTTTAGTGTTTAGCATTTAACTTTCAAGGTTTTAGGGTTTAAGGTTTAATATTTAGGGTTTAGTGTTTAGGGTTTAGTGTTTAGGGTTTAGGTTGTATGGTTGTAGGTTTAGTTTAGGTTTAAGTTTAGTTATTTAGATTTAGGGTTTAAGTTGGAGGTTTAGTGTTTATGATTTAGTCAGTTTTAGTTTAAGTTTAAGTTTAGGGTTTAGTTTAGATTTAGTTTAGTTTTAGCTTTAGATTTAGGGTTTATAATGTTTAGGATCAGGTTTAGTTTAAGGTTGGGTAGGTTTAGAGCTTAGGGTTTTAACATTTATGCTTTAGGTTTAGGGTTTATCAGGGTTTATGGTTTTAGGCTTTAGGGTTTTATGGTTTAGGTTTTGGGTAGTGTTTGGTTTAAGTTTTGAGTTTAGGTTTAGGGTTTATGATTTAGAAGGCTTTAGGTTTTGAGTTTATAGTTTAGTTTTGAGTTTTAGTTTATAGTTGGTTTAGGTTTAAGTTTAGTTTAGGTTTAGTTTAGAGTTTAGGGTTTGGTTTAGGGTTTAGGATTTAATGTTTAGGGTTCGGGGTTTAAGGTTTAAGGTTTTTTTATTAAAAATTAAGTAAACTTGTATGTTTAGGTTAATTTAGTTTATTTAGTTTATTTTAAATTTAATTTAGGTTTTGGTTTTTAAGTTTTTAGGGTTTAGGGTTTAGGGTTTAATGTTTAGGGTTTAGGGTTTAGGGTTTAGGTTTTATTTATTTTAGTTTTTTTATTTTAGGTTAGGTTTATGATTATTTTATTTTGTTTATTTTAGGTTTAGGTTTTTTTTAGTTTAGGGTTTAGCATTATTTTTTAGGTTTAGGTTTTTATTTAGTTTTTATTTAATTTAATTTTAAGTTTATTTTATTTTTATTTTATGTTTAGTTTTTATTTTATTTAAGCTTTTTTTAGGTTTATTTTATTTTTTTAGTTTAGTTTACATTTTTATTTATTTTATTTTAGTTTAGTTTTCATTTTTTATTTTATTTTATTTTAAAGTTTAGGTTTAAGTTTAAGTTTAAGTTTAGGTATTTATTTATTTTTATTTTATTTAGGTTTAGGTTTTTTTATTTATTTTATTTTTATGTTTTATTTAGTTTAGGTTAAGGTTTTTAGGTTTTTAGGGTTTGGGGTTTACGATTTAGGGTTTTGGTTTTATTTATTTTAGTTTAGTTTATTTTATTTTTGGTTTATGTTTATTTTATTTTGTTTATTTTAGGTTTAGGTTTTTTTTAGCTTAGGGTTTAGGTTTTATTTTTTAGGTTTATGATTTTTTTAGTTTTTATGTTATTTTATTTTAGGTTTATTTTATTTTTATTTTATGTTTAGTTTTTATTTTTTATTTTATTTTATTTTTAGGTTTAGGTTAAGGTTAGGTTTAAGTTTTAGTTTAAGTTTTTATTTTATTTGGGTTTAATTTTTTTATGTATTTTTTTTAATTTTGATTTAGTTTAGCTTTTATATTTTAGGGTTTATGGTTTAGTGTTTAGGGTTTAGGGTTTAGGGTTTGGGGTTTAGCGTTTAGGGTCTAGAGTTGTAGATTTTAGTGTTTAGGGTTTAAGGTTTAGGGTTTAGGGTTCAGGGTTTTATGGTTTAAGGTTTAGGGTATATGGTTTAGGGTTTAGGGTTTTAAAGTTTAGGGTTTAGGATTGTAGGTTTACAGTTTAGGGATTAGAGTTTAGGGTTAATTTTATAGTTTAATGTTTATGGTTTAGTGTTTAGGGTTTAGGGTTTTAGTGATTAGGGATTTAGGGTTTGGGGTTTAGGGTTAGGGTTTGTTTAGGGCATAGTGTTTATGCTTTAAGGTTTAAGATTTTTGGGGGTTAGGGTTAGTTTTGGGGTTTAGGGTTTATGGTTTAGGATTTAGTGTTTAGGCTTTGGGGTTTAGGGTTTATTTTTTAAATAAGTAAACTTCTACATTTAGGTTTATTTAGTTTATTTAGTTTATTTTATATTTCTATTTAGGTTTACTTTTTTATTTTTATTTAGATTTGTTTATTTATTTTATGTTTATTTATTTTAGTTTAGGATTTTTATTTTAGTTTATTTTTTAGGTTTATGTTTATTTTTTAGTTTAATTTTTGTTTAATTTTATTATTTAGGTTTAGGTTTTATTTTTAGGTTTAAATTTTTTTATTTTATTTGTGATTTATTTTATTTTTATTTTACTTTTAGTTTTTATTTTATTTAAGTTTTTAATTTTTACATTTATTTATTTTTACTTATTTTATTTTAGTTTAGTTTTTATTTTTTTTATTTTATTTTATTTTTATGTTTAGTTTGAGGTTTAGGATTAAGTTTAGGTTTAGGTTTAAGTTTTAGTTTAGGTTTTTATTTTATTTAAGTTTTGGTTTTTTTATTTATTATTTATTTGGTTTGATTTACTTCAGGTTTTTAGGGTTTAGTGTTTAGGGTTTAGGGTTTAGAGTTTAGGGTTTAAGGTTTTGGGTTTAGGGTCTGGGTTTAAGGATTACGGTTGTAGATTTTAGGGTTTAGTGTTTATGATTTAGGGTTAAGGGTTTTAAGGTTAGGCTTTAAGGTTTAGGGTTTAGTGTTTACAATTTAGGGTTTTAGGGTGTAGGGTTTAATGTTTAGGTTTAATTTTATCATTTAGGGTTTAGGGTTTACTTTTTAGGGTTTAGGGTTTTAGGGTTTTAGGGTTTAGGGTTTAGGGTTAGGGTTTAGGGTTTAGGGGTAAGCATTTAAGCTTTAGGGTTTAGGTTTTAGAGTTTAGGAATTAGTGGGTTAGGTTTAAGTTTAGATTAAGTTTGGTTTAGGTTTAGGTTTCTTTAGAGTTTGGGTTTTGTTTTAGTGTTTAGGGTTAGCTTAGTGTTTAAGGTTTATAATTTTAGGTTCTAAATTTTAGGGTTTAGGGTTTACTATTTAGGTGTTATTATTTAAGGTTTAGGGTTAGTTTAGGGGTTGGGATTTAGGGTTTAGAGTTTAGGGTTTAAGGTTTAGTGTTTAGTTTTGGGGTTTAGGGTATAGGGTTTTTTTAAAATAAAATTAAATGAACCCGTAGGTTGGATTTATTTAGTTTATTTAGTTTATTTTATATTTTTTATTTAGGTTTTTTTCTTTAGTTTATTTATTTTATATTTATTTATTTTAGTTGAGGATTTCTGTTTTAGTTTATTTTATTAAGTTTAGGTTTAAGTTTATGTTTATTTTTTATTTTAGTGTTATTTTTATTTTATTTTTTTAGGTTTATGTTTTATTTTTTATTTTTGGTTTAGCTTTAGGTTTTTATTTTATTTTTGGTTTAGGTTTTAGCTTTTTATTTTAGGTTTATTTTTAGGTTTTATTTTATAGTTTAGGTTTTATTTTATTTCATTTAGTTTAGGTTTAGGTTTAGGTTTAGTTTATTTTAGGTTTAGATTTAGGATTTATTTATTTTAGTTTAGTTTATTTTATTTTGGTTTATGTTTATGTCTATTTTTATTTTTGGTTTAGGTTTTCTATTAGTTTAGGGTTTAGAATTTATTTTTAATTTAAGTTTTTTTTAAATTAAGTAAATTAATATGTTTAGGTTTATTTAGTTTATTTTATATTTTTATTTAGGTTTATTTTTTACTTTTATTTATTCTATGTTTATTTATTTTAGTTTAGGAATTTTATTTTAGTTTATTTTTTAGGTTTAGGTTTATGTTTATGTTTATTTTTTAGTTCAATTTTATTTTTATTTTATTTTTTAGGTTTAAATGTTATTTTTTATTTTGAGGTTTATTATTTAAGTTTATGTTTTATTTTATTTTATTTATTTTATTTGTAGTTTTTATTTTATTTTGGCTTTTTTATTTTTAGGTTTATTTGATTTTTTAATTTATTTTAAGATTTTTTTTATTTTATTTTAGTTTCATTTAATTTTTTATTTTATTTTATTTTTAGGTTTAGGTTTAGGTTTAGGTTTTCATTTTAGTTTAGGTTTTTATTTTATTTTGGTTTAAGTATTTTTATTTATTTTATTTTTAGGTTTGATTTAGTTTATATTTTTAAGGTTTAGGGTTTGGGTATTAGGGTTTATGGTTTAGGGTTTAGGGTTTATGATTTCAGGTTTAGGGTTTAGGGTTAAGGGTTGTATATTTTAGTGTTTTGGGTTTATTGTTTAAGGTTTAATGTTTAAGGTTTAATGTTTAGGGTTTAGGGTTTAGGGTTTTAAGGTATACGGTTTAGTGTTTGTGGTTGTAGGTTTAAGGTTTAGGGTTTAGAGTTTAAAGTTAGTTTTATGATTTATGGTTTAGGGTTATTGTTTTGGGTTTAGTGTTTAGGGTTTAGGGTTTATGTTTTTAGGGTTTAGTTTTTAGTGTTAGGGTTTAGGGTTTAGGGTTTAGAGTTTATTGTTTAGGCTTTAGGGTTTATGGTTTTTGGGGTTTAGGGTTTAGGGCTAGCTTAGGGTTTAGGGTTAGATTAGGGTTTAGGGTTTAGGGCTTAGTGTTTAGGCTTTATGGTTTATGGTTCTTAGGTTTAGTTTAGGTTAGGTTTAGGGTTTTAGGCTTTAGGGTTTAGGGTTTAGGGTTTAAAGTTAGTGTTAGGGTTTAAGGTTTAGGGTTTTGGGTTTAGGATTTATGATTTAGGGTAAAGGCTTTAAGGTTTAGGGTTTGTTTAGGGTTTAGGGTTTAGTGTTTGAGTTTAGGGTTTAGGGTATAGGCTTAGCTTTAGAGTTTAGGGTTTAGGGTTTAGTGTTTTTTTTAAAAAGCTAAGTAAACCGATTGGTTTAGGTTTATTGAGTTTATTTAATTTATTTCAAATTTTTATTTAGGTTTATTTTTTATTTTTATTTAGTTTAGTTTATTTATTTTAGTTTTGGAGTTTTATTTTAGTTTATTTTTGGTTTAGGTTTAGGTTTAGGTTTATGTTTATTTTTTAGTTTAGTTTTATTTTTACTATATTTTTTAAGTTTATGTTTTATTTTTTATTTTTTGGTTTAGGTTTAGGTTTTTATTTAACTTTTATAGTTTTAGGTTTTAGGTTTTATTTTAAGTTTATTTTTAGGTTTTGTTTTTTAGTTTTGGTTTAAGTTTATTTTTAGTTTATTATATTTTATTTAGTTTAGGTGTAGGTTTAGGTTTAGTTTATTTTAGGTTTTGGTTTAGGTTTTATTTATTTTAGTTTAGTTTCTTTTAGTTTAGGTTTAAGTTTATTTTATTTTTATTTTTGGTTTAGTTTTTTTTTTAGTTTAGGGTTTAGATTTTATTTTTTATTTATTTATACATTTTAATTTTAGGTTTAAGTTTTTATTCATTTATTATTTTATTTTATTTTAGGTTTATTTTATTTTTAATTTATGTTTAGGTTTAATTTTAATTAGGTTTTTTATTTTTAGGTTTTTTTATTTCTTTAATTCAGTTTATGTTTTTATTTATTTTCTTTTACTTTAGTTTTTACTTTTTATTTAATTTTCTTTTTATGTTTAGGTGTAGGTTTAGGTTTTAATTTATGTTTTTTAATTTATTTTATTATTTTATTTTATTTTGGTTTTGGTTTTTTTATATTTTATTTAATTTAGGTTAGGTTTTTAGCTTTTTAGGGTTTAGGGTTAGTTTAAAGTTTAGGGTTTAGGGTTTAGGGTTTAATGTTTACGGTTTGGGTTTAGGGTTTAGGGTTTAGGGTTTCAGTTTTAGGGTTTAGAGCTTAAGGTTTAGGGTTTTAAGTTTTAGGGTTAAGGGTTTTTAGTGTGTACAGTTTAGGGTTTAGGGTTTAGGGTTTAGGTTTTAGGTTTAAGGTTCAAGTTTTAGTTTAGTGTTTAGGGTTTTTGGTTTTTTTTTTTTAATGGAGAACAAATTCAAATTCAATATTTCTACTTTTCGATTTCTTCAATCAAGTAACACATTCAGTTTTATAAGATGAAAGCTACGATAGACATAAAAAAATGAGCACGCATAGAGCGAATCAAAGACCCAAGATAACTAGGATTGTGTCTACTGTAAAGACATTGTTCCAAAAGCAGTAGATCAGATCGATCGTTCTTTAGTTTCTCCAGTTCCCATCAAAACCACCCCAGCCTCTCGAGCATCGGGATGCACCATCATATCCTCGATCTCTCCCTCCGCCACCACCATGGCTGCAACCTCTGTTGCTTCTCCCACCTCGATAACCACCACTGCTCTTACCACCACCTCCATATCCACCAGCTCCTCTGCCACCACCATGGTTTTTTTTATTTTAGTTTAATTTTTAGGTTTAGGGTTTAGGTTTAGGTTTATTTTTTAGTTGATTTTTATTTTTATTTTATTTTTTATTTATAAGTTTTATTTTTTTACTTTTAGGTTTAGGTTGAGTGTTTTAATTTATTTTTTTAGGTTTAGGTTTTAGGTTTTATTTTTTAGTTCAGGTTTAGGTATATTTTTAGTTTATTTTATTTTATTTATTTTAAATTTAGGTCTAAGTTTAGATTTTATTTATTTTAGTTTAGGTTTAGGTCTATTTTAATTTATTTTAGCTGTGTTTTTTTTAGGTTAGGGTTTAGGTTTTATTTTTAAGTTTTATTTTTAGGTTTATTTTTTAGGTTTAGGTTTTTATTTTATTTTATTTCAGGTTTAGTTTAGGTTTTTATGTTTTTATTCTAGGCTTAGTTTTTATTTTTTTAGGTTTTTTAATCTTATGTTTATTTTGTTTTTTAGTTTAGTTTAGGTTTTTATTTTAATTTATTTTATTTTATTTATTTTATTATCTTATTTTATTTTATTTTTAGGCTTTATTTAGTTTAGGTTTTGGTTTTTAGCTTTTTTGGGTTTAGGGTTTAGATTTAGGGTTAGTTTTGGGTTTAGGGTTTTATTTTTGGGTTTAAAGTTTTTAGGGTTAGTGTTTAGGGTTTAGGCTTTAGGGTTTAGGGTTTAGGGTTTATGGTTGTAGTTTTAGGGTTAGTTTTAGGGTTTAGGGCTTAAGATTTAGGGTTTAGGGTTTAGGGTTTAGCAATTTTTTTTTAAATTAAGTAAACCGATAGGTTTAGGTTTATTTGGTTAATTTTTTAATTATTTTAGTTTATTTTATTTTTTATTTTTATTTAGGTATGTTATTTATTTTTATTTAGTTGAGTTTATTTATTTTAAGTTTCTTTATTTTTGTTTGGGTTTTTTATATTAGTTTAATTTTATTTTATTTAGTTTAGGGTTTTGGTTTAGGTTTAGGTTTTATTTACTTTAGTTTAGTTTAATTTTTATTATATTTTTTAGGTTTAGGTTTTATTTTTTATATATAGGTTTAGGATCAAGTTTTTATTTTATATTCTTAAGTTTAGGTTTAGGTTTTCATTTTAGGTTTACTTTTAGGTTTTATCTTTTAGTTTAGGTTTAAGTTTATTTTTAGTTTATTTTATTTTATTTAGTTTAGGGTTTTGGTTTAGGTTTAGGTTCTATTTATTTTAGTTTAGTTTATTTTAGTTTATGATTAAGTTTATTTTATTATGTTTATTTTAGGTTTAGGTTTTTTTTAGTTTAGGGTTTAGGTTTTTTTCATATTTATTTTTAGGTTTTCTTTATAGGTTTATTTTTTAGGTTTAAGTTTTTATTTAGTGTTTATTTTATTTTATTTTAGGTTTATTTTATTTTTATTTTTTATTTAGTTTTTATTTTATTTAGGTTTTTAATTTATAGGTTTATTTTATTTTTTAGTTTAGGTTAGATTTTACTTATTTTATTATAGTTTAGTTTTTTATTTTATTTTATTTTATTTTTAGGTTTATGTTTATGTTTATGTTTAGGTTTTAGTTTAGGTTTTTATTTTATTTCCTTTTATTTATTTTATTTAGGGTTAAGTTTTTTATTTTTTTATTTCTAGTTTTTATTTAGTTTAGGTTTAGGTTTTTAAGTTTTTAGGGTTTAGAGTTTAGTGTTTAGGGTTTGGGGGTTTAGGGTTGTAAGTTTTATGCTTTAGGGTTTAGGGTTTAGGGTTTAGGGTTAAGGTTTAGGGTTTTAGGGTTTAGGGATTAGGGTTAGGGTTTTTTTATTTTTTTACTTATTTTTCATTTTATTAATATTTTTTAAATTAAGTAAATTAGTTGGTTTGGGTTTATTTAGTTTATTTTTTATTTTGATTTAGGTTTATTTTTATTTTTATTTACTTTAATTTATTTATTTTAGTTCAATTTGTAGTATTAGGTTTAGGTTTAGGTTTAGGTTTAGGTTTTTATTTTATTTTTTTATGTTTAGGTTTTAGGTTATTATTTTAGGTTTATTTTTAGGTTTTATATTGTAGTGTAGGTTTGTTTTATTTAGTTTACGTTTATGTCTAGGTTTCGATTTTATTTATTTTAGTTTAGGTTTAGGTTTATTTTATTTTTATTTTAGGTTTAGGTTTTCATTTTTTTTAGGGTCTATGTTTTATTTTTTATTTACTTTTTTGGTTTATTGTTTAAGTTTAGGTTTTTATTTAGTTTTTATTTTATTTTATTTTAGGTTTATTTTTTTTATTTTAAGTTCAGTTTATATTTTATTTAGGTTTTAAATTTTTTAGATTAGTTTAGGTTTTTATTTATTTTATTTTAGTTTAGTTTTTATTTTTTATTTTTTTTCATTTTAAGTTTAGTTTTTTATTTTATTTAATTTTTTTATTATATTTTGGTTTAGATTTATTTATTTATTTTAATTTCAGGTTATAATTAGTTTAGGTTTTGATTTTTAGCTCTTCATTGTTGAGGGCTCAGGGTTTAGGGTTTAGGGTTTGAGGGTTTTCTTTAGGGGGATTTAGGGTTTAGGGTTTAGGTTTTACGGTTTAAGGTTTAGCATTTTGGGTTTTAGGATTTAGCGTTTAGGGTTTAGGGTTTAAGGTTTAGGGTTTTTAGGGTTTAGGGTTTAAGGTTTAAGTTTTAGGTTTAAGATTTAGGTTTTAGTTTATGGTTTAGGGTTTTGTTTTTTTTTGAAATAGAGAACAATATCAGATTCAACATTTCTTCTTTTATTTATTTAGTTTAATTTTTATTTATTTTAGTTTATGTTATTTTTTATTTTTATTTATGTTTATTTTTTATTTTTATTTATTTTAGTTTATTTATTTTAGGTTTATTATTTTTGTCTAGGTTTCTTTATTTTTGTTTAGTTTTTTATTTTAGTTTATTTTAGTTTATTTTTTTAGGTTTAGGTATAGCTTAGGTTCATTTTTTAGTTCAGTTTTATTTTTATTTTATTTTTTAGGTTTAAGTTTTATTTTTTATTTTAAGTTCAGGTTTAGGTTTAGGCTTTTATTTTATTTTTTTAGGTATATATTTTAGGTTTACTTTTAGGTTTTATTATTTAGTTTAGGTTTAGGTTTATTTTTAGTTTATTTTATTTTATTTAGTTTACAGTTTAGGTTTAGGTTTAGGTTTAGGTTTTATTTATTTTCATTTAGTTTATTTTAGCTTACGTTTAAGTTTATTATATTTTGTTTATTTTATTTTTATTTTAGATTTAGGTTTTTTTTAGTTTAGGGTTTAGGGTTTTTTAGGTTTATTTTATTTTTATTTTATTTCATTTTATTTTAGGTTTATTTTATTTTAATTTTTTGCTTAGTTTTTATTTTAGTTAGGTTTTTTATTCTTTAGTTTATTTTGTCTTTTTAGTTTAACTAAGCTTTTAGTTATTTTATTATAATTTATTTTAATTAGTTTATTTTATTTTATTTTTAGGTTTAGGTTTAGGCTTTACTTTAGGTTTTAATTTAATTTTATTTTATTTGTTATATTTAGGTTTAGGTTTTATTTATTTATTTTATTTTTAGGTTTTATTTAGTTTAGGGTTAAGTTTTAAGGTTTTTAGGGTTTGGTGTTTAGGGTTTAGGGTTTAGGGTTTTAGGGTTTAGGGTTAGTTTAGGGTATAGGGTTTAAGATTAGTTTAGGGTTTTAGTGTTTAGGGTTTTAGGGTTTAGGGTTTAGGGTTTATGGTTTAAGGTTAGGGTTTAGAGTTTAGGGTTTAAGGTTAGTTTATGGTTTAGGGTTTAGGCTTTTTTAGGATTTAGGGTTTAGGGTTTAGGGTTTAGGGTTATAAGGTTAGGTTTTAGGGTTTAGGGTTTAGGGTTAGTTTTAGGCATTAGGGTTTAGTTTTTTTTTAAAAAAAATTTAGTAAACCAATAGGTTTAAGTTTATTTAGTTTATTTTTTATTTATTTGAGTTTATTTTTTTTATTTTGGTTTATTTTTTATTTTTATTTAGTTTAGTTTATTTATTTTAAGTTTATTTATTTTAGTTTATTTTTTAGGTTTAGGTTTAGGTTTATGTTTTAGTTTATTTTTATTTTTATTTTTATTTTTAGGTTTATGTTTTAGGTTTTTATTTTATTTTTTTAGGTTTAGATTTTAGGTTTTTTTTAGTTTAGGTTTAAGTTCATTTTTAATTTATTTTATTTTATTTAGTTTAGGGTTTAGGTTTATTTTAATTTAAGTTTAGGTTTTGGTTTTATTTATTTTAGTTTAGTTTATTTTAGTTTAGGTTTATGTTTATTATATTTTGTTTATTTAGGTTTAGGTTTTTTTAAGTTTAGGGTTTATGTTTTATTTTTTATTTATTTTTAGGTTTTATTTTTTGGTTTATTTTTTAGGTTTAGGTTTTTATTTAGTTTTTATTTTATTTTATTCTAGTTTTTTTATTTTTAGTTTTTATTTTATTTAGGTTTTTTATTTTTAGCTTCATTTTATTTTTAAGTTTAGTTTAGTTTTTATTTATTTTATTCTAGTTTAGTTTTTATTTTTTGTAGTTTAGGTTAAGGTTTTAGTTTAGGTTTTTATTTAATTTAATTTTTTTATTTTATTTAGGTTTAGGTTTATTTATTTAATTTTTTTCGGTTTTATTTTATTTAGGTTTAGGTTTTTAGGGTTTAGGGTTTAGGGTTTAGGGTTTATGTTTTAGGTTTAGGGTTCAGGTTTTAGTTTAGGGTTTAGGGTTTTTGATATTTTTTTTTAATAGAGAACAAATTCAAATTCAACATTTCTTCTTTTCAATTTCATCAACCAAGTAACAAACCAGGGAAGTGAGGTAATTAAATGACCTCCTTGGGGATAACTAAAGCCTCGTGTTCCCGGGATGTCCAGACTATATACCCATTACCATTTAATCTGATATAAATCAACGCATGAAAAGAGAAAAGAGAACTAAACATTCATACACTTAAGCTATAAGCACATGCATTTCTTATGTATTTATATCTAGCACTATAACACATATTATTATTCATTTATAAGCTTGTGAAAAATACATTTGGATTTAATAGTGATAATAGCCATGCATATATTAAATTAAATCAACACATGCAAACTTACATAAATGAAATACATTTTATTTTACTTGATTTTGAAAAGATGGATGCATGAATTCAAATGACATACCAAATTTAACATGATTGGAAAGAGGATAATCAAACATAATCATGTGGTTTATTCAACCAAACTAGTTCGTAAGGACAATGAGATCAAATAAGATTATTTAAAGCAAACCTAAGCTTCTTTATTAATTAAGTTTTGGATTTGATTTGATTTAAATTGGAGAAGACAAATCATCACTTACTGTTTTGAACCCATTCACACATTAGTGACTTGATTTAATTTAAAGAAATGTAATTAAGTTGATCTTATGGGTTAATTAAGTTGAACCCTTAATTAGATGAATTAATTACCCTTACCTATGTCACCTTAAAGTAATTAACTAAATAATTATGAGCCAACAAGATATGCGTGGAAAATAAACTTGCAATGATCTTAGGAAATAAATGTGTCTAATACAATTGGCTAATGATTAATAGTTAATTTGATTAAAGGACTTAATTAATTATTCTTATGATTTTCCCACACATGTGGAATAACCATAATTTCATTAAACTCATTTATGTTATTAAACTCCTAATGATCTACTCCATGATTTAATTAATTAAGGCTTGATGTGTTTATGATTTCAATTTGATTAAGTGACTTAATTAATTAGTTAAATTATTATTAATTTCATTTTAAAAATGGGTGAACTCAACTTAGTGAAATGGTTCCCAACCTTATTCCTTAGTTCATTTAGTGTTGAACAATGATTAATAAACTTGATTAATAAATTTGTTATTGTTCATGAGATTAATTAATCATTAATTAACTTAAAAGAGTAGTTAAGGTTTAATTAGTCAATTCTCCTAATTAAATGAGCAATAAATCCCAAGAAAATCTTAGGAGGCAAAGGTCATCCCATTAAATTAACCCATAAAATTTGGGATTAATCGCTTAAGTAATTAAAGAGTAATTAAGCTAATTAATTTTGTAATTAAACTTTAATTACTATTCAAAATTAGTTAACATCATTTTTAATTAATTCTCCTCTGAAATACATTTAAAATGAGTATTTATTTGCATTTCATTATTTCTTTATGATTTTTTTTATGATTTTTAGAAGTTTTACTCATTAAAAATGATTAATTAAACCTAATTAAAGCTTAATCATATTGGTACCACATGGTGTGCTCACGTGATGCGCTTTCAGCAGGATTGGCTACTTAAAACATATCCAACTCAACACCTATGTGGCGGTGGCGGATGTGTTTTCTCGTCTGCCATCCAATATAAGATCGGATGGCTATGATTAGTCCCTCAGCCTAATAGGATTAAATCAGATCAATCTAGTGATCTAATCATGACCGTCCATTTTGATCACGTAGAACGGATGGTGCGTGATCTAACAACACACGAGTGAGGGAGAATGGAGTCCGTCCACTATTGCTCACTTGATTCAAGCTTACCCGAGCTTAGATTAACTCCAAAAGGGTCCCACACCTTCACGACATCGATCATAGGGGATCCAACGATCAAGATCAAAAGAGATGCAAGTTTTCTTCAAAAAGCTCCAACCCATTTTTGTCTAAGGATCAATTTTGAAAGCATACCTCATCAGAGCTTAAGACTAGCAGCTCGAATGATTAAGGAAGCTTCATCTAGTGGTGATGAGGTATTATTTAGCAATAATTGGATCAATTCCTTGACATTAACTCAGAAGGCCTTGAACTGACAATTTGGAGCTCAGGTTTGATCGAAGACCCACCTCCAGTGCTCAGCAAGCTTGGGAGATGATTCGTTCTCGCATGACAAGGCCTAGGGAAGGTGTGAACAAAGTTAATTTGAGTTGATAGAGAAATGGGGAAGTTAGGTCAGAAATGGGAGTGTCATATTTTGGGACGGATGGGAATGACATTTTCTGATAGAGGAACAAGCTTGGGAGTTTAGGGAATGGCTCTAGCAGCTTGTCTTGGTTAGCTAGGGCTCTAAAAAATGAATTTTGTGTGTGTTTGACTGGAAACGAGAGGGTGTATACCCCCCTTCATCTTGATCAAATGGTGGGAATAGGTTTGGCTTCTAGTGGCAGAGAGGAGGTGAGTTAGCTCGGTTGGTTGGTTGAAGGTGTGGGGGTGGCTACCAAGGAGGAATCATGGGTGTCCTATGGGTTTCAAATACTCCAATGGGGAGGGTGGGGTGATTTCACCATCCATGGGTCATAGTCGACCCAACCACCCCTTGGGTCAGATTGGGCAGCGTCTTTGGTGCCTAGGTTTTAGGTTTTTATTTTAGGTTTTATTTTTTTAGTTTAGGTTTAGGTTTATTTTTTAGTTTAATTTATTTTATTTAGGTTAGGTTTAGGTTTAGGTTTAGGTTTAATTTATTTTAGGTTTAGGTTTAGGTTTTATTTATTTTAGTTTAAGTTTAGGTTTATTTTATTTTGTTTATTTTAATTTTATTTTAGGTTCAATTTTTTTTAGTTTAGGGTTTAGGTTTTATTTTCTATTTATTTTTAGGTCTATTTTTAGGTTTAGGTTTTTATTTAGTTTTTATTTTATTTTATTATAAGCTTATTTTATTTTATTTTATGTTTAGTTTTTATTTTATTTTAGTTTTTTATTCTTAGGCTTATTTTATTTTTTTAGTTTAGTATTGATTTATATTTTATTTTATTTAGTTTTTTGGTTCTTTTATTTATTTTATTTTAAGGTTTTATTTAGTTTAGGTTTAGGTTTTTATTATTTTAGGGTTTAGGGTTTAGGGTTTAGGGTTTAGAGTTTAGTGTTTAGGGTTTTAAGGTTTAAGGTTTAGGATTAGGGTTTAGGGTTTAGGGTTTAGGGTTTTGGGTTTAATGTTTAGGCTTTATGATTTAGGGTTTAGGGTTTGAGGTTTAGGGTGTAGGGTTTAGAGTTAGCTTAGGGTTTTGGGTTAGTTTAGGGATTAGGGTTTAGGCTTTAAGGTTTAGGGTTTTTAGGGTTTAGGGTTAGTTTAGGATTTAGGGTTTAGGGTTTTAGTGTTTAGGGTTTAGGGTTTAAGGTTTGTTTATGGTTTAGGATTTAGAGTTTATTGGTTAAGGTTTAGGGTTAAGGGTTGTAGGGGTTGTAAGGGTTCTAGGTTTAGGGTTTACAGTTTACGGTTTAGGGTTTTTATTAAAAAAAAAAAGTAAACTAGTATGTCCAGGTTTATTTACTTTAATTTTTATTTATTTTAGTTTATTTTATTTTTTATTTTTATTTAGGTTTATTTTTTTAGTTTAGTTTACATATTTTAGGGTTATTTATTTTAGATTAGGATTATTGTTTAATTAATTTTTTAGGTTTAATTGTAGGTTTATGCTTATTTTTTGGTTTTTTTTAGGTTTAGGTTTTTATTTTATCTTTTTAGGTTTAGGTTTTAGGTTTTTATTTTAGGTTTATTTTTTGGTTTTAATTTTTTAGTTTAGTTTATTTTATTTAGTTTATGGTTTAAATTTAGTTTATTTTAGGTTTAAGTTTAGGTTTTATTTATTTTAGCGTAGGTTTAGGTTTATATTATTTTATTTATTTTAGGTTTAGTTTTTTTAGTTTAGGGTTTAGGTTTTTTTTTAGGTATATTTTTTAGGTTTATGTTTTTATTTAGTTTTTATTTTATTTTATTTTATGTTTATTTTATTTTTATTTTATGTTTAATTTTATTTTATTTAGGTTTTTGTAGGTTTATTTTATTTTATTTAGTTTAGTTTAGGTATTTATTTATTTTATTTTAATTTAGTTTTAATTTTATTTTTAGGTTTAGGTTGAGGTTTAAGTTTAGGTCCAGGTTTAGGTCTTACTTTAAGTTTTTATTTTATTTTATTTTATTTAAGTTTAGGTTTATTTATTTATTTATTTATTAGGTTTAATTTAATTTAGGTTTAGGTGTTTAAGTTTTTAGGGTTTAGGGTTTAGGGTTTAGAGTTTAGGGTTTAGGGTTTAGGGTTTAGGGTTGTAGGTTTTTGGGTTTAGGGTTTAGGATTTATGGTTTAGGGTTTAAAAATTAAGGTTTAGGATTAGTTTTAGGATTTAGGGTTTTGGGTTAGGGTATTTTTTTAAATTAAGTAAACTAGTAGGTTTATGTATATTTAGTACATTTAGTTTATTTTAGTTTATTTTATTTTTTATTTTTATTTTTATTTAGTTCAATTTATTTATTTTAGGTTTACTTATTTCAGTTTAAGTTTTTTTTATTTTAGTTTATTTTTTAAGTTTAGGTTTAGGTTTTGGTTTATTTTTTTTAGTTTATTTTTTAGGTTTAGGGTTTAGGGTTTGTGGTTTATGGTTTAGGGTTTAGGGTTTAGGTTTTAGGGTTTAGGGTTTAGGGTTTTAGAGTTTAGGGTTTAGGGTTTAGGGTTTAGGGTTTTTTGGGTTTAGGTTTAGGATTTAGGGTTTAAGTTTTAGGTCTAAGGTTCAAGTTTTAGTTTAGGGTTTAAGTTTTTTATTTTTTTTAATAGAGAACTAATTCAGATTCATCATTTCTTCTTTTCGAATTCATCAACCAAGTAGCACACTAAGTTTTCTAAAACATAAGTGATGATATAGATAAATTATGAGCATGCATAGAGCAAATTAGAAACCCTAGATAGCTAGAATTATCTCTATTGTAAAGACATAGTTCCATAAGCAACTAATCGGATTGGTCATTCCTCAGTTTTTCTAGTTCCCATCAGAACCACCCCGGCCTCTCGAGTAGCGGGATCCACCATCATATCGCTCCGCCCCCACCACGGCTGTAACTTTCATTGCTCCTCCTACCTTGATAACCACCACTACTCTGACCACCAACTCCATATCCACCAGCACCTCTAGATCCCCCACCACCACTATGATAACTTCTGCCTCCGCCTTCTCTTCCACTGCCAAATTTAGATTGAGCCTAGTTGATGGTAATGTTCCTTCCGTCAAGGTTCTGCCCATTCTTAGAGTTTAGGTTTAGGTCAATTAAGTTTTAGGGTTTAGGTTTGCTTTTTTAATTTATTTAGTTACTTTATGTTTAGGTTTAGCATTTGAGGTTTACGGTTTAGGGTTTAGGCTTTAAGGTTTAGGGTTTAGGGTTTAGGGATTAGGGTTTTAGGGTTTAGGGTTTTAGGGTTTAAGCTTTTAGGGTTTAGGGTTTAGGTTTAGGGTTTACAACTGTAAGTTTAATGTTGTAGGCTTAGGGTTTAGGGTTTATGGTTAGTTTGAGGGTTTACAGTCTAGGGTTTAGGGTTTAGGATTCAGGGTTTAAGGTTTTTTCCTAATAAAAAAAAGTAAACCAGTAGGTTTAGGTTTATTTAGTTTACCTTTTAGGGTTTAGGGTTTAGGGTTGTAGGTTTTAGGGTTTAGTGTTTAGGGTTTACAGTTTAGGGTTTAGGGTTCAGGGTTGAGGGTTTTATGGTTTAGGGTTTAGGGTTTACTGTTTAGGGTTTAGGTTTAGGGTTCAGGGTTAGGAATAGGGTTTTTATTTATTTTAATTTAGGATTTTTAATTTAGTTTATTTTTTAGGTTTAGGTTTAGGTTTAGCTTTATTTCTTTTAGTTTAGTTTTATTTTTATTTTATTTTTTAAGTTTAGGTTTTATTTTTTATTTTTAGGTTTAGGTTTAGGTTTTCGATTTATTTTTTTAGGTTTAGGTTTAAGGATTTTATTTTAGGTTTATTTTTAGGGTTTATTTTTAGGGTTTATTTTTTAGTTTAGGTTTAAGTTAATTTTTAGTTTATTTTCTTTTTTTAGGGTTTAGGTTTAGTTTATTTTATTTTTATTTTTATTTTAGGTTTTTTTTTGTAGTTTAGGGTTTCAGTTTTATTTTTTATTTATTTTTGGGTTTTATTTTAAGGTTTATTTTTTAGGTTTAGGTTTTTATTTAGTTTTTATTTTATTTTATTTTCATTTTACGTTTACTTTTTATTTTATTTAAGTTTTTTATTTTTTTTAGTTTAGTTTAGGTTTTTATTTATTTTATATTTGTTAATTTTTTATTTCTTATTTTATTTTATTTTTACGTTTAGGTTTAGATTTAGGTTTAGGTTTAGGTTTTTATTTTATTTTACTTTATTTAGGTTTACGTTTATTTATTTTATTTTATTTTTAAGTTATATTTTTTATTTATTTTTTGGTTTTATTTTAAGGTTTTTTTAGGTTTAGATTTTTGTTTAGTTTTTATTTTATTTTATTTTTATTTTACCTTTAATATTTATTTTATTTAGGTTTTTTTTTTAGTTTAGTTTAGGTTTTTATTTATTTTTATTTTAGTTTAGTTTTTTATTTTTTATTTTATTTTATTTTTAGGTTTTAGTTTATGTTTTAGTTTAAGTTTTTATTTTATTTTATTTTGGTTTAGGTTTATTTATTTATTTTATTTTTAGGTTTTATTAAGTTTAGGTTTAGGTTTTTAGCTTTTTAGGGTTTAGGGTTTAGGGTTAGCTGAGGGTTTAGGGTTAGTTGAGGGTTTAGGGTTTAGGGCTTAGGGATTAGGGTTTATGGTTTAGGGTTTTAGGTTTTAGGATTTAGGATTTAAGGTTTATGGTTTAGGGTTTAGGTTTTAGGTCTAGGGTTCAGGTCTTAGTTTAGGGCTTACAGTTTTTTTTTTTTAATAGAGAATAAATTCATATTCAACATTTCTTCTTTTGGAATTCATCAACCAAGTAACACACCAAGTTTTCTAAGACACAAGTGATGACATAGATACAAAAAAAGAGCACGCATAGAATAAATCAAAAACCCTAGATAACTAGAACTATCTATACCGCAATGACACAGTTCCATGGGTAGCTGATCCGATCGACTGTTCTTTAATTTCTCTAGTTCCCATCAGAATCACCCCGACCTCTCGAGTAGCAGTATCCACTATCATATTCCTCGATAACCACCACTGCTTCGACGACCACCTCTATATCCACCAATACCTCTAGATCCCCCACCACCACAATGATAATTGATGCCTCCACCTTCGCCTCCACCACCAAATTTAGACTGAGCTTGGTTTCTAGTAATGTTCCTGCTATCAAAGTTCTGCCTATTCTTAGAGTTTAGGTTTTGGTCTATTAGGTTTTAGGGTTTAGCTTTGTTTTTAAATTTATTTATTCACTTTAGGTTTAGGTTTAAGGTTTGGTGGTTTAGGGTTTATGGTTTAGGCTTTAGGGTTTAAGATTTAAAGTTTAGGGTTTTAGGGTTTATGCTTTTAGTGTTTAGGGTTTAGGGTTTAGGGTTTAGGGTTTTGGGTTTGGGGTTTAGGATTTTAGGGTTTAGGGTTTAGGATCTAGGGTTGTAGGTTTAGTGTTTAGTGTTTAGGGTTTAAGATTAGTTTTAGGGTTTAGGGTTTAGTATATATATATATATATATATATATATATATATTTATTTATTTATTTATTTTTGGGGTATAGCATTTGGGGATAAGGTTTTAGGTTTAAGGTTTAGGTTTTAGTTTAGGGTTTTGTATTTTTGGTTTTTTTTAATAGAGAACAAATTAAGATTCAACATTTCTTCTTTTCGATTTCATTAACCAAGTAACACACCAAGTTTTCTAAGACACAAGCGATGACAAAGGTAAAAAATGAGCATGCACAAAGCAAATCAAAAAACCTAGATAACTAGAACCATCTCTACTGTAAAGACACAGTTTCATAAGTAGCAGATCAGATCGGTTGTTCTGCAACTTCTTTAGTTCCCATCAGTTCCATAGGGTTTTGGGTTTAGTTTTTAGGCTTTAGGATTTAGAGCTTTTAGGGTTTAGGTTTTAGGGTTTAGTGTTTAGGGTTTTTTTCTTAACTTAATAGAATTTAATGCTCATAAAAATAGGTACAAGAAGACCATATTTGAGACTAAACTCAAAAGGAAAAAAAACTACTACTCAAATGAGCTATAGGAGAATCCTAAAGAGCCTAAACTAATACATCAAAGAACAATAAAGAAAAGAATAAAGACAAAACTAAAAAAACCAAGCAAAAGGTAGCAAAGGTGAAGAATCAGAAAACATAAAGAAAAAAAAACTCAGGCTCAGATATGAGGAAAAAAGGATAATCTCAATAATGAGGGGCATAAAAACCTAAGTGTATCTAGCTTCAAAGAAGGGTTACAAATAGGAAAAAGTCACCAACCACAAAAATATCAAGGAAAAAATCCATCACATCATCATAGCCATTCGAACCAAAGAAAAATACATACCTATCATAGTAGCCACCCAGTCAAAGAAAAAGTGAAGCTAAGGAAAAAGAAAGAGAGTGGAGAGAAACATATAAAATTAACATAAGGCAATCCCAACAAAACCAAATATGAACACCTCTTAAAAAAATGGAGAAAATAAGCTCAGAGCCCAAAAAAAAGAAAAGTGCCCACAAAGGAAAAGCCAATAGAGCCCACAACAACACCAATCCAAAGCCACTAAGGCACCAAGCCAACAAAGCCCACAACAACACCAATCCAAAGCCACCAAGGAACCAACTAAAGGAAAGGAAACAACCAATAGAGAACTTAAGAAAAATAGCTCAAGAACAAGCAAGAGAACCAAACCATCCAATAAAACAAAGAAGAAGGCCAGCAAAAGCTAAAATAAATACCTAGAGAAATAACCAACCAATGGAAAAACTGCACACCAAGAACAGAAAACCCAACCTACCACCAACAAAGAGAATAAAAACACCAACCAAAGAAAGCCAAGCAAATAGGAACAATGCCATAAGCACAAAACCAACCAGCCAAAGGGCACCACAAAAAAAACCTAGCAAATAGGAAGCTCGAAGGAGGAAAATTAGGCAAGAAGCTGATACTCAAGCTAATAAGAAAACACACCGCAAAAGCTTAGCTAATAGAGAAAAAAGTAGCCAAAAGAAAAAACCTCCCAATGATAGGAGAGATTATTTCAAAGAAGCTTTGGAAGGAGTAACCCTCGGCAAATGAGGAGGGGCATAAATCTGAACACTTTTTTTTTCCTTTTCTTCTTGTAAATAGTTTTATAACCATGCCCTTTCTCCAACAAATTTCCATCTGAAAATGAATCAATATTGTTATAAAAGTCATGGGTATCAGAAAAAGCTATCAATTCCAAAGATGAGCATTTAGACAATGGAAGATCAGAAATAGTATGCATTTCAGAATCAAAAGTGAAAGGAGAAGAAATAGCTTTATTAAGAAGACAATTATCAATATTTTCACCTTCCAACAAAATCTTAACAGTATCCTCCATGTCTTCATTCATAAAAGAAGAAAGTGAAGCAGAATCCAGATTTTCATTACAATCTTCATGTAAAGGATTAAAATAAGATTGAAATCCCTTAGAAACACATAGCATATTACCAAAATTATGAACATAATTACCAGCCATAAAAAATCATCTTTTTGAACTAAAATAGAGATATTCACAATGAGAGAATTGTCATAGGTATCTAAATTTTATTTTTTAAAAGAAGGATCACCAATATTAACAAGATTATCGGGACCAAAAGTTAAAATATCGAAAATAAGAACATTCTTTTCACCACCATTCTCAATCAAAGATGGCAAAGAAATAGTCTCTTTCCCATGATCTAAAGTAGACATAGGAGAAAGAGAAACAACAACCAATTGATTATAAGAAATGTTGTTAGCATCAACAATATTCAAACCATCAACATAAAATGACTTATGCACAACATCCAAACCATTAGAATCATCAACCACTGCCTCTAAAGTCTTCCCTTTAATAGAATCATCAAAATAAACACTTAGAGCATGATTATTATTTAAAAAAATTTTAGAAACATCAAAATTAATTTTCACATTAGACTAATCATTAATAGGTAAAACTCTTTTAGAAGATTCAGAAATCTCACTTTGCAAAATATCAACATTTTGAAAAGCAGATTTTTCTTCATCCAACTTGAGAGAATCATCAATTTTTTCAGCAATTGAATTCTTAGTGGTGATTTTCTTCCTAAGACAGGGATGAACAATAAAGCATTCAGAAATTTCATGCCCATGAATCTTACAATGATTACAAATAATGAAAAGTTCTTAAATAAAACTTTGTGAAAATAATCGCATTTCTTCAAACCCAACCAAATTTCTTTCGGATATATTTTAGTAATATCAATCTCTACAAGAATTCTAGCAACATATGGTCCAGAAGAAGTAGTTGTTGCTTGATCAACATTCAAAGGTCGACCAAAAATTGACCCAATAGCATAATGAATCTGATGATTAAATAGATGAATCCGTAAGTTAGTTAAAGAAATCCAAATGGGAATAATAGGAGACTCTTCATTAACATCAAACATAGGCATCCACTTTAGAAAATGCTTTTGACAATTAAAAACATAGTAAAAATGCCTAGGAAAAATTCTTCCATTATCAAGGTATTTAAAAAGCTTAATCAGAACATGCCTTGCATCAATCAACCCAATAGAAAAAGAACCAGATAAATTTATGCTATGAAATAAGAACGAATATATTCCATCTTTAGTCATTTAAATGAAAACTTTTTGATCAAAGAAAAAGTAAAAGGCTCACCTAATCTTTCAATATCCTCATCTAAAATCATGATTGTCGGAGTACCTTTAAAAGTCATATGAAGCAAATTCAAAGGAGGCTCAGTGGAGGAATTCTTACAAGCGAAAGCCTCTTTGAAAGATTTAGTAATAGTAGGTAATTTAGAGGTAGGATTACCCAAAAAATTTGATTCCCTAGTGGGATCCATCGGCACATGAGATTTACCCCATGGATTTGAGAAGCCGACGCCATGAGTCATGGTGCCATGACAAGAACAAGTCAAGATCAGCCGAAGGCCAACAATCTACAGGGAATCCAAGAGAGAAAGCACTCGAAAACTCACTAAGAATGCAAGGGATCCTGAAATCGCCCAATAATAGGGTTTAGTTTAGTTTTAGGGGTTTAGGGTTTAGGGTTTAGGTTTTAGGTTTAGTGTTTATTAGTTATTATTATGTTTTATTAGTTTTAGGTTATTATTAGTTTTATGTTTGGTTTAGTTAGTTTAATTTTATTAGTTTTAGTTTTAGTTATTATTACTTTAGGTTAGTTTAGTGGGGGGGACGGAGTTTAGGTTTTATTTATTACTTTATTTAGTTAGTTTATTTAGTTAGTTTGTTTATAGGGGTTTAGTTTATTTTATCTTATTTATTAGTTATTATTAGTTAGTTAGTTATTTATTTAGATTAGTTAGTTATTATTTTTAGTTTATAGTTTTATTATTATTTAGGTTTTAGATAGTTTTAGTTAGTGGTTTAATTTTATTAGTTTAGTTTTGTTACTTTATTTATTAGTTTAATAGTTTTATTAGTTTAGTTATGGGTTTAGGTTTATTATTATTAGTTTTTTTAGTTTAGTTTATGGTTTAGTTTTTTATTAGTTATTATTAGTTATTTATTGTTTATTTTATTATTAGTTTAGTTAGTTATTTTATTATTAGTTTTGTTTTAGTTTAGTTTATTTCTTTAGTTTATTATTATTATTAGCTTTATTATTATTATTTAGTTTATTTATTTAGTTAGGGTTTAGGGTTTTATTATTTAGTTATTTATTAATTATTTTATTATTAGTTTATTAGTTTAGTTAGTTAGTTATTAGTTGGTATTATTATTATTATTATTATTTGTTTTTATTAGTTTAGTTATTGTTAGTTAGTTTTATTATTATTATTATTAGTTTATTTATCAGGTTTGTTAGTTTAGTTATTTAGTTTAATTATTTAGTTAGTTTTATTTTATTTAATTATTAGTTTATTAGTTTATTATTAGTGAGTTATTATTAATTTTTTTAGTTAAGTGTTTTATTATTAGTTTATTATTAGTTATTAGTTAGTTTATTAGGTTTAATTATTATTATGTTTATTTATTAGTTAGTTTTTATGGTTTATTAGTTTAGGTTTATGGTTTAGTTTTAATTAATTAGTTACTTAGTTATTATTAGTTATTATTATTAGTTTATTAGTTTAGTTTTAGTGTTTATTATTTGTCAGGGTTTCATTTTATTTATTAATTAGTTTAGTTTTATTAGTTAGTTAGTTTATTAGTTTATTAGTTTATTAGTTATTATTTTTAGGTCATTAGTTATTTATTATTAGTTTTATTTAGTTTATTATTTTAGCTTTTTATTAGTTATTATTAGGTTTTTAGTTTATTATCTATTAGTTTATTAGGCTTTATAGCTAGTTATTACTTAGTTTTAGTTTAATTTTATTATTAGTTTATTAATTTTTTTAGTTATTGGTTAGTTATTATTATTACTTTTATTAGTTTAGTTATTAGTTATTAGTTATTTTAGTTTAGTTTAGTTTGTTATTATTAGTTTTATTACTATTAATTTTATTAATTTAGGGTTAGGGGTTTAGTGTTTAGTTTATTTAGTTTTTATTATTATTATTATTATTATTATTATTATTATTATTATTATTAGTTTTAGTTAGTTTAGTTATTAATTATTTATTTATTTGTTTAGTTAGTTTAGTGTTTAGTTTAGTTTAGTTAGTTTTTATGTTATTAGGTTTTATTATTATTTAGTGTTTTTTTAGTTATTATTAGTTTTTAGTTTAGTTTATTTTGTTATGATTTTTAATTATTAATTTATTAATTTAGTTAGTTTTATTAGTTTATTATTATTAGTTAGTTTATCAAGTTTATTTATTATTATTAGGTTTAGTTTATTTATTTAGATTTTATTTATTATTTATTTAATTATTAGTTTAGTTATTAGTTTTATTTAGTTTAGTTTATTATTAGTTTATTAGTTTTGTATTAGTTATTATTATTTATTTAGTTTTAATTAATTAGTTATTATTAGTTTTATTATTAGTTTTGGTTATAATTATTTACTTTATTTATTAGTTTATTATTTTAGATTAGTTATTAGTTTTAGTAATTAATTAGTTATTTTTATTAGTTATTTAGTTAATTTATTAGTTTTAGTTTATTATTTATTAGTTTTAATTTAGTTAGTCTATTTGTTATTAGTTTAGTTATTGGGTTTAGTTTTATCATTAGTTAGTTATTTATTATGTTAGTTATGTTTAGGGTTTAAATTTATTAGTTAGTTATTATTATTAGTTAGTTGTTTATTAAGGTTTAGAATAATTATTTT
This sequence comes from Cymbidium sinense, assembly GCA_021442155.1. Classification (NCBI taxonomy): domain Eukaryota; kingdom Viridiplantae; phylum Streptophyta; class Magnoliopsida; order Asparagales; family Orchidaceae; genus Cymbidium; species Cymbidium sinense. Next base: position 70,260,204 of record CM038214.1, read on the forward strand.
ATTAGTTTAGTTTTAGCTATTATTTTAGGTTTAGTTTAATTTTTATTAGTTATATTATTTTAGTTTACTTTTAGTTTATTTTCTAGTGGTGGTTTTTTTGTTTATGTTTAATTTAGTTATTAGTTTTTTTATTAGTTTAGTTAGTTTTTATTATTATTAGTTTATTAGTTTTTTCGTTATTATTTAGTTAGTTAAATTTAGTTAGTTTTATTTGTTTTTATTTTAGTTTATTATTTATTTTTGATTATTCTTAGTTTATTATTTAATAATTTTAGTTTATTACTTATTAGTTTTAGTTTTAGTTAGTTTAGTTTAGTGTTTTATTAGTTTCTTATTAAGGTTTTGGGTTTTGGGTTTAGGGTTTAGGGTTTGGGGTTTAGAGATTTAGAGTTTAGGGTTTAGGGTTTAGGGTTGTAGGTTTAGGGTTTAGGGTTTAGTTTGTAGGGTTACTTTTAGGGTTTAGCATTTAGGGTTAGGGTTTATTTTTTTTGTATTTTTTGTTTAAGGGTATAGGGTTTAGGGTTTAGGTTTTATGTTTAGGGTTCATGTTTTTGTTTAAGGTTTAAGATTTTTGGTTTTTTTAATAGAGAACAAATTCAGATTCAACATTTCTTCTTTTTGATTTCATTAACCAAGTAACACACCAAGTTCTCTAAGACACAAATGATGACATAGATAAAGAATGAGCATGCACAAAGAAAATCAAAAAGCCTAGATAACTATAACCATCTTTGCTGTAAAGACACAGTTCCATAAGCAGTAGATGAGATCGGCCATTCTTCAGTTTCTCTAATTCCAATTAGAACCACCCCTGCCTCTCGAGTAGCGAGATCCACCATCATATCCTCGATCCCCCCCTCAACCACCACCACGACTGTAACCTTCGTCACTCCTCTTGCCTCCATAACCACCACCGCTCTGACCACCACCTCCATATCCACCAGCACCTCTAGATTCCCAACCACCACTACAATAACCGCCGCCTCAATCTTCACCTCCACCTCCATATCTAGACTGAGCCTGGTTGACGGTGATGTTCCTACAGTCAAGATTTTGCCCACTCTTTGGGTTTAGGTTTAGGTTTATGTTATTTAGGGTTTAGGGTTTTTTTAGGGTTTAGAGTTTAGTTTTTAGGGTTTAGTGTTTAGGCTTTAGGGTTTTAGGATTTTTAGGTTTAGGGTTTAGGGTTTAGGGTTAGCTTAGGGTTTACGGTTAGTTTGGTGTTTACACTTTTTAAGGTTTATGGTTTAGGGTTTAGGGTTTAGGGTTAGTTTAAGAGTTTAGGGTTTAGGGTTTTAAGGTTTAGGGTTTAAGGTTTAGAGTTTAAAGTAAAGGTGAGGGTTTACGTTACAGGATTTAGGGTTTAGGGTTTAGGTTTTAGGGTTAATTTAGAGTTTAGGATTTAGGGTTTAGGGTTTAGGGTTTAGGGTTGTCAGTTTAAGATTTAGGGTTTAGGGTTAGTTTTAGGGTTTAAGGTTTACAGTTTAGGATTTTTCTTTTGAAATTAAGTAAACTGGTAGGTTTAGGTTTATTTAGTTTATTTTTTATTTATTTTAGTTTATTTTACTTTTTTTTTTTTTAGGTTTATTTTTTATTTGAATTTAATTTTATTTATTTATTTTAGTTTATTTTATAGGTTTAGGTTTAGGTTTATCTTTATTTTTTAGTTAAGTTTTATTTTAATTTTCTTTTTTAGGTTTAGGTTTTATTTTTTATTTTTAGGCTTAGGTTTAGGTTTTTATTTTATTTTTTTAGGTTTAGGTTTTAGGTTTTTATTTTATGTATATTTTTAGGTTTAATTTTTTAGTTTTGGTTTTGGTTTATTTTTAGTTTAATTTATTTTATTTAGTTTAGAGTTTAGGCTTAGTTTATTTTAAGTTTAGGTTTAGGCTTTATTTATTTTAGTTTAGTTTATTTTTTTAGGTTTAGGTTTTTTTTATTTTATTTTAGGTTTTTTTTTTTTTTTTTAGGTTTATTTTTTATTTTATTTTTAGGTTTTATTTTTATTTATTTTTTAGGTTTATTTTTAGTTTATTTTTTATTTATGGTTTTTATTTAGTTTTTATTTATTTTATTTTTAGTTTATTTTATTTTATTTTAGTTTATTTTATATTTTTAGGTTTTTTAATTTTAGGTTTATTTATTTTTATAGTTTAATTTAGGTTTATATTTATTTTTAGTTTATTTTTTTATTTTTATTTTTTATTTATTTTAGGTTTATTTAGGTTTATTTTATTTTAGTTTATATTTTATTTTATTTTATTAGTTTATTTAAGTTTAGGTTTATTTATTTTATTTTATTTTATTTTATTTAGTTTAGGTTTCTTTTATTTTAGTGTTTATAGGTTGGGTTTAGTGTTTAGGATTGATGGTTTTAGTTAGTTTTAGGGTTTAGAGTTTAGGCTTAGGGTTTAGTTTAGGGTTTAGGTTTATACTTTTAGTTTAGGGTTTAGGTTAGTAGGGTTTAGGTTTATTTAGTTTAGGTTTAGGGTTTAGTGTTTAGGCTTTAGGGTTTAAAACTTCTTAGGGTTTAGTTAGGGTTTAGGGTTAGCTTAGGGTTTGTGATTGATTTGGGTTAGAATTTAGGTTTAGGTTTAGGGTTTAGGTTTAGGGTTTAGGAGTTTAGGTTTAGGGTTTAGTTTTGGTTTTATGGTTTAAATTAAGATTTAGTTTAGATTTAGGGTTTATAGTTTAGGGTTTAGAGTTTAGGGTTTAGGGTTTAGGGTTTAGGGTTTATTAGGTTTAAGATTTAGTTTAGGTTAGTTTTAGGGTTTAGGGTTTTTTTCTTTGAGATTAAGTGCAGTAGGTTTAGGTTTATTTAGTTTATTTTTTTATTTATTTTAGTTTATTTTAGTTTTTTATTTTTTAGGTTTATTTTTATTTTTAATTTAGTTTTATTTATTTATTTTAGTTTATTTTATAGGTTTAGGTTTAGGTTTATCTTTATTTTTTAGTTAAGTTTTATTTTAAATTTCTTTTTCAGGTTTAGGTTTTATTTATTATTTTTAGGTTTAGGTTTAGGTTTTTATTTTATTTTTTTAGGTTTAGGTGTTAGGTTTTTATTTTAGGTATATTTTTAAGTTTAATTTTTTAGTTTTGGTTTTGGTTTATTTTTAATTTAATTTATTTTATTTAGTTTAGAGTTTAGGTTTAGTTTATTTTAAGTTTAGGTTTAGGTTTTATTTATTTTAGTTTAGTTTATTTTAGTTTAGGTTTAGCTTTATGTTATTTTGTTTATTTTAGATTTAGTTTTTTTTTAGTTTAGGGTTTATGTTTTTTCTTAATTTTTATTATTAGGTTTTATTTCTAGGTTTATTTTTTAGGTTTAGGTTTTTATTTAGTTTTTATTTTATTTTATTTTATGTTTTATTTTATTTTATGTTTGGGTTTTATTTTTTTTAGGATTTTTATTTTTAGGTTTTTTTAGTTTATTTTCGTTTTTATTTATTTTATTTTAGATTAGTTTTAATTTTTATTTAATTTTATTTTATTTTTAGGTTTAGATTTAGGTATTATTTTTTTTAGGTTTTATTTTTTGGTTTATTTTTTAGGTTTAGGTTTTTATTTAGTTTTTATTATATTTTATTTTAGGTTTATTTTATTTTTGTTTAACGTTTAGTTTTAAATATTTTTAGGTTTTATTAGTTTTAGGTTTATGATATTTTATAGTTTAATTTAGGTTTATATTTATTTTTTTAGTTTATTTTTTATTTTTTATTTTATTTTATATTTAGGTTTAGGTTTAGGTTTAGTTTTAGGTTTAGGTTTCAATTTTAGTTTAGGTGTATATTTTATTTTATTTTATTACTTTATTTAGGTTTAGGTTTTTTTATTTATTTTATTTTTAAGTTAAAATTAGTTTGGGTTTAGGTTTTAGGTTTTTAGTGTTTCTGAGTTAGGGTTTGGGGTTTGGGATTTATGGTTTACAATTAGTTTTAGGGTTTAGAGTTTAGGCTTAGGGTTTAGAGTTTAGGGTTTTAAGGTTTATGCTTTTAGGGTTTAGGGTTTAGGGTTAAGAATTATGATTTAGGGTTTAGGATTTTTTTAGGCTTTAGGGTTTAGGGTTTAGTGTTTAGGCTTTATGGTTTAGGCTTTTTAGGGTTTAGGGTTTAGGGTTAGCTTAGGGTTTACGGTTAGTTTGGGGTTAGGGCTTTAGGGTTTAGGCTTTTTAAGGTTTATGGTTTAGGGTTTAGGGTTTAGGGTTTTAGGGTTTAGGGTTTAGGGTTTAGGGTTTAGGGTTAAGGTGATGGTCTAAGTTATAGGATTTAGGGTTTAGGATTTAGGGTTTAGGGTTTAGGGTTAATTTAGAGTTTAAGGTTTAGGGTTTAGGGTTTTTTTTTTTTTTGGGGAACCCCATGTAGGGGAATTTTATTGCCACAAAAAGAGGGTTACAAGGTCCTTAAAGGGGATAAACTCTAGAACTATTGAGCTACAATCACTAGGAGTAAATCCCCTATCTAAATACTGCCAAAAGCAAAAGAAAACAATAAAGCAACCAAAAGATACAAATTGATTAACAAATAAGCCAGTGGAAGATTAGGGAAAATGCTCTGCAGGATGGGAGAATGCATTTCACTCTGGAGCAAACCCTGCAAGAATGTAAGCAGAAAAAGTTAAGCGATTAAGGAAATCTGAACAAAATGATAACTGAAAACTGCATAATCTGAGAATGATAGTAAAGAGTTGTGATAGAGAAGGCTCAAGCTCAATCACACCAAGTTGGGGCAAATGCAAATATGAGCATCCAAACATCAGCGGAAGGGTTACAGCACAAGAGCTACTACCAAACCAAAATGGAGTGAAAACATCACAGCCATCATAGCCAACAAACCTGTATTGGATCCATTTGATAAAAGTCATGATATCCTTTTGCAATTTTAATCCAATACAAGGTAGATAGATAATGTCGAGAAAAGTCGAATGAGAAAGAGGTTCCCATCCTGGAAATAAGACCCAATATAAGACACCATGTCAAAGAATGCCCAGCACCAGTGCAAGAAGTACATCAGATACAGCCTTAGGTAGCAAGCTCATTATAAGACAACTCATTCAGATACAGCATGATAGGGTAGGAATATGAATTAGTTAAGAGCATCTTAACAGTGGTCTGCATAAGTCTAACAATGGTAGTGTAAAGATAAGAGAGGCAAGAGTTAAAATGGTTTTCAGATCAACTACAAAGCCCATAAGCAGCAAACAACAGATAGTCAACCCCACATTGCCAGCTAGGGGAATTAAGTAATCTCTCTCCATCAGAGTAGACATTGCCATCGTTAATAACCAAGTAGGAAGGGCATAAAAATAGGTATCTAGAAGGCAGCAACCTTTACAACAATCCCCAAAAAACCATCGAGCAGAATGTCGGCGACTAGGCGAACATTGGACGAAATCTACTGACCAAGATGGAGCCAACATAGAGTCGAAGAACCAAAAGCGGCAAATATCAAGACAAGAAAGAACTAGGGAACAAAAACCGAAGCTTGCCATACGACCCGTCGGGATAAATATTGCAATAGATACAAATTTAATTGAACAAAGTTGGAGAGATCTGCTCAATGTTAACAGAACCAAGAGAGAAAAAATAGAAGTAGCCCAATTGATAATAGCAAAAACAGATAGAAAATAAAAAATAGGGAACAGATAATAATCACAAAGTCCACCAGCTGGACAAAGGGCCCTAAAGTCCAAAAGCCAACAAAGGTAACAAAAGGGTTCAAAGGATAATAAAAAGAAAAAACCTTCCAGATAAGATCGGGTAGATAAAACCTACAACCACATGTCAAGCTACAACTCGATTGAATACCAAAATTGGGTAATCCAGATCAACAAACAACCAAGAGAGCAAGGCAGCAAAAGACAACAAATGTCCAAAGTACCACCCAGTCAGCAGAGACAGTGCATACGACTGCACCAACCTAATCAAACCGAGATGGGAATAGAGACAACAACAGTTAATGTAGATCACAGCAATCAGTAGATGAATAGCAGCCCAGATGTAAACAGCACAGGCATTCCAAAAGCCAACCCCAACAGTAAAGAAGTTAATGCAACATTGGAACCCACCAGAAGAAAAATCAAAAAATGGATTCAAATGAGTATCAACATGAGAATCTAGAAAAAGCAAGACAGCAAGTAACCAAGGCAAAAACCAGCCAAGATAGCAACACTTAAGACAACAACATTCAAGACAGGAAGGGACAACAAATTGGCCATAAAACTTCTCCATCAGTGAAGTCATTGCCATATTTAATAACCAATTAGATAGAGCATAAAAATAGGTATTTGGCGAAGCAGACGAATCACTAAAACCCATCAGAACATCAATGTCAGAAATAACTAAGCATAATACCCAGAAGTCCTACAGCCAACCAGGATGGAGCCAACATAGGAGCCCTGAAAAGCCAAGACAGCAAATATCCAAGATAAGGAACAACTAGCTAGAGAACAGAAACCAGCTAGTTTACCATAAAACCACCCATCTAGGATAAACATTGCAATAAAAATAGGTTTAACTGAAAAAAGATGAAGAAAATAGTAGCACATAAAGTAAACTAGAGCATTAAGGTGATATGCATATAATAAACCATTAAGGGGGGTCAAGGAAAAAACCAACAAGCAATCAACAACTACAATAGTGAGTTACTGAGCAAAATAAACCAAAACCCCAGAGACAACATGAAGAGTATTAATCCAGTTCAGCCAACAACCAAGGCAGTTAAAACCAACAAGGCGGCCAGAGTCCACCCAAAACATATGAAAAGATCTAAATAATCGATGGACAATCACCGGTGTTTGCTCATGATATGAGAACCAAGTGGGAAAAGAAGAAGGAAAAAAATAAGATAGCAATTGATAAGCAGAAGCAAGAATAAAATCCGGGAACATAGTAAGCACAAAGTCCACCATCAACAAAGGGCCCTAAAGACCAACAACAATGTTAGCAAAAGGGTTCAAAGGATAATAAAAAGAAAAACCTTCCAGATAGCGGATCGGTAGCGGAAAACCTACAACCACGAAGAAAAGGCTACGGAGAAGCCATTAAGAATCCAAACCAAGGAAATAATAAAATAGAACGAAATACCAAAATCGGCATGACGTTGGGAAAAAAGGTTAGCCTCAAATAGCAAGACAATACCAAATCACCTATGAAACAGATAGGCAACGACAACTGAGATATAAGATAGTAACAGACCATCCAACAACCAAGAAATAAAAAATAGCAAGTTATAAAACCAACCATTCAAATTATACCATGCATAAGTAAATTCCCGGATAGTTAATGAGATGTTAAGAAGACTAGAACAGGAAATAAAAAATAAGTGAAAATAGCATCATCCCAATTAGTAGCAAACAATATATAAAGCAGATGATCCAACAACCCAGACCTGAGAAGAGATGCAAGCGCCATAATTTAAAACAAGATTAATGCAACAATGAATCCAAAGTCATAGCTTAAAAGAACACTACCATGATTGCAACCATAGGGTAAGCCAAGGTTAGCAGCAGAAATATCATCTTTAGAGAAATTGTATAGAGTGAAGATTAATAAATAATTCCAAACATAGGATAAGCCATTAAAGAGCAAAGGAGCACAAAGAAACAGACCAGTAGCAAAACCCACAGCATCAGGAATATTAAAAGTCAGAAAATAACTCCAAATCTGCATAGAAAGATTTTTAACCAGGATGTTGCATCTATTATTGTTACAGGATGTGAAGGTAAGATTATGAAGTATAGGAGAGGCAGAAACAGCAAGACCCCAAGACCTCTTCATGCAAAAAAATAAAATAAAAGATAACTCCCAGAAATAAAAGGTAAATGTCATCAAAGAGACAAAGAATATCGGCGACCCGATCTAATAGGGGAGATAAGCAGCATTTCAAAGTCCATCCACCAATCATTATCAGCTAAAATTTAACAACCTAACAGTAAATCTTCAAAATAAATATTTCAACCAGCATAATGAACACTAATATAATGCATAGAAATAGCATAGGTAACTAAGATGATCCAAGCAGTAATATCTTTGAAAAAAATAGGTTGCAGTAAGTAATGATAGCTAAACCCATCATGATAAATATCTCCCTCCAGTACTGATTGTTATAAAACCAATAGTAGTTGACACGTAGCTCAACAAAATTCCAATGCAGGATATTAGTATGCACATAGCTCGACAGCAATCCTTTGTCAGTGTAAATGCCAAAAGTAGTGAGCCCACAGAAATCAAAATAGCAAATAATATCCGTGTGAAACATCCACAAAAGACCCAAAAAGGAACAAAAAACCATAAAGTAAAGAGGGATACAGTAAAAGGATGAATGGACAGTAAAGAGTAAAAAGGTAGATTAAGTTCTGAGATAAGGAAACCCAGAGTTGTCCAAGTTAACCAGCCCATGCAAGTGTTTGGGTAAGGTGAGTTGATTAAAGAAGATGATACCATCAAATCTAGCACCCAGATTGGAAGGTAGTCGACAGCATTTCCTTCACATGAAACATGAGTGATGTTAAAATTCAATTAGGAAAGAAGAGCTCTAGTTTGTTTGAGGAGGTAGTACAATCTTTGCTCATCTTAGGAGGTCAAAAGATCAATCAGCAGAACAACATCCACCTCAATCCAAATATTGAGCCAGCCATTTTGGAGGCAAATCTCAAGAGCTTTGAAGACTGCCATAAGCTCAGAAAATTGGACAGTGCAGAAAGTAAGGGGTAAGCAAAAGCACATAGTACTATACCCTTAGAGTTCTTGAAAATGCCACCACAACTGAGCCATTATGAGAGCGAGATCAATATTTTTTAATAATATGGTCAAGAGGTTTTTCCAATAGACAATCTTGTCATTTTCGATAGGTTCATCCAAGTTAATGCTCGGTTTATTGGCGACAAATTTTACACCTTTGAATTGCATGAATGAGATTGGCTTTAAACAAGTCATGAACTTTGGTTTTAGTTCTAGCAATAATCCTCACATGGTTCATAGGGATCCCACGGTGTTTTGCATCATTACGGACCATCCATATGAACCAGATAAGAGTGATAGCAATGATAACTTTAATGTGACCTTTAATAGTATTATCAAAATAGATTTCAAGCAGTTGATATAGAGTAAGAGAGCCATTGAAATTGACAGTGTTAAAAAGATCATCATACCAAATCCAATGTTTAGAAGCAATGACCCCATTAACAAAAACATGATTAACATTCTCAATATGGAAACATCATTGACATTTAGAGGGTAATTGGAACCCTTTGCCCCAGAACAAGGAATCAACAGGGATAAAATTTTTCAAAATATGCCAAGTAAGAATAGAATAAGAAGTAGGGATAGTGTTATTCCAAAGTTTGGAGAATACATAGGAGGAGTCATGTGTATCTTTAATGTGGAGCCACACATTTTTTAGGTTGAAGTCACCATTATGAGAGAGCTTAAAGAGAATCTGATCTTGATTGTGAGAAGTGATAGGAAGAGTAGTAACCATATTCAAGAAAGTAAAAGGGATAAAATCAGCAAGCTTACTATTATTCCACTTATAATTATGCCAGAAAGAGTTTACTTTAATAGCGCAGTGGAATGGGTGGAGAGTAAGTCATCTATGGATCCACATCTACTCCAGTTATCTTGCCAAAAGAAAGAGTCGCCAGAGTTAATGCCCCAAAAAATTAAGGATTATGCATCCCATTTGATAGAACAAAGTCTTTTCCACATAGGAGAGTCACCCTTAAAGGGACAAATGAGGGGTGCTTACCACGGCAATATTAGATCATGAAATTAGCCCAAAGACTATGTTTACTCTTAAAACTCCACCAGAGTTTATAGAAAAAGGCATTGATAGCTTCTTTTATGGATTTACAACCAAGACCACCTTCGTCAAAGGTGCCATAACTCTTAAACCAAGAAGTCCAATGCATTTTTTTAGAAGAGGTGTTAGCAAAAAATTTATTTAGAAGGCGCTCAATTCTATTGATGCTAGAAATGGTTAATGGTTTGGATGAGATATAAAGGCATGGAATTAAGAGTGCTCCTAATCAAGGTTAGCCTACCACCAAAAGAAAATAAATGAAATTCCCAAATTGAGATTTTATTAGAAAATTTTTGAATAAGGTCATCAAAAAGATGAGATCTTTTCTGGCCTTTAAAAAGCGGAGCCCTGAGATAAGTAATGGGAAATTGACTTTGATTAAAATTAGTAATTCTGGAGATTTGATTTAGTCTATTGATGGGAATCTTAGAGGAATAAAAAAATAGCATTTTCTTTCATTAAGAAAGAGACCACTAAATTTGCCAAAATCATTTATGAGATTTTTAATAGTTTTAACATGTTGAAGAGAGGCATTGCAGAAGATTATAAAATCATCAGCAAAGCTAAGATGAGAAATAGGGAAACCACCATGAGTTTTAAAATCCATATTAGGTTTTTTAATGAAAAGATCATTGAGACACCTCGAAAAATATTCAACAGCAATGATAAAAAGAGAAGGGGAAAGAGGGTCACCTTAACGCAAACCATGGCTCAAAGTAATGAAACCAAGGGATTCAACATTTAAGATAACAGAAAACTAGACATTAGTGATACAAATTTTTATAAGCCGGATAAAATTATCAGAGAAACCGAACAAATGTAAGATTTGAAAGAGGAAATCCCACGAGAGGTTGTCAAAGGCTTTAGAGATGTCCAGTTTGAAAAGCATATTACCTACTGAAGAGACATCAATGTCATGAACTAGCTCTTGAAGAATATTATCGAGATATGGCTCTACAAACCGGTTTGATTAGGGAGATGATTTTATGGAGCAAGGGGATAATCCTATTATTAATTAATTTAGCAATGAGATTTTGGAAAAAAAAAGACTAATAGGTTGAAAATCCCCAAGATTGAGATTGATGGTTTTGGGAATAAGGACAATAGAAGTACTTGAAAAATATCAGGAATAGAGCCATCAAAAAAATCAATAACGCATTAACAAGATCGATTTAATAAAAGGCCAACAATGCTGAAAGAAATGAGTCAGTAAAACCATCGACGACACGATTAGTGTTCATGCTATTGAGTACTACTAATCTCGCTTCGAGGGACGCATAGTGAGCAAATGGTTATCCTCATTGCTAATCAAAGAAGGGATAAGGTGGGTGTTGGAGGGCGTGTCTAATGAAGGATTAGAATTTAGTAAATTTTGAAAGTGATGTATGACAGATTCCTTGATTTCATTGCTATCAGTTATCCAACCATCATTAGAGTTCTTAATTTTTTTAATTGAGTTTAAAGCTTTCCGTTTATTGCAAATAGCATGGAAATACCTAGTGTTTCTGTCGCCATCAGCAATATGTTTGCTAGCGGCTTTTTGACGCCAATAGGTTTCCTCCATATTTTGATAATTAATCAAACTATCTTTGGCAATGCTCAACTCATCAAGCTTATTGGGGTCAGTTAAGACAACCTCTTCAAGTGAACAAACCACTTGTTCCATAGCTTTAAGATTGGTAAAGAGATTTTTAAAAATATGCTTGTTCCACTAATTGAGATTTTGTTTAAGCCTCTTGAGCTTAAGCCAAAGCCGAAGCATGCCTTTAACGGAATTATCAGGGTGAATAGGAGCCATCCAATTAGTGAAAATAACATTAGTGAAGTCACCATGTTGTGTCCACATATTTTGGAATCTAAAAGGTGAGGGAGTAGAAGGGTTAAGAGGGGGAGTTTTGATAGAGATCAAAAGAGGAGCATGATCAGACAATGTTTTGCTCAAATGCTCAACAGAAGTAAGAGGCCATTGATTGATCCAAAGAGAATTATAGAGGGTCCTATCAAGATGTTGCCAAAGTCTAGAGTTTTTCCACGTGTAATCAGACCCTGAAAAACCAATATCAATCACATTGGATTCAAGGATCATATTAGAGAAGTCTTCCATGGAATGGAGGTTAGGACATCCTCCCTCCTTTGAAGAAGCAATGATAGTGTTGAAATCACCCCCAACCAACCAGGGAAGGTTAACTGAGGAGGCGAAGGTTCTTAAGTGATTCCAAAGTATGTTCCTACCAGCTCTATTACAAGAAGCATAGATAAAGGAACCAAAGGCTAAAAACTCACCTAAAGAGATTTTGACATTTACCAATTATTCGAGATCATCAATGATGGAAATGGTGATGGAATTATTCCAAAAACACCATATTTTATTATTAAGGTTGAAGAGGAAATTTTGAAATCCAATAGATCTAGCAACATGGGCAATCTTGGAAAAGTGAATGAAAGGCTCAATAATAACAAGTAATTTGATGTTATAAGTGCGACAGAGGCTCCTAACATGGTTGCGGACAGGAAGAGTCCCACAACCCCGGATATTCCAGATAAGAAAATTGATCATAAGGAAACCAGAATAAAAAAGAAAAAAGGAAATGAAAAAAGAAGAGAGGAAGACAAAATTATTTATGAGGTGTTAGGGAAGAACGTGTGATTCTAGTGAAGTTATTATTAGTTATTTTGGCTTTGGAAGATTTTTTTCTAAAAACTATTTGGAAGGGTTTATCAGTATCTAAAGTATCTCCATCAAAGAGGGATTGGTTTAGGGTATCCAAAATAGGAGCAACATCAAATAATGTTTTATTAGTGGTGATTTGTCCTTCTTCAGTATCAGAGTGAGAATGGGAAATGGGAATAGCTTGAGTATCACTTTATAGTGAAGTAGAAGGAGAGGTTCTTGCACCATTCAAAGTATAAATATCATTCTCAATACCATGATGCATAATCTGATTTTGATCTGACACCAAAGGATTAACATTATTTTGATCCAATATAAGATCCCCATTCAAATTGTCATTAAGATTCAAGTGAAGCAAAGGATTGTCATGAAAGGCCAAATTATTACAAGTGGGAGTAGTGCTAGGTAAATGCTTATTAGTTTCTTCACACACCTCAATAGTAGTATTTTTGCCAAGCTCAGAGTGTATTTCATTGGACACCTCAGTGGGTAATAAAGGGGTAGATGTAGTGGGATGAGTTCCCTTATGAGAAGCTTTAGGCACATAAACTAACTTATTAGTTTTCCCAATTCCAAGAGAGGCATTAGGATCCTGTGATATGTTCTTTTTGAGGTTAAAATGTAATACAAAGCATTCAAAATGGTCATGGCCATGGATCTTACAATGAGTGCAAAAGATGGGGAAATTTTCAAATATAACTTTCTGATTATATCCGAATTTTTTCGAACCAATCCAAACTTCTTTAGGGTATTTTTTTGTAATGTCAATCTCAACCAAGATACGTGCAACAGATGGCCAAGATCTAGCGGCAGTGGCTTGATCAATTTGAAGGGGTCTACCAAATAGAGCCCCAACAAAAACTTGGTGAGTAACATAGTGAATTCTCATGTTAGGGAAAGCAAGCCATGAGGAACAATAGATTCCTCTTTGACATCAAAATGGGGTGACCATTTCAAGAGCCGCATTTGACAATTATACACAAAATAGGAGCGACGAGCAAAGACTCGAGAATAATATAAATCATTGGATAATTGAATAAGGATATGACGAGGATCAATCAGCACAATAGTGAAGACTTCTGAAAGCTTTAAACTATGGAAGAAAGAGCAGATATTATCTAGAGTAGGGCGCCATAGAGAAAATTTACCAACCAAAATGAACTCAAAAGGCTTAGCTAACATCTCCACATCTGGTCGAAGCACATGGTAGCATTCCACAGAATGTCGTGGAAACTAAGTTAACCGAGGCATTAGAGCTAGGGGTCTTACCAGAAAGAGCATCCTTAAAGGACTTGACAACAGGCGCATACCAGATGGATTCATGTAGAGAATACCTTTAGGATCAGAGAGCACAGTCGGCGCATCCAGGAGGGAAGAGCGTGGTTTCACAGAGAGTGAAGTCTCTGCCATTGAATGATCCGGGAGTCACATAAGCGGCGCGATAATGCAAAAAAATCAGAATCACGATGGGCGCCAAATGCGGCCAAACCCAGGAAGAAGCAGAACACAAAATCACCAGGAATCTAGAGAAGAGCGTGGTGGTTGATGGATAGTTTTTTTTGGGTTTAGGGTTTACAGTTTAGTGTTGTCGGTTTAAGATTTAGGGTTTAGGGTTAGTGTTAGGGTTTAGGGTTTAGGGTTTAGGATTTAGGGTTTTTCTTTTGAAATTAAGTAAACTGGTAGGTTTAGGTTTATTTAGTTTCTTTTTTATTTATTTTAGTTTATTTTATTTTTTAATTTTTTAGGTTTATTTTTTATTTGAATTTAGTTTTATTTATTTATTTTAGTTTATTTTATACCTTTAGGTTTATCTTTATGTTTTAGTTAAGTTTTATTTTAATTTTCTTTTTCAAGTTTAGGTTTTATTTTTTATTTTTAGGTTTAGGTTTAGGTTTTTATTTTATTTTTTTAGGTTTAGGTGTTAGGTTTTTATTTTAGGTATATTTTTAGGTTTAATTTTTTAGTTTTGGTTTTGGTTTATTTTTAGTTTATTTTTTTTATTTATTTTATAGTTTAGGTTTAGTTTATTTTAGGTTTAGGTATATGTTTAGGTTTTATTTATTTTAGTTTAGTTTATTTTAGTTTAAGTTTAGGTTAATTTTATTTTATTTATTTTAGGTTTAGTTATTTTTTTTACTGTAGGGTTTAGGTTTTTTTTTTAATTTTTATTTTTAGGTTTTATTTCTAGGTTTATTTTTTAGGTTTAGGCTTTTATTTAGTTTTTATTTTATTTTATTTTATATTTTTTATTTTATGTTTTTTTATTGTATGTTTATGTTTTATTTTATTTAGGATTTTTATTTTTAGGTTTTTTTTTAGTTTAGTTTAGGTTTTTATTTATTTTATTTTAGTTTAGTTTTAATTTTTTATTTTATTTTATTTTTAAGTTTAGATTTAGGTTTAAGTTTAGGTTTAGGTTTAGTTTTTAGTTTAAGTTTATATTTTATTTAATTTTTTTATAATTTTTAGGTTTAGGTTTTTTTATTTATTTTATTTTAAGGTTTTATTTAGTTTCACTTTAGGTTTTTAGGTTTTTAGGGTTTAAGTTTTAGGGTTTAGGGTTGGGGTTTACGGTTTAGGGTTTAGGGCTTAGGGTTGTTGGTTTTAGTGGTTTGGGTTTAATGTCTATGGTTTAGCGATAGAGCTCATGGTTTTACGGTTTAGGGTTTAGGGTTTAGAATTTAGGGTTTTGGGGTTTAGGGTTTAGGGTTTTTTTTAATTAGGTTTATGTTTATTTTTTATTTTTCTATTTAGTTTAGGTTTAGGTTTAGGTTTACATTTTGGTTTATTTATTTTTAACTTAGTCTATTTTTAGTTTTATTTTAGTTTAGGTTTGATTTAAATGTTAGGCTATTATTTTTAATTTATTTTAGGTTTAGGTTTAGTTAGGTCTATTTCATTCTTTATTTATTTATTTTCTTTATTTTTAGTTTAAATTTAAGTTTAGGTTTAGGTTTTATTTTTAACTTTAGTTTATTTTAGTTTATTTTTTCTTTTAGTTTAGTTTTGGTTTTATTTTAGTTTAGTTTAAGTTTATGTAGGTTTAGGTTTTTAGGTTTAGGTTTATTTTGGCTTTAGGTTTTATTCATTTTTTATTTAGTTTATTTATTTTTAGTTTAGTTTATTTTATTTTGTTTTTCATTTATCTAGTTTTGGTTTAGGTTTATTTTTTGGTTTATTTAGTTTAGTTTAGGTTTAGGGCTTAGGTTTTATTTAAGTTTAGGTTTATGTTTTATTTAGTTTATTTTTTTATTTTATTATAATTAATTTAAGTTAATTTAGTTTTTATTTTAGGTTTAGGTTTAGTTTAGTTTTATTATATTTTTAGTTTGGTTTAGGTTTATTTTTATTTGTAGTTTAGTTTATATAGGTTTAGGTTTAGGTTTAGGATTTTAGTTTATTTTAGTTTATGTTTAGCTTTAGGTTTATTTTGGTTTATTTAGTTTAGGCTTTTTATTTTAAGGTTAAGGTTTATTTATTTTTCTTTTATTTTTTATTTTATTTTATTTGTTTAGTTTATTTAGTTTATTTATTTAGGTTTATTTTTTAGGTTTATTTTTAGTTTAGGTTTAGGTTTATTTATTTTAGTTAACTTTCATTTATTTTTATTTTTAGGTTTATTTAGTTTTCCATTTTATTTAGTTTAGGTTTAGGTTTAGGTATAGGTTTATTTTTATTTATTTATTTAACTTTTACTTTATTTAGTTTAGTTTAGGTTTATGTTTAGGTTTAGGTTTATTTATTTTGTTTATTTATTTATTTAGGTTTAAGTTTAGGTTTATTTATTTAGTTTATTTATTTATTAAGGTTTAGGTTTAGGTTTTATTTAGTTAAGTTTATTTAGTTTGTTTTATTTATGGTTAGGGTTTAGGTTTAGGTTCAGTTTAGGTTTATTTAGTTTAGGTTTAGTTTAGGTGTATATTGATTTATTTATTTAATTTGTTTTTTAATTAGTTTATTTATTTAGGTTTATTTTTTATCTAGTTTATTTTTTATTTATTTTATTTTATTTATTTTATTTTACTTTATTGTTTTATTCACTTTAGTTTATTTTTATTTTTATTTTTAGTTTAAGTTTATGTTTAGGTTTTTATTTTAGGTTTACATTTAGGCTAAGGTAGGTTTTTATTTTATTTTATTTTAATTTTATTTATTTAGTTTAGTTTATTTTATTTTATATTTTTTGGATTATTTAGTTTATTTATTCAGTTAGTTTATTTAGTTTAGGGTTTATTTTATTTTTTTGTTTAGGTTTTATTTAGTTTTATTTAGGTTTATGTTTAGTTTATTTTTAGGTTTAGGTTTAGGGTTTAGGTTTATTTAGTTTTTGTTTAGGTTTAGGTTTAGGTTTTTTTTAGTTTAGTTTATTTTATTTAATTTAGGTTTTTTTATTTAGCTTAATTTATTTTAATTATTTAGGTTTAGGTTTAGATTTATTTATTTTTATTCCATTTTATGTTTTAGGTTTTTTTATTTTAGTTTTGGTTTAGGTTTAGGTTTATGTTTATTTATTTACGTTTATTTTTAGTTTAGTTTATTCAGTTTTATTTTAGGTTTTGGTTTAGGTTTATTTAGGTTTAGGTTTACTTTATTTTTAGTTTATTTATTTATTTTTATTTATTTATTTATTTTAGGTTTAAGTTTAGGTTTAGGTTTTTAGGTTTATTTATTAAGGTTTAGGTTTAGGTTTAGGTTTATTTTAGGTTTATTTATTAAGTTTATTTTAGTTTAGGTATAGGTTTAGGTTTTATGTTTAGGTTTAGCTTTATTTAATTTAGTTTAGGTTTATTTATTTTATTTTTATTTAGTTTAGTTTATTTATTTAGGTTTAAGTTTAGGTTTATTTTTTAGTTTAGGTTTAGGTTTATTTATTTATTTATTTTAGTTTAGTTTAGGATTAGGTTTAGGTTTATTTTATTTAGTTTAGGTTTAGGTTTATTTATTTATTTATTTTATTTTAGCTTAGGCTTAGGTTTAGGTTTATTTTATTTAGTTTTGGTTTATTTTATTTATTTATTTTATTTTAGTTTAGGCTTAGGTTTAGGTTTATTTTATTTAGTTTAGGTTTGGGTTTATTTAGTTTAGTTTATTTTATTTTATTTAGTTTAGGTTTAGGTTTAGGTTTAGTTTAGGTTTATTTAGGTGTTGGTTTAGGTTTAGGTATAGATTTATTTTAGTTTATTTAGTTTAGATTTAGGTTTATGTTTTAGTTTTGGTTTAGGTTTACATTTAGGTTTTGGTTTCGGTTTAGGTTTAGGTTCAGTTTAGGGTTTAGGTTTAGGTTTAGGTTTTATTTAAGTTTACTTAGTTTAGTATATTTATTTTTTAGTTTAGGTTTATTAATTTTTGTTTATTTCTTTTAGGTTTAAGTTTATGTTTAGGTTTAGGTTTATTTAGTTTATTTATTTAGTTTATTTAATTTTAGTTTAAGTTTATTTAGTTTATTAGTTTTGTTTATTTCAATTTAGGTTTAGGTTTAGGTTAGGTTTAGGTTTAGGTTTTGTTTTATTTATTAGGTTTAGGTTTAGGTTTAGGTTTATTTTTATTTGGTTTGTTTGGTTTAGGTTTAATTTTGGGTTTTATTTAGGTTTAGTTTAGGTTTATGTTTAGGTTTATTTTATTTAGTTTATTTAGTTTATTTTAGGCTTAGGTTTATTTAGTTTAGTTTAGTTTAGTTTAGTTTAGGTTTATTTATTTAATTTAGTTTATTTAGCTATAGGTTTCAGTTTATTTTAAATTTTAGTTTATTAATTTTATTTTATTTTTAGATTAGTTTAGTTTAGTTTAGGTTCAGGTTTTACTTTAGTTTAGTTTAGGTTTAGGTTTATATTTATTTTTTTTTGTTTAGGTATATTTTTAGTTTAGTTTAGGTTTAGGTTTATTTTTGGTTTAGGTTTAGGTTTAGGTTTAGGATTATTTATTTTTAGTTTAGTTTTGGTTTATTTTATTTAGGATTAGGTGTTTATTTTATTTATATAGTTTATGTTTAGGTTTAGGTTTAGGTTAATTTTAGTTTATTTTTTTTATGTTTAGGTTTAGGTTTAGGTTTATGTTTTATTTAGTTTAGTTTAGTTTTAGGTTTAGGTTTATTTTAGTTTAGGTTTAGTTTAGTTTAAGTTTATTTATTTAGTTTAGTTTAGTTTATTTATTTTAGGTTTAGGTTTAGGTTTAGGTTTAGTTTAGGTTTATTTTAGTTTAGTTTAGTTTAGGTTTTCAGGTTTATTTAGGTTTATGTTTAGGTTTTATTTTTAGTTTAGTTTAGGCTTCTTTAGTTTATTAAGTTTAGGTATTTTTAGTTTAAGTTTAGTTTTTTTTTAGTTTATTTATTTAGTTTAGGTTTATTTAGGTTTAGGTTTAGGTTTAGGTTTGGGCTTATTTATTTTACTTTATTTAGATTAGGATATTTATTTTAGTTTATTTATTTAGGCTTAGGTTTAGGTTTAGGTTTAGGTTTAGGTTTAATTTTAGAATTATTTTATTTATGTTCATTTAGGTTTATTTATTTTGGGATAGGATTATTTTTATTTGGTTCAATTTATTTAGTTTATTAAGGTTTAGGTTTATTTAGTTTTAGTTTATTTAGGTTTAGGTTTATTTAGTTTAGTTTAGGTTTAGGTTTAAGTTTAGGTTTATTTTTAAGGTTTAGGTTTATTTAGTTTAGATTTAGGTTTAGGTTTATTTTAGGTTTAGGTTTAGGTTTATTTATTAATTTATTTTAGGCTTAGGTTTAAAATTTAGTCTAGTTTAGTTTAGTTTATTTTATTTTAAGTTTAGGTTTAGTATAGGTTTAGGTTTAGGTTTAAGTTTATTTAGCTTAAGCATTAGGTTTAAGTTTTGGTTTATTCTAGTTTTGGTTTTAGGTTTAGTTTTAGGTTTAGGTTTATTTTATTTTTTATTTAGTTTAGTTTAGTTTAGTTTAGGTTTATTTTATTTAGTTTAGGTTTAAGTTTATTTTATTTATTTTAGTTTAGTTTAGTTCAGTTTAGGTTTAGGTTTAGGTTTATTTAGTTTAGTTTAGGTTTATTTAGCTTAATTTTTTTAGTTTAGGTTTATTTTAGTTTATTTTATTTAGTTTATTTAGATTATTTACTTAATTTAGGCTTAGGTTTATTTATTTTATTTTATTTTATTTTATTTAATTTATTTATTTAATTTAGGTTTAGGTCTAGGTTTAGGTACAGGTTTATTTTATTTAGTTTATTTATTTTATTAGTTTATTTTATTTAGTTTAGGTTTAGGTTTAAGTTTTGGTTTATTTAGTTTAGATTACTTTAGGTTTATTTTTTTATTTATTTAGTTTAGTTTTATTTTAGTTTATTTTTCATTTCATTTATGTTTTAGTTTATTTATTTAGTTTAGTTTATTTAATTTATTTTAGTTTAATTTATTTTATTTTATATTTATTAGTTTAGTTTAATTTAGGTTTAGGCTTTAGTTTAGTTTGAGTTTAGGTTTAGGTTTTAGTTTAGTTTAGTTTTATGTTTAGGTTAAGGTTTAAGTTTTTTTCTATTTTTATTTAGGTTTATTTATTTAGGTTTAGGGTTATTTATTTAGTTTAGTTTAGTATAAAGTTTAGTTTATTTAGTATATTTTATTTATTTTATTTATTTAGTTTAGGTTTATGTTTTATTTAGTTTAATGTAGTTTAGTTTAATTTAGGTTTAGGTTTAGGTTTAGGTTTAGTTTATTTAATTTAGTTCATTTATTTATTTTAGTTTTGGTTTTAGGTTTTATTTAGTTTTTTTTATTTAGTTTAGTTTAGTTTAGGTTTATTTTTTTATTTAGTTTATTTTATTTATTTTTATTTAGTTTAGGTTTAGGTTTAGGTTTTATTTAGCTTAGTTTTATTTAGTTTAGGTTTATTTTTAGTTTAGGTTTAGGTTCATTAAGTTTAGGTTTAGGTTTAGGTATAGGTTTAAGTTTTATTTTAGTTTAGGTTTATTAATTTAGGTTTAGGTTTAGGTTTAGGTTTAGATTTAGTTTAGGTTTAGGTTTTATTTAGGTTTAGGTTAATTTAGTTTAGGTTTATTTTATTTACGTTTAGGTTTATTTAATTTAGTTTTTTTATGTTATTTTATTTAGTTTTAGTTTATGTTTGTTTTAGTTTAGGTTTATTTGGTTTTAGTTTAGGTTTATTTTTATTTAGGTTTTTATGTTTAGGTTTAGGTTTAGGTTTTTATTTAGGTTTAGGTTTAGGACTATTTTTTAATTTTGTTTAGGTTTATTTATTTAGTTTAGTTTAGGTTTAGGTTTAGATTTATTTATTTAGTTTATTTAGTTTAGGTTTAATTATTTAGTTTAGTTTATTTATTTTTAGTTTAGGTTTAGGTTTAGGTTTAGGTTTAGTTTATTTTATTTTAGTTTATTTTATTTATTTAGGTTTTGGTTTATTTAGTTTAAGTTTTCGATTTAGATTTAGGTTTATTTTAGTTTAGTTTAGTTTAGTTTAGCTTAGTTAATTTATTTAGTTTATTTTTACTTTAGGTTTATTTATTTAGTTTAGTTATTATTTATTTAGTTTATTATAGTTTATTTAGTTTATTATATTTTAGTTTAGGTTTAGATTTATTTTGGATTAGGTTTAGGTTTAGTTTAGTTTAGTTTAGTTTATTTTAGTTTAGTTTAGGTTTAGGTTTAGGTTTAGGTTTATTTAGTTTAGTTTATTTTATTTAGTGTGTTTATTAATTTATTTTTATTTTTGTTTTATTTTATTTAGTTTAGGTATATTTATTTTATTTATTTATTTTTAAATTAAGCTTAGGTTTAGGTTTTATTTTATTTAGTTTAGTTTAGGTTTAGGTTTAGGGTTTAAGTTTTGGTTTTAGGTTTAGGTTTATGTTTTTTCTTGTTATTATTTTTTTTTTGGGAAACCCCATGTAGGGGAATTTTATTGCCACAAAAAGAGGGTTACAAGATCCATAAAGAGGATAAACTCGGCTCAAGACTACAATGTAGAGTAAATCCCCTACCTAAGTACAACCAAAAGCAAAAGAAAACAAGAAAGCAATCAAAAGATACAAATTAGTTAACATAATAAGCCAATGGAAGATTAGGGCCAGTGCTCTGCAGGATGTGAGAATGAAAGACACTCTAGAACAAACATACAAGAGGACAAGAGAGAAACTCCTGCAAAAATGTAAACAGAAAGAAGTTAGAGCAGTTAAGGCAATACAGATAAAATGATAACTAAAAACTACATAATTTGAGAATGATAGTAAAGAAATGTGATAGAGAAGGCTTAGGCTCAGTCACACCCAGTTGGTGCAGATGCAAATATGAGCATCCATGGTTCAGCAGAAGGGTTACATCACAAGAGCTACTACTAAGCCAAAGGGTGAAATCATCACACCATCATAGCCAACAAAACCTGAGAAGATAGCGACCAATTGTTGAAAGTCTTATGGGCTTTATTACGCAAACCTAAACAAAACCATAGATAAAATAGAGAGGAAATTGCAAAGAGCGAGAGAAAGGATCCCATGCAGGAAAATTATCATCAATATAGTCACCATGACATGAGAATACTTATCCATATGAGAATGAGCCATCTTTGCCAGAACCTCATGAAAAATCATAGCCAAGAGGTATAATAGGCCAGCATAAAAACCCACCACAAGAAAAAAGTAGAAGAGGCAGCCTGCTAAAATTCTGCTAAGCAAGTCAATGAGCCTATAAATAACACCATTCCAAGCATATGATATATATATGAATCTTTCTGGCTATGAGTACAGCCTTGAAGCATAGTCTAGAAAATGAACCCAATAATAATAATGAATGTAGATGTGAACAACCCCCTTATTAATATTCATAATAGTAGTTGGAAAAAAGAAATTCTAAAGGAAGGCAGCATAACCCAACACAAGAAATAGACTACAACTCACTAAAAATAGCACCAAATAAAGACAGTCAGAACTACAGCCCTAGTAGCAACATGCTGGATAGAAAATTGGATAATCCAGATCAGCAAACAACAAAGTCAGCAAGACAGCAAAAGGAAACAGGTGCCCATAGTACCACCCATTCAGAATAAATAGTGCATAACAATTGGATAGATGCTTAATCATAATGATCTGCACAAGCCTAACAGAACTAAGATGGGAAAAGAAACAATAGTAGATAAGGTAGATCACTGCCAAGATACAAACAGCAAGAGAAATCAGCAACCCACCCCAATAGCAAAACAATTAATGCAGCAATGGAACCCACCAAAAGAAAAATCAAAAAGGGGATTCAAATGAGTCAGCATTGGAATCCAGATAAAATAAGATAGCAGATAACCAAGACAACAAACAGCCAATACAGCAAAAGACAGCTGGCTAGCCATAAAAGCTCTCATTCAGTGTAGACATTGCAATAGTTAGTAACCAAATAGGTAGACCATAAACAGGGGATCGAGAAAGCGGCCAATCAATCATCAAAGATAATCGAGCGGCAATGAAGCACTCGACCCTACAACCAACAAAGATAGAGCCAACATTGGAATCTAAAAATGAACCCAATCATAATAATGAATGCGTTGTGAACAACCCCTTATAAATATTCATAGAGTGGCAAAAAGCAATTGTAAGGAAGGCGGCATATAACGGGAATAGGTTTGCATCCCAAAAATAGCACCAAATAAAGACATTGAGAACTAACCCGATGGCGACATCTTTGGGGAAAATCGATAATCTAGATCAACAAATAACCAAGAAATCAAGACAGCAAAAGGCAATAGGTGCCCATAGTACCACCCATTCAGAATAGACAGTGCATACCAAGTGGATAGATGCTTAATCACAATGATCACCTTGAACCAAGATGGGAAAATAAATAGCGGAAGGTAGATCGACGGATACAAATAATAAGGGCAATCAATCCAACTCCAATAGCAAAAGCTTAATGCAACCATGGAACCCACCGAAGAAAAATCAAAAGGTGATTCAAATGAGAGTCAACATTGGATTCGGATAAAATAAGACAACAGAGAACCAAGACAACAAACAGCCAAGACAGCAAAAGACAACTAGCTGGCCATAAAAGCTCTCATTTAGAGTAGACATTGCAATAGTTAGTAACCAAATAGGTAGACCATAAACAAAGGTATTTAAGAAGTAGCAGCCCAAACAATAATCATCAAAGACAATCAAAACAGTAATGTCAGAAATAGCTTGCTGAACATAAGACCCTAAAGTCCTACAACCAACAAAGATAGAGCCAACATTGGAATCCTGAAAAACTAAGACAGCAAATATCCAAAGCAACAAAAAATGATGACAACAAAAAATAGCAAGCTGGCCATAAAACCACACATTCAGAATAAACAGTGCAATAGATACAATTTTAACTGAAGCAAGATGGAAAAAATAGCAGCAGGTAAAGTAGTCCACAGAATTCAGATGATCTGCATAAAATGAACCACTAAGGGGATTTAAAGAAAAAGCCACCAAGCAGCCAACAACATCAAAAGAGGTTTGCTGAACAAAATAAACCAAAACCCAGGAAGCAGCTTTCATAGTATTAATCTAGCTCAACCAATAGTAGTTACCAACAAGCTGGCAAAAAGTCCACCCATTCAGAGTAAATAGAGCATATGCTAATATCCAAACCTTCCAGATAAAGATGATCAGGGCTGCTAAACCCATCCACTAAAGGAAAAGCGATAAGCCATTAAGGAAGTCCAAACTTGCGGAATAATAAAATTGAACTTGCGCTCTGGCGTTGGGTATATGAGGTTGGCCAAAACAATCGACAAGACAACTCAAAACACCTGCAGAACATGATAAACATCCCGGTAGCGACATGGACATAAGACTCAGTGATCCATAACAGCCAACAACCAAGAAAGAAATTAATAGCAAGTTTGCCATTAGACCAACCATTCAAAGTAGACAATGCATAAGGTAATTCCCAGATAGCGAAGGAAGTGGTCTGGCAAAGACTAGTTGAACCAAAATGGAAAAAACAACAGTAGGTGAAGTCAGTAGCATCTCAGATGTTAACAACACAAATAGTTAGAAAATCAAAAGGTAAGAAACAGCCAACAACCATAATGACAACCTGCTGGACGAATGACCCACAAAACCAGAGGCCAACAGTGAAAACAATAATGTAAATAATACACCCAACAGATAGAACACCATAAAAAATTAGCAATTTAAAATAATAGCAAATTGAGTTCAAAAGGGAGTGAACATAAATAACCATCCAGATAAAGATGATCAGGCTTGTAGCGAAGCCCACATCCTCAGTAGAGGCAAACGGATAATCCATGAGGGAGTCCAATCCTACAAAGAGATAGAAGAAATAAACAAGAAATTGCAGTTATAGTCCTGATAGGTTGGGGATATGAGGTTAGACAAAATAATTAGCAAAATAACTCCAAAAGAACCCTGCTGAACATCATGGACAACCCTAGTAGCAGTATGATGAACATAAGATGCAATGATCCAGATCAGCCAACATCCCAGGCAGAAAATTTTATCAAGTTGGCCATAAGATCACCCATTCAAATTAGGCAATGCAAAAGTTTGAAAGACATTCAACAAATACATTAAACCAACCCCAAGAGCAATCTGCAGGACAGTGTCAGTCATAAAGTTATACAGAAGTATAGCAGATAGGCATTGAGGCAAGGGACCTAAAATATAATTCCAGATGTCCCTATTGATCAATAAATAGAGCAGAAAATAGAGTATTAAGTAATATATCTCCCTCTAGCAACCAAGCAACATCTTACCAGTAATAGGAAGACCCCAAACAAGGGTGGGAGAGTTAAACATACAGCAGATGCCACATAACTCAGCAAAGGGCCAGCAAGGAGTAATAGGATGAGACATTAACAAATTCCAAAGGAGCATCAGCACATTAACAGTAAAAATAGTATAAGCAGTAGGCTCCCAATTAGAGCTAAGGAAATTAAACCAACAACACATGTCACTGAGATCAACAAGTAAGCAACAAGGGATATCACATTGATGCATCAGTAGAAACCAAGAAAGCATCAACACTGAATATAAAATGGGCATGCACTTAAACTGATATTGAACCAGAACAATCCCATGGGCTAGATTAATTTTTGAGATAAGGGGCCCGATTGTCCAAATTAACCACGAAATGTTTGGGTAGGGTGAGTTGATCAAAGAAGATTATACCATCCAATCTGGCTCCCAGATTGGCAAGGTAATCAACACGTGCATTACCTTCATGCCATACATGAGTGATGTTAAAATTAAGTTGGGTAAGAAGAGCTCTAGTTTGCTTGAGAAGGTAGTACAATTAAGTGTTGCTCATTTTGGTGGAAGTCAAAAGATCAATCAGCAGAAGGGCATCCACCTCAATCCAAATATTGAGCCAATCATTTTGAAGGAAAATCTCATGAGCTTTGTACACTACCATAAGCTCAGCAAAAGGAACAGAACAAGAATTAATGGGGTAGGCAAAAGCACATAGGACTTTACCATGAAGATTTCTGAAAATGCCACCACAACCTGAACCTTTATGAGAGATAGAGCCATCAGTGTTAATTTTAATAGTATGATCATGAGGTTTAACCCAATAAACAATCTTGTCATTTTTACAGTAGGGTTGATCCGGTAAGTTAAGACCCAGTTTATTGGCCTCAACTTTACAACCTTTGAAATGTTTGTAGAGAATGAGATTGGCATTAAACAAGTCACAAATTTTGTTTTTAATTCTAGCAATTATTCTCATCTGGTTCATAGGGATCTCATGATGTTTTGCTTCATTTCTGTCCATCCATATGAACCAAATACGGGTGATAGTAGTTATGACTTTAATGTGACCTTTAATAGTGTTCTCAAAATAAACTTCAAGCAGTTGATATAAAGTTAGGGAGCCATTGAAAATGATAATGTTAAAGAGATCATCATACCAAATCCAGAGTTTAGAAGCAATGGCCCCGTTAACAAAGACATGGTTCACATTCTCAAAGTGAAAGCAACATTGGCATTTTGAAGGTAATTGAAAACCTTTATCCCAAAATAAGGAGTCAACAAGGATGAAGTTTTTGAAAATATGCCAAGTAATAACAGAATAAGAAGTAGGGATAGTGATATTCCAAAGTTTGAGGAACACATTAGAAGAAATATGAGTTTCTTTAATGTGAAGCCAAACATTTTTAAAGTTGAAATCACCATTATGTGAGAGCTTAAAAAGGATCTGATCTTGATTGGTAGGAATGATAGGAATAGTAGTGAGTTTTTTCAAGAGAAAAGGAATATAATCAATAAGCTTACTATTGTTCCACATATTATTCTTCCAAAAAGATTTCACTTTAATAGCGGTAGTGGAATGGGCAGAGAGTAAGTCATCAATGGACCCACATCCACTCTAGTTTTCTTGCCAAAAGAATGAGGAACCAGAGTTAATCCCCAAAAAATTAAGGATTTGGCATCCCATTTAATGGAACAAAGTATTTTCCAAATAGGAGAGTCTCCCATTTTATAGGGACAAATGAGGGGGGTGCTTACCCTGACAATATTTAGCAGTCATGAAATTAGCCCAAAGAATATTGTTACTCCTAAAATTCCACCAGAGTTTATAGGAAAAGGCAATGATAGCTTCTTTGATTAGCATACATCCAAGACCACCTTTGACGAGAGTGCCACAACTTTTAACCCAAGAGGTCCAGTGCATTCTTTTAGAGGATTTATTAGAGCCCTAGAAAAATTTATTAAAGAGATGCTCAATTCTGTTAATGATAGAAATGGTCGGTATAATGGTTTGGATAAGATATAAAGGCATGGAATTAAGAGTGCTCTTAATCAAGGTGAGCCTACCACCGAAAGAGAGTAAATGAAATTCCCAAACATAAATTTTATTGGAGATTTTCTGGATAAGATCATCAAAAAGATGAGACCTTTTTTTGACCTTTAAAAAGTGGAGCCCTGAGATAATTAGTAGGAAGTTGATATACCTGAAAATTAGTAATTCTGGAGATTTGGTTGAGCTTATTGGTAGGGATTTTAGCAGAAAGAATGGAACAACATTTTCCATCATTGAGAAAGAGGCCACTTTCTTTGCCAAAATCATTTAAAAGGTTCTTAATAGTTTTAATGTGCTGAATAGAGGCATTGCAAAAGATTATAAAATCATCAAGAAACGAGCGAGAGATGAGATACTCCATGAGTTTTATAAAACATGGTAGGATTTTTATTTAAAAGATCATTCAAGCTCCTCGAAAGATATTCAACAACAAGAATAAAAGGAGAGGGTGATAGGGGGTCTCCTTGTCTCAAGCCATGCCTAAAGAAATCGAGGGACTCACCATTCATGAATAGAGAACCAAATTGGTAATACGCTTTTGATGAGGATGAAATTATCGAAAACCCAAACAAATGTAAGATTTGAAAGAGAAATCCCAAAAGGTTATCAAAGGCTTTAGAGATATCCGTTTGAGGAGGATGTTGCCACCTCTAGTAGAACATCAATGTCATGAACCAACTCTTGGGCAAGGATATTCTGATATAGCTCTATTTTTAACAAAGCCGCTTTGGTTAGAGAAATAATTTTAGGGAGCTGGACTTATCTATTATTAATTAATTTAGCAATGAGTTTTGAAAGAAGGTGCAAAGGTTGATAGGTCTAAAATCTCCCCAAGAATCAGGATTATTAGTTTTGGGAATGAGGATAATGGAAGTGCTAGAAAAGTATCTAGGTAAAGGGCTGCCATCAAAGAAATCAACAATAGCATCAACAAGGTTAGACTTAATAAAAGGCCAACAATGCTGAAAAAATGGTTCATGTAGCCATCAGGGCTAGCAACAGAGTTAGTGTTCATGCTATTAAGAGTAGTACTGATCTCAGCTTCCGTAGGATGCAAAGTGAGTAAATGATTCTCATCATTAGTAATCATAGAGGGGATCAGGTGTGTGTTGGAGAGGGCTTCTAAGGGATGGTTGATGTTTAATAAATTTTGTAAATGTTGTATGACAGAATCTTTAATTTCATTCTTATTAGTGATCCAACTACCGTTAATATTTTTGATTTTTTAAATAGAGTTTAAGGCTTTCATTTTGTTGAAAAGAGCATGGAAATACCTTGTATTTCTATCACCATCAGCAATATGTTTGCTAGTAGCCTTTTGACTCCAATAGGTTTCCTCCATATTCTGATAATTGATCAAGTTATCTTTAGCAGTGTTCAACTCATCAAGCTTACTTGGATCAGTTAAGGCAGCATCTTCATGGGAGCAAACTAATTGTTCTATAATTTTGAGATTGGAAAAATGATTTTTAAAATGATGCTTGTTCCACCAATTTAGATTTTGTTTAAGTCTTTTGAGCTTATCCCAAAACTGAATCATGCCTTTAATGGAATTGTCCAGGTGAATAGGGGCAATCCAATTAGTGGAAACAACATTAATGAAATCACGATGTTGGGTCCACATATTTTGGAATCTAAAAGGAGAAGGGGAGGAAAGATTATCGGAAGAGGTTTTGATAGAGATCAAAAGAGCATGGTCCGACAAAGTTAAGCTCAAATGCCACAAGTGAGGGGCCATTGATTGATCCAAAGGGAATTAAAGAGGGTCCTATGCCGCCAAAGTAGAGAGTTATGCCATGTAGAAAAAAACCAATATCAATCAAGTTGCAATTGAGGATCATATTAGAGAAGTCTTCCATGGAATGGATGTTAGAGCAGCCTCCCTCTTTGAAGAAATATAATAGTGTTGAAGTCACCCCAACCAATCGTTTGTTAACCGAGGAGGCTAAGGTTCTTAAGTGATCCCAAAGGATGTTCCTACCAGCTCTATTATAAGAAGCATAGATAAAGGAACCAAGAGCAGAAAACTCACCCAATGAGATTTGAACATTAACAAATTGTTTGAGATCATCAAGGATAGAAATGTTGATTAAATTATTCCAAAAACACCAAATTTTATTACTAATATTATAAAAGAAATTTTGAACGCCAAGCATTCTAGCAACATGTGTGATCTTAGAAGAGTGAATGAAAGGCTCAATAACAACAAGTAAGGTTATGTTATGAGTGTGGCAAAGGATCCTAACACAATTGCGAATAATGAGAGTCCCAATACCCCAAACATTCCAAATAAGAAAATTGATCATAAGAAGGTGGAAAGAAAATAAAAGAGATAATTGAAAAATTGAAGGAGAAGAAAAAGAGAGCATGAGGCAATTATTTATGGGAAGTTAAAGAAGATCGAGTGGTTCTAGTGGAGCTATTAGTGAACATTCTAGCTTTAAGGGATTTTTTTAATAACAGTTTGAAAAGGCATATCTATGTCCAATGTAACTCCATCAAAAAAGGAGTGGTTGGTGATATTTAGAATAGTAACAGTATATGTCAAAGCATTCCTAATGGTGATTTCTCCTTCTTCGATATCAGAGTTAGGTTGAGGAATTGGATTAGCATGGATACCACTCTGAAGGGTAACAAAAAGAGAGGTTGTGACACCATTAATAGCACAAATTTCATTCTCATTTCCATGATGATTATTCAGATTTTGGTCCGTCACCAAATATCAACATTTTTCAGAACAATTCCAGAATTAGTTTTGAGATTTTGATCCAACTTGAGATTTAGTTTTAAGTTTAGGTTTCTATTCATTTTTTAATTTAGTTTTTTTTAGGTTCATGTTTTATTTTTATTTTTAGGTTTATGTTTAGATTTTTATTTTATTTGTTTTTTTAGGTATTAGGTTTTTATTATAGGTTTATTTATAGTTCTTATTTTTTCAGTTTTGGTTTAGGGTTAGTATATTTTAGGTTTAGATTTTATTTATTTTAGTTTAGCTTATTTTAGTTTACATTTAGGTTTATTTCATTCTATTTAGGTTTAGGTTTTAGGGTTTAGGGTTTAGGTTTTAGTGTTTAGGGTTTAAGGTTTATGGATTTTGGGTTTGGGGTTTTGGGTTTAGGGTCTAGGGTTTAGGGTTTTTAGGGTTTAAGGTTTGGGGTTTAGGTTTTAGGTTTAGGGTTCAGGTTTTAGTTTAGGGTTTTTAGTGTTTGGTTTTTTTTAATATAGAACAAATTAAGATTCAACATTTCTTCATTTCAATTTCATCAATGAAGTATAACATACCAAGATTTCTAAGACACATGCAACAACATAAATCTAAAATGAGCACGCATAGAGCAAATCAAAAACCATATATAACTAGTACCGTCTCTACTTAGAAGACATAGTTCCATAAATAACAAATCGGATCGGCCATTCTTTAATTTCTTTAGTTCCCATCAGAACCATGATGGCCTCTCAAGTAGCGAGATCCACCATCATATCACTGATCCCTCCTCACCACCTGTGTGTAACCTCCACACTCCTTATCCAACACTCTAGATCCACCACCACCACCGTGATAATCGCCTCCACCATTTCCACCACCGATCAAGACCCGGGAGGATGTTCATGATCACCCATTCTTAATGTTTATGTTTATGTTTAGTTTGTTAGGTTTTGGTTTAGGGTTTAGGTAGGTTTAGGGTTTAGGTTTAAGGTTTAAGATTTAGTGGTTTAAGGTTTATGCTTGTGGTTTAGTTTGTGGGTTTTAGGGTTTAGGTAGTGGCTTAGCTTTAGGCTTTGAGGGACTGGGTTGGGTCTAGGTTTGTTATTTGAGTTTAGGGTTTAGGGTCAGCTTGCTAGTGTAGGTTTAGCATTATAAAGCATGTGGGTAGGTGTTGTAGGTAGGGTTAGGAAAGAGGGTGGTAAGGTCAGGATCAGTTTATTTTATGGTTTAGTTAGTTAGTTTTAGAATTTTCAAATCAAGCAAACCAAGTTTAGGTTAATTTAGGTTATTTAGATATTTTTTTTTTAGTTTATTTATTTTATTTTTTATTGGTTTCTTATTTATATTTAGTTTATTTTATCCACTTAGGTTTATTTTATTTGTTTAGATTTTATTTTAGTTTAGTTTAGGTTTATTTTTATGTTTATTTTAGCTAGTTTTATTTTATTATATAGGTTTAGTTTATTTTCTTAGGTCAGTGTTTTTATTTATGTTAATTTAAGTTATTAGTTTAGTAGGTCTTAGTTTATTTTTATTTATCTTTTAGGCCTAGATTATTATGTTAGGTTTAGTTATCTTAGTTTTATTTTAATCTTTAGTTTAGATTTATCTGTTTATGTTTTAGATTTTATTATATCCATTTATCTATCATCTTGGGTAGTTCAGTAGTAGGTCAGGGCCCACTGCCCAGTCCAGCCAGTGGCCTGTCTTGTGGGTCTTGGTCAGGCTCAGTGGGCCCAGACTGTGTGGTCAGGTCATTAGTGCCCAGTGGAGTGAACAGTGCCCAGGCCCAGGGTTAGCCTCAAGCCAGATCTAAGGGTTAGGGTTGTGGTTTAGGCTCAGTGGCCCAGTTTAGGTTATCAGGTGGCCCAGGTCAGTCAAGAGCCTAGTGGTGGTTTGTTTAGGCTCAGTTTCAGTGGCTCAGTAGGGTTGGGGTTTTGAATCAGTTTGTGCTCAGGGTCAGGCTCATGGCCTAGGGCCAGGTTGGGTTTGGATTTTATGCAAGGGCCAGTTATCTAGGTTTTAAAACAAATCAAGAAACCCAGTAGTTTAGGTTTATTTTTTAGTTTTTCATTATAGTTTATTTTATTTTATTTTATTTAAGTTTATTTTTTTATTTTAGTTTAGTTTATTTTATTTTAGTTTATTTATTTTAGTTGCTTTATATTTTAGTTTTAGTTTAGTTTGTTAATTTTTTTATTTTATTTTTATTTTTATTTTATTTTAGTTTATTTTTTTATTCTAGGTTTAGTTTAGATTTTATTTTATTATTTTAATTTTAGTTTAGGTTTTATTTTATTTTATTTTTAGTTTTAATTTTTTATCTTATATGTTTATTTTATTTATTTATTTTATTTTTTAGGTTTAGTATATTTGAGGTTCAGGTTTAGGTTTTATTTATTTTAGTTTATTTTATTGTAATTTAGGTTTAGGTTTATTTTAGTTTGTTTATTTTTTGGTTTAGGTTTTATTTTACTTTGGGGTTTAGGTTTTATTTTTTATTTACTTTTACATTTTTTTTAGGTTTATTTTTTAGGTTTAGGTTGTCATTTAGCTTATATTTTATTTTAGTTTATTTTATAATTATTTTATTTTAGATTTAGTTTTTATTTTATTTTGGTTTTTTATTTTTAGGTTTATTTATTTTTTAGTTTAGTTTGGGTTTTATTTATTTTATTTTAGTCTAGTTTTATTTTAGGTAGTTTTAGGTTTAATTTAGGCTCTATTTTATTTTATTTTTTATAATTTAGGCAAGTTCTTTGATTTATTTATTTTAGGTTTTATGTTGTTTATGTTTAGTTTTTAGGTTTTTAGGTTTTATGGTAGGGTTTAGGTGCCTAGGTGGGGTCAAGGTAGATGTTGTAGGTCTCCAAAGGTTTAGGGTCAGGGTTTAGTGATAGGGTTTGAGATGTAGGTTTGGGATTTAGGGTCAGTTATTTATTTATTTATTTATTTTAAATTACAAAACAGTTTATTTATTTATTTTATTTATTTATTTTATTTTTAGTTTATTTTATTTTTTAATTTACTCTATTTTTTATTTATTTATTTTAATTTATTTATTTAATGTTTATTTATTTTATTTGGTTTTTATTTTAGTTTATTTTTAGGTTTTTAGGTTTATGCCTTTTTCATTTAGTTTTAATTTTATTTTATCTTGGTTTAGGTTTTATTTTATTTTTTTAGGTTTAAGTTTAGTTTTTATTTTAGTTTATCTTAGGTTTTATTTTTATTTATCTGGTTTATTTTTAGCTATTAGTTTATTTTATTTTATTTATTTAATATAGGTTTGGGTTTAGTTTATTTTGGTTTAGGGTTAGGTTTTATTTATTTTAGTTTATTTTAATATGTAAGTTTATTTTATTTTATGTAAGTTTTTTTAGTTTAGTATTTTTATTTATTTATTTTTAGGTTTTATTTTTGGTTTTGTTTTTTATTTTATTATTTTATTTTTGGTTTATTTTATTTTATTTAGTTTAGTTTTAATTTATTTTTATTTTTTAATTTTAGTTTAGGTTTTATTTATTTTATCTTTAGGTTTTATTTTTTTTTATTTTCTTTTATGTTTAGGTTTTAGTTTATGTTTTCTTTTTATTATATTTCATTTAAGTTTTTATTTATTATTTTTAAGTTTTATTTAGTTTAGGTTTATTTTAGCTTTTAGAGAGGGTTAGTCATTTAGGGTGATTTGTGGGTTTTTTGTCTAGTTTATTTATTTAGGGTTTTAGTTGGGTTTAGGGTTTAGGGTTTAGGATATAGGGGTTTTAAGAATTAGGGTTTGGGCTTTAGGGTTTAGGTTTTAGGTTTAGGGCTCAGGTTTTAGTTTAGGGTTTAAGATTTTTTGACTTTTTTTAACATAGAACAAATTTAGATTCAACATTTCTTTTTTTTTTATTTCATCAACCAAGTAGCACACCAAGTTTTCTAAGACACAAGTCATGACATAGATCAAAAATGAGCATGCATATAACAAATCCAAAACCCTAGATAACTGCCTCTACTATAAAACAAAGTTCCATAAGCAACAATCTAATTCCATTCTCCAGCTCCAGATCCCAGAACCACCGCCTCTCGAAGGCAGGATCCACCATCATATCCCCGATCTCCCTCCCACCAAAGACGCTATAACCTTTGTCGCTTCTCCCCATCTCCATAACCACTCTTTAACCACCACCTCCATATCCACCGATCTGATCCCCACCACTTCATTGCCGCCTTTGCCTTCACCTCCATTGCCAAACTGACTAAGCTGCTGACATGTTCCTTCCATCAAGGTTCTACCACATGGTTTAGTTTATATTACAGGAAGGTTTTTTATTTATTTTATTTTTATTTATTTTAGGTTTTCATTTAAGGTTTATGGTTTAGGGGTGGGGTTTAGAGTTTAGGGTTTAGGTTTTAGGTTTTAGGTTTTAGGATTTTATAATTTATGCTATCAGGGTTTAAGGTTTAGGGTTATGGTTTAGGGTGGTTTAAGGTATTTTAGGGTGTTTTAGTTTGGTTTTAGGTTAGGTTTTTTGTAAGCTAAGGGTCTGATTTATTTAAGGTATTTTATTTAAATTAAGTAAACCCATAGTTTAGGCTTATTTAGTATTTTAGTTTATTTTTTATTTATTTAGGTTAGGTTTAATGTTTTTTGGTTTAGGGTTTTTTTTTAAGATTTAGGGTTTAAGGTTTTTGGTTTTAGTGTTTAGGGTTTAGGTTTGGTTAAGGTTTGTGGGTTTTAGGTATAGGGGTTTTTTAGAGTTCAAGTTTTAGTTTATGATTTAGGGTTTTTGCATTTTATTTTAACAAACAACAAATTCAGATTCAACATTTCTTCTTTTTTTGATTTGATCAACCAAGTAACACACCATGTTTACAAAGACACAAGTTACAACAAAGTTAAAAAATGAGCATGCATAGAGAAAATCCAAAACCCTAGATAACTAAAACCATCTTTACTATAAAGACACAGTTCCATAAGTTGTAGATCTAATCATTTGTTCTTAAATTTCTCCAGTTCTCATCAGCACCACCTCGGCCTCTCGAGTTTTGGGATCCAATATTAGTCCCAGCCACTGTTGTAACCTCCATCGCTCCTCCCGCCATCATAACCACCACTACTCCGAAAATCACTTCCATATCCACCAGCACCTCTAGATCCCCCACCATGACTGTGATAACTGTCGCCTCCACCTTCACCTCCACTGCTAGATCTATACTGAGCCAGGTTGACAGTGATGTTCCTACTATCAAGGTTTTGTCCATTTTTAGGATTTTGGTTTAGGTTTAGGTTTATTAGGTTTTAGGGTTTAAGTTTAATTTATAATTTATTTAGTTAATTTAGGTTTATGTTTAGGGTTTGCAATTTAGGGTCTATGGTTTAGGGTTTGGGTTTAGGGTTTAAGGATTTATCTATTTTAGTTTAGTTTATTTTAGTGTGTTTATTTTTTAGTTTAGGTATTTTTAGTGTTTTTTTATTTTATTTTTTTCTAGGTTAATTTATTTTAGTTTAGGTTTTATTTTAGTTTATTATTTAGGTTTAAGTTTATCTTTAGTTTAGTTTTCTTTATTTATTTTTAGGTTTAGGTTTATTTTTTATTATTTTAGGTTTAGGTTTCTATTTTATTTTCAGTTTAAGTTTAGGTTTTAATTTTACTAGTTTAGGTATTTTTAGTTTATTTTATTTTATTTAGTTTTGGTTTAGGTTTAGGTTTAAGTTTTATTTGTTATAGTTTAGTTTATTTTAGTTTATCTTTAAGTTTATTTTATTTTTATATTAGATTTATGTTTTTTTTAGTTTAGGGTTTTAAGTTTTAATTTTTATTTTTATATTTTTAGATTTTATTTAGTTTTATTTTATTTTATTTTTTATGTTTAGTTTTTATTTTATTTAGGTTTTTATTCCAGGTTATTATTTTATTTTTTTATTAATTTATCTTTTTCTTAATTTTATTTATTATTTAATAGTTAGTTTTTATTTTTATTACTACCATCTTTATCTTTATTTATAATCTATTTTAGGTCATATAGCCCAGGGTTTAGTAGGTGGGGTTCCTGGAGTTTTAGCCTTTAGTGTTAGTAAGTGGCCCAGTTAGGCCTTTTCCAGTGGCCCAGTGGCTTTGGCTCCAGGGCTCAGGGCCTAGTGCTCATGGCCTAGTGTCAGTTTAGAGCCTGGGCTGGCCCCAGCTCTCAGGGCTCTTTGTGGCTCAGTCCTGAGATCTGAGCCAGGGTCAGCCTAGTTGCACTCAGTATTAGTCTGTCCTGGCCTGTCAGCATGACTTAGGCCTCAGTATTTATTTAAGGTCAGTGTCTTTATCAGTATTTAGGGCCTGTAAGCTCAGGTTCTGCCTCATTAGCACAAGATCTATTAGGGTTAGTTTTTTGGCTTAGGTAGTGTAGGATTTAGTATTAGAGTTTTAGGGTCTTTAAAACCCATCTATGGTACAGGTTTATTTATTATTTATTTTAATTTATTTTAGTTTTTATTATTTTTTTTTATAAATTATTTGTTTTTTTATTTATTATTTTAGTTTTATTTTACTTATTTTTTTGGTTAGGTTTATGCTTATTTTTTAGTTTTATTTTATTTTTTATTTTAGGTTTAGTTTATTTTCATTTTGGTTTTAGTTTAGGTTATTATTTTATTTTATAAAAATTTTATTTTAGGTTTATTTTAGGTTTTATTTTAGTTTATGTTTAGTTTATTTTAGTATTTATTTTATTTTAGTTTATTTAGGTTTTATTTATAGGTTTAGGTTTTATTTATTTTAGTTTAGATTATTAGTTTAGGTTTAAGTTTATTTTATTTTATTATTTTTATATTTTTTTAGCTAGGGTTTAGGTTTTTTTTTATTTATTTTATGTTTTATTTTTAGGTTTATTTTAGGTTTATATAATTTTAATTTAAGTTTATTATATTTTTATTTTATGGTTAGTTTTATTTATTTAGGTTTTTTATTTTGTTTATTTTATCTTTAAATTTTAGTTTAGGTTTTATTTATTTTTACTTTAGTTTTTTTTATTTTATTTTCTTTTATTTTAGTTAGGTTTTGTTGCTAAGGTTTTAGTTGCTTTATTTTATTTTAGTTTTTTCTTTAGTTTTATTTAGTTTAGCTTATGCTTTTTGATTTTGGGGTTTGGGTTTGCGTCAGGTTTCAGTTATTTTTTGTGTTTAGGTTTGGATTAGTGGTTTATTTTATTTTTTTTATTTATTAAATTAAGTAAACTGGTAGGTTTAGATTTATTTATTTTATTTTTTTAGATTATTTAATTTAATTTATTTTTATTTAGTTTAAATTTATGTTTAAGTTTAGGTTTAAAGTTAGGTTGAGGTTTTATTTATTTTCATTTAATTTATTTTACTTTTGGTTTAGGGTTTAGGATTTTTTAATTTATGTTTAGTTTTTTATTTTATTTAGGTTTATCTCCAGCCTAATTTAATCTTTTGAGTAGTTTATTTATCTTTATTAAATTTTACTAGCATTAGCATATCTTAAGGTTTAGGCCTAGCCTTCAGCTCTAATTATCATTATTCTATTCATTTTAGTCCAGGCCTTTTACTCCATTCTTATTTTTAGCCTCAGCTCAGGCCTGTGCTAGTATATGGCTCAGTGCTCAGTTCCTGAGCCTTGGTCTTATGGCCCAGTATTTAGGCCCAGGGCTCAGTGGCCCAGTTCTTAGTGGCCTGCACATCAGTCATTTTACGTCACCCAGTTTAGGCCCAGGTCTTAGGGCTCAGTCAAAGGCCAGGGGCCTGCCGCCTAGGCCCAGGTTTTAAACATTTTAGTGGCCAAGACGCCAGGGCCTCGCCAGTGCTCAGTCCAGGTGCAGGCTAGCTTAGGCTTCAGGCCTCAGGGCCTCATTTGACTCCAGTGGCTTGTAGGCCCAGTAGCCTTAGGTAGGGCCAGGTCAGTTTATACTAGCTCTATTTCAGGATCTCCATGGCCCAGGCTGACTGACTGATTTGTGAGACAGTGGCCTAGGCCTTAACCCTTGAGCCCAGGAGTTTAGGGCCTTTAGGGCCCATTCTTGTTTAGGGTCTTTGGGCCTGGTTAGGCCCAGTGGCCCAGTGGCCTAGGTTGTGCAGCTATGATCTAGGATTTGTGGCCTCAGGTAACAGTGCAGCCGAGTTTAGGCCAACCATTTGTGGCCCACCATCTGTGGCCTAGGGCCAGTATCCAGAGCTCAGTGGTTTGTGACTGTGATCAGGGTTTCAGTGGCCTAGGGCCTTTTAAATGCTCAGTGGCCCAGGTCCGTGATCTCACCCACAGGCTCAGGGCCCAGCAGGCCCAAGGCCTTGGGCCTGGGCTTAGCGTGGCTCAGATCATTCTTTTCAAAGACAGGCTTTTAAAGTTTTTTTATCTTTATTTAGTCTTCCATTTATCTATCTTATTCTCTTTAGTTTAATTTTATTTTAGCCATTTTAGTTTGTGGATTATCATTTATTTTTCTTTAGTTTTATTTTATTACATTTTTTTATGCTTAGCTCTTTTTTTTTTTTTTTTTTACAGGTTTTACATTTTTATCTAAGTTATTTTTAGATTTTATTTTACCTTTTAGCTTTTAGGTTTTGGTTTTATTTAGTGTTTTTAGTTTAGTTTATTTTAGGTTTTGATTTTATTTATTTTAATGTTTATTTTATTTACAGTTTATGTTTATTTTTCATTTATCTGGTTTATTTTATATTTTTCAGCTTCACTAGGATTTATTTTTATTTATTTGTTTAGGTTTATTTAGTTATTATTCCATTTGTTTTAGTTTATTTTATTTTATTTTAGTTTTATTTTACAGGTTTCTATTTTATTTATTTTATTTTTATCTTAGTTTTATTTATTATTTTATTATATTTAGTTAGTTTTTTATTTTTTATTTAATTTTATTAGGTTAGCCAGGTTTAGGTTAGGTTTTTTTCATTTACATATTTTATTTTATTATTTTATGTTTTAAATTCAATCTAGGTTTTACTTAGGGTTTAGGTTTTAGCATTTTACATTTTGATACTTGATCTGATTTAAGGGCTTTAGTTTAGGTTTAGGTTGTAGTGGTTAGGCTGGGTTTGTGGCCTGTGAGCCTAGGGTCAGGTGGGTTTTATTTTATTTTTTTTATTTTATTTTTTTTAAATTAAGTAAACTAGTAGGTTTATGGTTTATGGTTTAGGGTCTGAGTGCCTAGGGTTTAGGGTTTAGTGTTTTAGTGTTTTAAACCAGTAAACCGGTAGTTTAGGTGATGTCATTTTAATTTATTTATTTTATCTTATCTATATTTTTTATTTAGGTTTATTTTATTTTTATTTAATTTGGTGTATTTATTTTAGGTTTATATATTTTAGTTTATTTTTTAGGTTTAGGTTTAGGTTTATGTTTAGTTTTAATTTTTTTTATTTTTTAGTTTATGGTTTTATTTTCATTTTTTGTGTATATGTTTGTAGTTTTTATTCTTATTTGTCTGGTTTCTTTTGTAGTTTTATATTTTGTGGTTATTTTTAGGTTTTTTTAATTTTAGGTTTATTTTAGTTTAATTTATTTTATTTAGTTTAGGTTTAGGTTTAGTTTAGGCTTTATTTATTTTGTTTAGTTTATTTTAATTTAGGTTTATGTTTATTTTATTTTGTTTATTTTATGTTTAGGTTTTTTTAGTTTAGGTTTTTAGGTTTTATTTTTTTATTTAGTTTTATTTTATTTAAGGTTTTGTGCCACCATCCTTTAAAATCTTTGATGGTAGTGGGAACTCAAGATAACACATTGCCCACTTTAGAGCTACACAACACCAAAGGGTGAACATTTTATTCCACCTTTCTTAAGTACCTTTATCGTGTGTTGCATTTGATTGGTACGCGGGACTGCCCAACGTTCGGTGAAGATTTTTTCTAAGTTGGAGCACCTCTTCATCAAGGGGTTTGCTGAAGCTCAATAGAGGGTGACTGTAGGCGATGTTATTGTAGAGAAACAGAAACGTAATGAGTCCCTTATTGATTACATTCTCAGGTGGCACAGCCTGAGCATGAAATGTGAACCATAGCTGTCCGAATAGCATGCCATTGAGATTCTTCTCAAAAATATCCATGGCACAGTCGATTTTATGCATAAGGGTTTTACCATTAAAATATTTGAGAAATTAATCAACAAGCCGGCTAACCTACAAGAGGAAGCCAAACAGTTTCCTTTTCTAGAGCAATCATCTAGGCCTAAGCCGTAAAAGGAGTTTGAGAAGAAGCTAGGGACAGTTATGCCAGTGGACAGAGGGAAGCAGCCAGCCAGAGTTTAGTATGAGAGACAACAAGCTCAGTAGCCTCCTTTGCGACCTCCTCTTCCACCACCTCGGCCATCATACCAGCCACCGTAGTCCCCATAATGATCATTTCCACCACCTCAGCAGCCTACCCAGCAGTGGTATTCATATCCATCACTAGGTAGCTACTTTCTAACTTCTCTTATCGATTTATGGAGTAAGCCATGTTCATTCAAGAGGGAGGTAGTTAGGAAAATCTTTAAAAATCTCTTAAAGAAACTTGACTTTCAGTTACCAGAGCCTAAGAGGCCGGAGGAAGTGGGCAAGAGCGATGATCCTAGCTATTTCCCCTACCACTGCATGTTAGGCCATGTCATAGAGAATTGTATCACTTTTAAAGACTAGCTTGAACACAACTACAAGTTGAGAACCATAGTTATCCCTAAAAAAATACTTATTAGAACAACCATCCAATTCTATTAGAGTAATCCTTGGGGATACTTGTGATTCTCTTAAGACCAGAGTAGGTTAGGATATCTCCCTATCCCAAACCTCTAAGATGATCAATTCTATGATCAAGAAGCTTTCCTTGTAGCCAAGTAGCTCCCAAACCTCAATAATAAGGAAGGTTTGCTAGTTGCAAGGATAACTTCGGGAGGGTGACGGTGATAGTTCACCATACTTTCCCGGGATAGTCAAGTAGTGTAGCCACCGTCCGAGTCCAGTACTCCCTCCACAGTTGCAGCTACCACCCAGCAGGAGCATTGTATCTGCGGATAAGGGTAGTAAATCCCTTATTCTTCTTACTTTACTTGATTTTTATCATGTACCTCCGCCCAAAATAAAATTAATGATGAAAGCTAATTCTACTTATATATTGTCTACTTCTTATGCTCTTGATTTTATTCCTATTGAAAGCTCTTTGAGTCCAAATAAACATAATAGCTTTAGTAGTTCCGATCCTTTCTCGAGCAAGTACGGTGTAGGTTTAGGTTTATTTAGTTTTTATTT
Organism: Cymbidium sinense; assembly: GCA_021442155.1. Taxonomy (NCBI): domain Eukaryota; kingdom Viridiplantae; phylum Streptophyta; class Magnoliopsida; order Asparagales; family Orchidaceae; genus Cymbidium; species Cymbidium sinense. Next base: position 70,301,368 of record CM038214.1, read on the forward strand.
ATTTATTTGAGTTTATTTTTTATTTATATATTGGTTTATTTATTTATTTATTTATTTTTTATATAGTTTATTTATTTTAGTTTATATTTTTTATTTTAGTTTACTTTTTTAAGTTTAGGTTTATTTTTTAGTTGAGTTTTATTTTTATTTTATTTTTTAGGTTTACGTTTTATTTTTTATTTTTATGTGTAGGTTCAGGTTTTTATTTTATTTTTTTAAGTTTAGGTTTTAGGTTTTTATTTTAGGTTTACTTTTAGGTTTTATTTTCTAGATTAAGTTTAGGTATATTTTTAGTTGATTTTAGGTTTTTATTTAGGTTTTATTTATTTTAGTTTATTTTGTTTTATTTTAAGTTTAGGTTTATTTTTTTGTTTATTTTATTTTTATTTTAATTTTACATTTTACTTTTTATTTATTTTTTAAGTTTTATATTTAGGTTTATTTTTTAGGTTTAGGTTTTTATTTAGTTTTTATTTTATTTTTTTAGGTTTATTTTATTTATATTTTAGGTTTAGTTTTTATTTTATTTATGTTTTTTATTTTTTAGTTTATTTTAGGTTTTTATTTATTTATTTATTGTTAGTTTAGTTTTTTACTTTTTATTTTATTTTCTTTTTAGGCTTAGGCTTAGGTTTAGGTTTAGATTTAGATTTAAGTTTTAATTTATGTTTTTATTTATTTTTATTTATTTAATTTTGGTTTAGGTTTATTTATTTATTTTATTTTTAGGTTTTATTTAGTTTAGGTTTAGATTTTTCACTTTTTTAGGGTTTACGGTTAATGGTTAGTTTAGGGTTTCAGGTTTGGGGTTTAGGATTTAAGGTTTAGGGTTTAGGGTTTAGGGTTTAAGGTTTTTTTAATAAATAATAAATTGAAATTCAACATTTCTTCTTTTCAATTTCATCAACTAATAGCACCCCAAGTTTTCTAAGACACAAGCAACGACATAGATAAAAAATGAACGTCCATAGAGCAAATAGAAAACCCTTGGTAAGTATAATTGTCTCTACTGTAAAGACATAGTTCCACAACCAGTAGATCAGATCGATCGTTCTTCAATTTCTCTAGTTCCCATTAAAACCAACCCGCTTCTCGAGTAGCGGGATCCGCCATCTTATCCTAGATCTCTCCCTTCGCCACCACCACACATGTAACCTACATCACTCCTCCCACTTTTATAACCACCACTGCTCCGACCACCACCTCCATATCCACCAGCACCTCTAGATCCCCCACCACCACTACGATAACCGCTGCCTCCACCTTTGCCTCCACTGCTAGATCTAGACTGAGCCTAGTTGATGGTGATGTTCTTGCTATCATGGTTCTACCCATTCTTAGGGTTTAGAGTTAGTTTAGGGTTTAGGTTTTTAGCTTTTTAGGGATAAAGGTCTCGGGATTAGGTTTAGGGTTTAGGTTCTTTTTTAAAAATTAAGTAAATCAATAGGTTTAGGTTTATTTAGTTTATTTTTTATTTATTTTACTTTATTTTATTTTTTTATTTTTATTTAAGTTTATTTTTTATTTTTATTTAGTTTAGTTTATTTAATTTAATTTGGTTTTTTATTTTAGTTTATTTTTTAGGTTTAGGTTTAGGTTTATGTTTATTTTTTAGTTGAGTTTTATTTTTATTTTATTTTTAGGTTTAGGTTTTATTTTTTATTTTTAGGTTTAGGTTTAGGTTTTTATTTTATTTTTTTAGGTATAGGTTTTAGGTTTTCATTTTTTTTGTTTATTTTTAGGTTTTATTTTTTAGTTTAGGTTTAGGTTTATTTTTACCTTATTTAATTTTATTTAGGGTTTAGGTCTAAGTTTAGGTTTAGGATTAGGTTTTATTTATTTTAGTTAAGTTTATTTTAGTTTAGGTTTTGGTTTATTTTATTTTTATTTTTGGTTTAGGTTTTTTATTTAGGGTTTAGGTTTATTTATTTATTTTAAATTTAGGTTTAGTTTTAGGTTTTTAGCTTTTTACGGTTTAGGGTTTAGGGTTTAGTGTTAGTTGATGATTTATGGTTTAGGATTTAGGGTTTGGGGTTTTGGGTTTAAGGTTTAGTGTTTAGAGTTCAGGTTTTAAGGTTGTAGGGTTTAGGGTTGAGGGTTTTGGGTTTAGGGCCTTTAGGGTTTAGGGTTTAGGTTTTAGGTATATGGTTTAGGTTTTAGTTTAGGCTTTAGGGTTTAGGGCTTTTGGTTTTTTTTTTTAAGCAGAGAATAAATTCAGATTCCACATTTCTTTATTTTGATTTCGTCAAGCAAGAAACACACCAAGTTTTCAAAGATACAAGCGACGATATAGATAAAAATTAAGCAGGCATAGAGAAAATTGAAAACCCTAGATAACTCGAATCATCTTTACTATAAAGACACAGTTCCCTAAGGAGTAGATCAGATCAATTGTTCTTCAATTTCTCTATTTCCCATCAGAACCACCCTGGTCTCTCGAGTAGCATGATCCACCATTATATCCCTGATCTCTCCCTCCGCCACCACTACGACTATAACCTCTATTGCTCCTCCAGCCTCCATAGCCACCACTGCTATGACCACAACCTCTATATCTGCCAGCACCTCCAGATCCCCTACCACCACTATGATAACTGTTGCCTCCACCTCCTCCATCCCTAGATCTATAATGAGCCTGGTTGATAGTGATGTTCTTGCTGTCAAGGCTCTACCCATTCTTAGGGCTTAGGTTTGTTACCTTTTAGGGTTTAGGTAAATTTTTTAATTTATTTAGTTACTTTAGGTTTAGGTATTTGGTTTGGGAATTAGGGTTAGGATTTAAGATTTTAGGGTTTAAGGTTTAAGGTTTAGGATTTTAGCATTTAGGGTTTTAGTGTTCATGGTTTAGGGTTAGTATATAGTTTAGGGTTTAGGGTTTTAGGGTTTAGGGTTTAGGGTTTAGTGTTTAGGGTTTTGGGTTAGGGATTGGGTTTAGGATTTAGTGTTTAGGGTTTAGGGTTTAGGGTTTAGGGTTTAGGGTTTATGGGTTTTTGGCGTCTAGGGTTTTGGGTGTAGGTTTATAGGTTTAGGGTTGTAGGTTTAGGGTTTAGGGTTTAGGGTTAGTTTTAGGGTTTAGTGTTTAAGGTTTAGGGTTTAGGGTTGAGAGTTTTGGGTTTAAGGTTTTAGGGTTTAGGATTTTGGGTTTTAGGTTCAGGGTTTTAAGATTTAGGGTTTAGGGTTTAGCTCTATAGGTATAGGGTTCTGATTTAGGACTAGATTTTTTTTAGTATTTTAATTTTATTTTTAGATTAAGTAAACTAGTAGGTTTTGGTTTATTTAGTTTATTTTATTTTTTACTTTTATTTTGGTTTATTTTTATTTTTTAGTGTAGTTTATTTATTTTATGTTTATTTATTTTATTTTAGTTTAATTTAAATGTTCAGGTTTAGGTTTAGGTTTATTTTTTTAGTTTAGTTTTACTTTTTATTTTATTTTTTATGTTTAGGTGTTATTTTTTAATTTTAGATTTAGGTTTAGGTTTTCATTTAGTTTTTTTAGGTTTTGGTTTTAGGTTATTATTTTAGGATTATTATTAGGTTTTATGTTTTTAGTTTATGTTTGGGTTTATTTTTAGTTTATTTAATTTTATTTAGGGTTTAGGTTTAGGTTTATGTTAGGTTTTTTTTAGGTTTAGGTTTAGGTTTTATTTATTTTCATTTAGTTTATTTTAGTTTAGGTTTAGGTTTATTTCATTTTTATTTTAGGTTTAGGTTTTTTTTTTAGTTTAGGGTTTATTTGTTTTAAGGTTTTATTTTTAGATTTATTTTTTAGGTTTAGGTTTTTCTTTAGTTTTTAATTTATTTTATTTGTATTTTAGGTTTTATTTATATTTTATTTAAGCTTTTTGATTTTTTCAATTTAGTTTAGGTTTTAATTTATTTTATTTTAGTTTTTATTTTTAAATTTATTTTCTTTTTAGGTTTAGGTTTAGGTTTAAGTTTAGGTTTAAACTTTAGTTTAGGATTTTATTTTAATTTAGTTTTTCTATTTTATTTTGGTTTAAGTTTGTTATTTATTTTATTTTTAAGTTTTATTTTGCTTAGGTGTAAGTTTTTAGCTTTTTAGGATCTAGGGTTTTGGGTTTGGGTTTTAAGGTTAGTTGAGGGTTTAGGGGTTAGGATTTAGGGTTTAGGTTTTAGGTTTTTGGGTTTAGGGTTTAAGGTTTAGTGTTTTAGGGTTTAGGGTTTAGGGTTTAGGGTTTAGGATTCAGGGTATTTAGGTTTTAAGGGTTATGGTTTAGGTTATCGATCTAATGTTCAGGTTTTAGTTTAGGGTTTAGGGTTTAGGGTTTTTGATTTTTTTTTAACAGAGAATAATTTCACATTCAACATCTCTTCTTTTTGATTTCATCAACCAAGTAACACATAAAATTTTCTAAGACGCAAGCGATGACATAGATAAAAAATGGGCACGCATAGAGCAAATTGAAAATCCTAGATAACTAGAACCGTCTCTACTATAAAGACACAGTTCCATAAGAAACAGATCGGATTGACCCTTCTTCTGTATCTCCAATTCCCATCAGAATCACTTTGGCCTCTAGAGTAGCGTGATCCACCATCATATCCTCGATCTCTCCCTCTGCCATCACCACGGCTGCAACCTCCATCACTCCTCTAGCCTCCATAACCATCACTGCTCCGACCACCACCTCCATATTCTCCACCTTTACTACAATAACTGCCGCCTCCGCCTTCGCCTCTACCGCAAGATCTAAACTAACTAGTTGATAATGATGTTCCTGCTTTCAAGGTTCTGCCCACTCTTAGGGTTTTTGTTTAGGTTTAGGTTTATTATGCTTTAGGATTTAGGTTTAATTTATAATTTATTTAGTTACTTTATGTTTAGGTTTAGGGTTTATGGTTTAGTGTTTGGGTTTACGGTTTAAGGTTTTATTTATTTTAATTTAGGTTTAGGTTTACTTTTATTTTTTTTATTTTAGGTTTAGGTCTTTTTTAAGTTTAGGGTTTAGGTTTTATTTTTTATTTTATTTTAGGTTTATTTATTTTAGTTTAGGTTTTTTATTTTAGTTTTTTTTTAGGTTTATGTTTTTTTTAGTTTAGTTTTATTTTTATTTTATTTTTTAGGTTAAGGTTTTATTTTTTACTTTTAGGTTTAGGTTTAAGTTTTTATTTTTTTTTTAGGTTTGAGTTTTAGGTATTTATTTTATCTTTATTTTTAGGTTTTATTTTCAGTTTAGGTTTAGGTCTTTTTTGAGTTTATTTTATTATATTTAGTTTAGGTTTAGGTTTAGGTTTAGGTTTAGTTTATTTTAGGTTTTAGTTTAGGTTTTGATTTTATTTTATTTTCTTCTTTTATTTATGTTTATGTTTAATTATAATTTTATTTTTAGGTATCACTTAGTTTAGGTTTAGGTTTTTATATTTTTAGAGTTTAGGGTTTAGGGTTTTAGGGTTTAGGGTTTAGGTTAGAGTTTATTAGTTTTAGTTTTAGAGTTTTTTAGAGTTTAGGTTTAGGTTTAGGTTTTATTTTTATTTTATTTCTTTAGTTTAGGTTTAGTTTAGGTTTAGAGTTTAGTTTATTTAGGTTAGTTTAGAGTTTTTATTAGTTTGGAGTTTATTTTTTAGGTTTAGGGTTTAGGTTTATGATTTAGGATTTGGTTAGTTTATTTAGGGTTAGTTTTAGGGTTTAGGGTTTAAGTTTTTAGGGTTTAGTGTTTTAGTTTTTTTAAAATTTCGATAGGTTTAGGTTTATTTATTTTATTTAGTTTATTTTATTTTTTTATTTATTTTTTATTTTTTTTAAGTTTATTTGTTTTAGATTTATTTATTTTAGTTTAGGTTTTTTATTTTAATTTATTTTTTAGGATTTTGTGTAGGTTTACACTTATTTTTTAAGTTTAGTTATATTTTTATTTTATTTTTTAGGTTTAGGTTTTATTTTTTATTTTTTTTGGTTTAGGTTTTAGGTTGTTATTTTAGGATTATTTTTAGGTTTTATTTTTTAGTTTAGGTATAGGTTTATTTTTAGTGTATTTTATGTTATTTAGCTTAAGGTCTAGGTTTAGTTTATTTTATGTCTAAGTTTACATTTTATTTATTTTAGTTTAGTTTATTTCAATTTAGTTTAAGGTTTATCTTATTTTGTTTATTTTAGGTTTATGCTTTTTTTAAGTTTAGGGTTTAATTTTTAATTTTTATTTTTTTTATTTTATTTTTAGGTTTATTTTTTAGGTTTAGGTTTTTATTTAGTTATTATTTTATTTTATTTTAGGTTTATTTTATTTTTATTTTACATTTTGCTTTTATTTTATTTAGGTTATCTATTTTTTGTTTATTTTAATTTTTAGTTTAGTTAGGGTTTTATTTATTTTATTTTAGTTTATTTTTTTGTTTTTTATTTTATTTTCTTTTTGGTTTAGGTTTAGGTTTTAGTTTAGGTTTTCAATTTATTTTATTTTATTTTTATATTTTGGTTTATATTTTGCTCTTTTTCTTGAGGTTTTATTTAATTTAGGTTTTGGTTTTTAGCATTTTAGGGTTTTGGGTTTAGGGTTTTAAGGTTTTGGGTTCTAGGTTTAGGGTTTATAATTTAAGATTTAGGGTTTAGTGTTAGGGTCTTTTTTTATTTCTTTAAATAAAGTAAACTTGTAGGTTTTTATTTATTTAGTTTATTTTTTAGTTTAGTTTATTTATTTTATTTTATTTTGTTTAAGTTTATGTTTATTTTTAGGTTTAAGTTTAGGTTTAGGTTTTATTTATTTTATTGTAGTTTATTTTAGTTTCGATTTAAGTTTATTTTTTTTAGGTTTAGGTTTATTTTTCAAGTATAGGGTTTAGGTATTATTTTTTATTTATTTTTTAGGTTTTATGTTAAGGTTTATTTTTTAGGTTTAGGTTTTTATTTAGTTTTTGATTTATTTTATTTGAGGTTTATTTTATTTTTATTTTATGTTTAGTTTTTATTTTATTTAAGTTTATTATTCTTAGGTTTATTTTATTTTTTTAGTTTAGTTTAGGTTTTTATGTATTTCATTTTAGTTTATTATATTTTTTCAAGGTTTAGGTTTAGGTTTTAGTCTAAGTTTTTATTTTATTTTATTATTTTATTTTATTTAAGTTTAGGTGTTTTTTTAAGTTTAATTTAGTTTCAGTTTAGGTTTTTAGGTTTTTAGGGCTTAGGGTTTAGGGTTTAGGGCTTAAGGTTTAAGGTTTTAGGTTTTAGGGTTTAGGGTTAGGGTTTAGGGTTTAGGGTTTAGGGTTTAGTGTTTAGGGTTTAGGATTTAGTGTTTAGGTTTTAGAGTTTAGGTTAGCAGGTTTAGGGGTTTGATTTAGAGTTTAGGGTTTTAAGGTTAGTTTAGAGTTTAAGTTTAGGGTTTAGGGTTTAAGGTTTAGGGTTTAGGTTAGTTTAGGGTTTATAGTTTATGGTTTTATGGATTAGAGTTTAGGGTTTAGGGTTTAGGGTTTAGGGTTTAGGGTTAGAGTTAGGGTTTAGGGTTTAGGGTTTAGGGTTTAGGCATTAGCATTTAGGTTTCAGGGTTTAGGGTTTAGCATTTTTTAGCCTTTAGGGTTTTTGGTTTGTAGGTTTAGGTTTGTAGGTTTAGGGTTTAGGGTTAATTTTAGGGTTTAGGATTTAGGGTTTAGGGTTTACCATTAAGTGTTTAGGGTTTAGTGTTTAGGTTTTTTTTAGGTTTGTTTTTTATTTTTATTTAGTTTAGTTTGTTTACTTCATGTTTATTTATTTTAATTTAGATTTTTTTTTTAGATTATTTTTTAAGTTTTGGTTTAGCATTATGTTTATTTTTTTGTTTAGTTTTATTTTTATTTTATTTTTTAGGGTTAGGTTTTAGTTTTTATTTTTAGGTATTGGTTTAGGTTTTTATTTTATTTTTTTAGATTTAGGTTTTAAGTTTTCATTTTAGGATTATTTTTAGATTTTTTTTTTCAGTTTAGGCTTAGGTTTATTTGTAGTTTTGGTTTAGGTTTAGGTTTTATTTATTTTAGTTTAGGTTTATGTTTATTTTATTTGATTTATTTTATTTTGTTTATTTTATGTTTATGTTTTTTTTAGTTTTAGGGTTTAGGTTTTATTTTTTTTATTTTTAGGTTTTATTTTTAGGTTTATTTTTAGGTTAATTTTATATTTAGTTATAATTTTATTTTATTTTATGTTTACTTAATTTTTATTTTACATTTAATTTTATTTTATTTAAAATTTCTATTTTTTGTTTATTTTATTTTTTAGTTTACTTTAGGGTTTTATTTATTTTATTTTATTTTAGTTTAGTTTTTGTTTTTTATTTTGTTTTCTTTTAAGTTTAGGTTTAGGTTTTAGTTTAGCTTTTTATTTTATTTGTTTATATTATTTTATTTTTGTTTATGTTTTTTATTTATATTATTTCAGGTTTTATTTAGTTTAAGTTTAGGTTTTTAGCATTTCAGGGTTTTGGGTTGAGGGTTTAGGGTTTAGTGTTGTAAGTTTAGGGTTAGTTTTAGAGTTTAGGGTTTAGGGTTAGGGGTTTTTTTTATTTTATTTTTTTATTATTTTTAAATGATGTAAACTGGTAGGTTTAGGTTTATTTAGTTTATTTTTTAATTTATTTTATCTTATTTTCTTATATTTAGTTTTGGTTTATGTTTAGGTTTAGATTTTATTTATTTTTGTTTCAGTTTAGGTTTATTTTATTTTCATTTCAAGTTTAGGTTTTTTTTTTAGTTTAGGGTTTAGGTTTTATTTTGTATATATTTTTAGGTTTTATTTTAAAGCTTATTTTTTAGGTTTAGGTTTTTATTTAGTTTTTAATTTATTTTATTTTTTGTTTATTTTATTTTTAATTTATGTTTAGTTTTTATTTTATTTATGTTTTTTATTCTTAGGTTTATTTTATATTTTTTTAGTTTTTTTAGGTGTTTATTTATTTTATTTTAGTATATTTTTATTAGTTTATTATATTGTATTTTTAAGTTTAGCTTTAGGTTGTAGTTTAAGATTTTACTATATTTAATTTAGTTTAGGTTTTTTATTTATTTTACTTTTGGTTTAATCTAGTTTAGGTTTAGGATTTTAGGTTTTTTGGGTTTAGGGTTTAGGGTTTTAGGATTTAGGGTTTTAAGGTTTAGGGTTTAGGGTTAGGGTTTAGGGTTTTAGGGGTTTAGGTTTAAAGGTTTGAGTTTAAGGTTTGGGTTTTAGGGTTAAACTTTAAGTTTTCAATTTAAGGTTAGTTTAGGGTTTAGGTTTTTAGTTTTAGGTTTAGAATTTAGGGTTTAGTTTAGGTTTAGGGTTTAGGTTTAGACTTAGGTTAGTTTAGAGTTTAAGGTTATCGTTTAATGTTTTTTAGGGTTTATGATTTAGGGTTGTTGTTTTAGGGTTGTAGGTTTAGGGTTTAGGGCTTAGGGTTAGTTTAAGGGTTTAGGGTTTACGATTTAGGGTTAGGGTTTAGGGCTTAAAGTTTAGGGATTAGGGTTTAGCATTTAGGGTTTAAGGTTAGTTAAGGGTTTGTAGTTTAGGGTTTAGGGTTTAGGATGGTCTAGGGTTTAGGGTTTAAGGCTCAGGGTTAGTTTCTGAGTTTAGGGTTTATGCTTTAGGCTTTAGGGTTTAGGGTTTAGAGTTTTTTTTTTAGGGTTTAGGTTTTTTTTTAGGTTTATTTTTTATTTCTATTTAGTTTACTTTATTTATTTTAGGTTTATTTATTTTAGTTTAGGTTTTTTATTTTAGTTTATTTTTTTGTTTAGGTTTAGGATTATGTTTATTTTTTTTTTTAGTTTTATTTTTTAAGTTTAGGTTTTATTTTTTATTTTCAAGTTTTAGTTTAGGTTTTTATTTTTTTTTTTAGATTTAGGTTTTAGGTTTTTATTTTAGGTTTATTTTTAGGTTTTTTTTTAGTTTAGGCTTAGGTTTATTTTTAGTTTATTTTATTTTAGGGTTACATTAGGGTTTAGGGTTAGCTTAGGGCTTAGGGTTTGTTTAGGGTTTAGGGTTTACTGTTTAACTTTAGCTTAGAGTTTAAGGTTTACGATTTTAGGGTTTAGGGCTTAGGGTTTAGGGTTTAGGTTAGGGTTTAGGGCTTAGGGTTTTGGGTTTAGGGTTTAGAGTTTAGGGTTTAGGGTTTAGGGTTTATTTTGGATTTAGGGTTTAAGGTTTCGGGTTTAGGGTTATAGTTTAAAGTTTTTTAGAGGTTAGGATTTAGGGTTGTTGGTTAGGGTTTAGGGTTTAGGTTTAGTTTAGAGTTTAGGTTTAGGTTTAAGTTAAGTTAAAATTTAGAGTTTAAGTTAGGTTTAGGAGTAGGTTTAAGTTTAGTTTAGGGTTTAGGTTTAGAGTTCGATTTGATTTAGGTTGGGATTTAAAGGTTTATAGTTTAGGGTTAGGTTATTTAGTAAATTGGAGTTTATTTAGTTTAAGGTTTAGGATTAAGTTAAATTTAGATTAATTTAGGATTTAGTTTAAAGTTAGTTAGTTTGATTTAATTAGTTTAATTAGTTGTTTAAGGTTTTTAGGTTTAGGGTTTAGGGTTTAGGGTTTAGGAAAGGGTTTAGGGTTTTTTTAGGTTTATTTTTTATTTTTTTTAGTTTAGTTTATTTATTTTAGGTTTATTTATTTTAGATTAGGTTTTTGATTTTAGTTTATTTTTTAGGTTTTGGCTTAGGATTATGTTTGTTTTTTTTGTTTAGTTTTATTTTTATTTTATTTTTTTTGTTTAGGTTTTATTTTTTATTTTTAGATTTTGGTTTAGGTTTTAATTTTTTTTAGGTTTAGGTATTAGGTTTAGATTTTTGGTTTTTTTTAGGTTTTTTTAAGTTTAGGCTTAGGTTTAGTTTTAGTTTATTTTATTTTATTTAGTTTAGGGTTTTGGTTTAGTTTATTTTAGGTTTAGGTTTAGGTTTTATTTATTTTAGTTTAGTTTATTTTAGTTTAAGTTTATGTTTATTTTAGGTGTATGTTTTTTTTTTTGTTTAGGGTTTATGTTTTAATTTATATTTATTTTTAGGTTTTTTTTAAGTTTATTTTTCAGGTTTAAGATTTTATTTAATTTTTATATTATTTTATTTATTTTATTTTACATTTAGTTTTATTTTATGTAGATTTTTTATTTTTTGGTTTATTTTATTTTTTAGTTTAGTTTCAGTTTTAATTTATTTTATTTTAGTTTTTATTGTTTATTTTATTTTATTTTTTGGTTTAGGTTTTTATTTTATTTTCTTTATTTTACTTTATTTTGGTTTAAGTTTTTTATTTATTTTATTTACAGGTTTTATTTAGCTTAGGTTTAGATTTTTAGGTTTTTAGGGTTTAGTGTTTCTGGTTTAGGATTTAGGGTTTAGGATTATAGGGTTTAAGGTTTTAGGATTTAGGCATTTGGGTTTAGGGTTTAGGGTTTAGTGTTTAGGCTTTAGGATTTATGGTTTTTAGGGTTTTGGGTTTTTAGGGTTTAGGGTTAAATAAGATCGATCTAGCGGATCTAATCACGATCATCTATTTCGATCATGTGGAATGGACAATGCATGATCTAACGTCACGCGAGTGAGGGAGAATGGAGTCCATCCACCATTGCTCACTTGATGAAAAGCTTGGATCAACTCAAATCCTACACCTTAGACATCGAGGAGGATCCAACATCAAGATCACACGAGATGCAAGTTTTCTTCAAAAAGCTTCAACCCATTTTTACCTAAGGATCGATTTTGGAAGCATACCTTGCCGGAGTTCAAAACTAGCAGTTTGAACGATTGAGGAAGCTTCATCTAGTGGAGATGAAGCCCTGCTGAGCAGCAATTGGATCAACTCCTTGACGTTCGCTTGGAAGGCCAAGAACCAATGATTTGGAGCTCTTCTTTGATCGAAGTCCCACCTCCGGTGCTCGAGAAGCATGGGAGATGATTTATTCTTGTTCGACGAGGCTTAGGGAAGGTGCGTGCAAAGTTAATTTGAGTTTTATGGAGAAATGGAAAAGTTAGGTCATAAATGGGAGTGTCCTATTTTGGGACGGATGGGAATGACATTTTATGATCAAGGAATGAGCTTGTGAGCTTAGGGAATGGCTCTGTGCTTGTCTTGGGTAAAGGGCTCAGAATAATTTTGTGTGTGTTTGAGTGGAAACGAGGGGGTGTATACCCCCCGTCATCTTGATTAAATGGTGGGATTGATTTTGGCTTCTAGTGGTTGTTCGACCATCTCAGGGAGTCATAGGTGACACGGAGGAGGTTGGTTGGGTCAGCTTGGTTGGTTGAAGGTTTGGAGGTGGCTGCCAAGGGGAAATCATGGGTGTCCTATGAGTTTTTAATGCTCCAATGGGGAGAGTGAGGTGATTTCACCTCCCATGGCTCATGACCGACTCATCCACTGCTTGGGTTAGGTTGGGTAGTGTCCTAGGTGCTTAGGTGGACCATTGGGAGAGTACCAAGTGGCCAAGGAATGGAAATGACCACTTACATGGGTGATTTGTCTCATGTGACCCAAGGGTAGAATGATCATTTGGCATTGGATTTGATTTGGTAGATTTGAAATGAGCCAAAAGTAAGTTAGCCCAAATTTCAAGTCAATTGGAGTTGATTTGGTTAGGTTTGACTCAATTTGACTCATTTATGTCAAATTGGGTTAGGTTGGGTCAAGTTGATGAATTGGTCAAATTGGGTCAAACCTAGGGTTGGGTCAAGTTCATATGATCATTTGGGATGTTTTGGTTCAATTAGTTTGGTTTAATTTGGCTTAGATTCAATTTTGGTTCATTTTAATTCATTTGGGTCAAATGGGTTAAGATGACTAATTTGATCAAATTAGCCAAATTGGCTTGGGTTGGGTGTTGGTTGGACCAATTGACCAATTGAGATGATTGTAGGCTTTGGTTTTAATTTGGATTTGTTTTGATTTAGGCCAACTTGAACCTTTAGGTCAATTTGGGCTAAGTAGGTAAATTGGGTTTAATTGGGTCCAATCATGGTTTTGGTCAAGTTTAACAATCAATTTGGAATGAACTTGAGCCATTGGTTGCAATCAATTTGATTATATTTTGATTTGATGCAATTTGGTCTTTTAGGTCAATTTCGGTCAACTTGGGTCAAGAGGGCCAATTGGGTTTGGATTGAATCAATTGAAGGTCAACTCATAGTCAAATATTGATTTTGATTTGGTATGAATCATTGGTTTCAAGGGATTTGACTTAGGTTACAATTTCACTAGTTTGGGTTCATATGGGTTAAGGGGTTGACTTGGTCAAATGACCAAGTTTACTTGGTTTGACCCAATTTGTGACAATTGATCAACCTAAGGTGATCAACAATCATGATGGGAGGTTTTGATGGGCTTGGTTCAATCCAATTTGGGTAGGATTAGAACTTGGCTCAAATAGGTAAAATTGGCCACTTTGAGTCAAGTAGACCAATTAGCTTTAGTTAGCTTGATTTTGGGTTGAGTTTGATTTAGTTGAGTTTATATATAAATTTGGGATTGATATATAAATTCAATTATAATTGGCTTGGGTTCAAATGGGTTTTGGTTCATTTGAACATTTCAAGTCAAAAGGGTTAAGTTGGGTTGGACTTTGGTATATTTTGGTTTGGCTTGATGATTATAGATTTCATTTATATTTCTGAATATGATTGAAGGTATGATTGATTCATGAGAAAATCAATTGAATTTGGGTTCTAGAATGAAGGAATTTGACTAAATCCATGGAGTTGGGTCATGTGGTTTGATTTAGTTTTGAGGATTTAAATGTATATTTCATTTAAACTTTTGTGAAGTTGATTGAAAATATGATTGATTTGCGAGAAAATGAATTGAGCTTAACTTGATTTGGATTAATATTTGGCTAAGTCCATCGGATAGGTCATGTGGCTTTGGAATGGTTTTGATTTAATTTTATTTAGTTTGATTTAGTTTTGATCATTTGAATATAGATTTGATTTATATTTATGAAGATGATTCAAGATATAAATTTATTATCAGAAAATCAATTGATTTTGGATTGATTTGGATTAAAATTTGGCTAAGTCCATGGGATAGGTCATATGGCTTACGAAGGGTTTCAAGTTTAGATTTGATCATGGGCTTCAACCATTTGGTTTGAAATTTTGGGTTTGGATTTGGATTTGAATTTGATGTTTGAATTGAACTTGAGGTTTGGTTTGAGAAGGTGAACATGAATTGAGGTTGTAGGGTGGATTATCCTAATCCTAAGGCATAAATTAATCCTATGGTTAACCCTTCTAAGTATTTAGGCTTAGGTTAAGTGTTTACCTAATTGTTAGAAGTGTCTTATGACTAGGGAACACTTAGTGTCTAGAAGACTCCTAAGTCAAAGATGGGAAGGTTGAATTCACACTCCAAAAGTGAGGTCAATAGGCCTTAGGCTCCATAGTGTTGTCCTTGGAGATAGATGATTGGAAAACCAAAACCAAGTTTCACATTATATACTCGGAAACATCTTTCAATGCTTTGTTTAGGAGACCATGGATACGTGAGAACAACATAGTTCCATCCTCTCTACATAAGTGTATGAAGTTTGTGAGAGGTCGGATCATATACTATGTCAAAGGAGATCTTCAGCCATTTATAGTTCATGAGTTTGGCATATATGAGGATGTGGCTTACTATCTCACTCAAAATCAACAAGTCTATTCTCACGAACTTGGCCAAAGTTTAAAAATAAAAAAGAAAAGAAAACATAAATATTAAAGAAAGAGAAAAAGAAAAAAGAAAAGAAAAGAGAAAATGAAAAAGAAAATTAAAGGGAGTAGAAAAAGACTTGGAGGAGGAAGTGGAGCCTGACATTAGATTCCACACACAATTTGTTACTCCATTCGAACATATGGGTAGGATGACCTGACCTCCACCAGGCAGAGGAAGAGGCCAATTCAGAGGAAGTCCCAAGGGTGGATAACCTCCTTATTGGCCACCCAATAGAAGACTTGTCCCAGCTACTAGGAGTACACTTGCTATCCATATAGACTTAGAATCTAGTTCATAGGATGAGTCTTATATGGTTAGAACACTAGCTAGATCTTTTCAATAGTAGATTCCTTTAGAGGAGACACTTGAGCCAGATAGTGATGAAGATCAAGCACCAAAGCAAAGCATAAGTGTATCCAAGCCTATATGTGAAATAGTTAGGCATCAGTTGGTAACCTTAGCTCTAACCCCACTTTCCTCTCAAAAGCTGAGGGTTTGGTAGTTAAGGAAGCCCCTAAGTCATCCACAAGTGTGAATACTCAGAGGTTCTTTCTGGGAACATCATGTTCAAGTCAAGAAGTTGATGTAGAACTTGAGAATGATTCATATAAAGTTTTAATAGAATTACCTTTTAATTGGTACTTGCCTTGTGTTCATAATTTAGCAAAGAAAGGGTTAACCCGACATACTTGGTCAAAGCATAGGTCAGACTACTTCGAAAGAATATGGAAGAACAAATGCAAAAGCTCTTAATCAAGACCAGGACTACGATTTAGTACATTGGGTCCTGTCGATGATGACGACTTTAGACATCTAATTATTTGGAATCGATAAGTTCTTTCAAAACACATTAACTCATATGAGGAGGTTTAGAAACTTCAAATGATCAAGATGATTTTGAAGTCAAAGATGCACCAGAGTTCAAGAAGAGATCAAGTCAACCATCGAGAGCTCAAGGAAATCAACTTAGAGCATGGTTCTTTGAATGAAATTGAAACCAATGACTTAGTTAGGCTATTAACTGAGTTTAAGGACTACTTTGCATGGAGTTATGAAGAGATGCTTAGATTGGCTCCTGACGTAGCAGTCCATAAACTAGCAATAGAGCATACTGCTAACCCTACCAAGCAAGCTCCTAGATGCATATGATTAGACATAGAACAACATATCATTTCTAAAGTCAAGAAACTGATTGATGCTGGCTTCATTCGAGAAGAAAAATACCCTACCTAGTTAGCCAACATCGTCCCAGTTACGAAAAAGAATTGCCAAATTCACATATGCATTAATTTTAGAAATTTAAATAAAGCATTCCCAAAAGATGAATTTCCGCTGCCAATCCCGGAGCTGATGGTGGATATTACCTCATTTCATGCAATCTTCTATTTCAGGGATGACTCATCTGGATATAACCAAATAAAGATGGCCCTTAAAGTTGAAAGAAACACTACTTTTAGAACCCCGATCAGATTCTTTTGCTATAAGGTCTTGCCTTTTAGCCTTAAAAATACCAGTGCTACATACCAGCAAGCTATGACTCAAATCTTTGATGAACTCATTCATCATCAAGTTGAGTGCTATGTCGAGGATCTCTTGGTCAAAAGTAGAGAAAAGGAAGACCATCTCTTTAACTTGAGAGTAGTTTTTAAATATTTAAGATAATTTAACCTGAAAATAAACTCCCTGAAGTGTGAATTCAGAGTTACATTAGGGAAATTCCTTGGGTTTGTTGTTCCACATGAGGGAATCGAAATTAATCTGACGAAGATCAAGGCGATATTAGAAATGCCACCCCCTAAAAGTTTAACTCAACTCAGATCATTCGAAGGGTGGTTGGCATATCTAAGATGATTTATATCCAACCTATTGGCAAGATGCCAGCCATTCTCAGCACTTGTCAAAAAGGATGTCAAGTTCAAGTTGGATGACAAGTGTGAGCGTGCCTTCGAAGACATCAAGCATTACCTGATGACACCGCCGATTCTAGCAACCCTTATCCTGGGGAAGTAGCTCATACTTTACATTGTTGTGTTAGATGACTCCCTTAGTGCTTTGTTGGCCCAAACCAACAATGAAGGAAAGAAAAACACACTCTACTACCTCAACCATCATCTAATCCCTACTGAGGAAAATTATCCACCCATTGAAAAGCATTTCCTAGCTTTGATCTTTGCATCCCCAAAGCTACACCACTACATGCTTCCTCATATGGTGGACTTAATCTCTAGGATCAATCCACTATAATATCTCATGACATGACTGACAATATCCGGATGGTTGGCATGACAGTCCATGACATTCTCGCAATTTGAAATTACCTTTGTACCCTTTCATATGATGAAAGGACAAGCGCTAGCGGATTTCTTATCAGCACACCCACTTTTGGCTTACTCTTTGCTTAGTGATGATCTCCTTGATGAACAAATCTTGAACTTAAAGGATACTAGCATTCACCGCTAGAAGATGTACTTTGATGGTGCAGCTTCCTCTCAAAGAGGAGAAGAACCACAATCTACTATTCCAAGAAAGGCAGGGGTAGGAATAGTTCTCTTAACTCCAGACTGCGATGTGATGATATTCTCATATCATCTATCCAATCTTTACACCAAAAACAAAGCTGAATATGAGGTTATGATTGTCAGTTGGAGTTAGCCGTTACTCTAAGCATCCAAAACATCAACATTTTTGGGGATTCTCAACTAGTTATCAACCAAATTGTTGGGTCCTATAAGGTTATATAGCCATAGCTCCATCACTACCACAAGTACACCATAGAGTTATTGGCCCAAATCCTAGAGGTTACCATTTATAAGATTCCTCGAGGAGAGAACATCATAGCGTATGCTTTAGCCAAGCTTGCTAAGGAGTTGGCATGTTCAGAGGATGAGTCCATATCAATAAAGATCCAAAATAGACAAGTCATATCCCTTATTGATATTGAACTTATCAAAAAGTACTCTCTTGAAGGGGAGGTTGCCATTACAAAGAAAGACGAAAGTTAGATTGGAGGCAACCATTCATACATTATTTAAATAAAGGCAAACTACCTCAAGAGAAGTCCCAAGCCAATTAGATGAAGTAAAGAGCACTTTCTTACGCTCTTGTGGATGGTGTCTTGTACTGGTGGTCTTTCGATCATATATGGTTACATTTTTTAGATAAGCACGAAGCCCGTAAGATCGTGATCGAGGTACACTCAAGAATATGTGGAGCCAACCAATCTAGTTTGAAGATGATAGGCAAGATCAAGAGACTAAGATACTACTGGCCAACAATGTTCAAGATTGCATGGATACAGCTAGGCGATGCCACCAATGTCAAATACACAATGGGGTCCTACATCAACCACTCAACATTCTACATCATACAATGGTCTCATGGCCTTTCGAGTATTGGGGGACCAACATAGTGGGTCTAATTAATCCTTCTTCTTCCAAGGGTCATCAGATCAACTTACCTATTATTGACTACATTTCTAAATGCATGAAGGCAATTTTGCTCAGAGAGGTCACAAATTAGCATGTGCTCCAATTTTTTAAGAAACATATCGTATATTAGTTCAGAGTGCCTCGATGAATTATATCTGATAATGGTACTGCATTCAAGAGCATCGAGATCAATAACTTTTCCTAGAGACACAACACATATTTGAGATATTCTACCATCAACTACTCGATGGAAAACGGCTTAGCAGAAGCCTTCAACAGAACCCTCATCCAAATACTAAAAAAGACACTCGACAATAATAAGTTATTGTGGCATGAGGAGTTAGTTGAAGCCTTGTGGGCCTACCGCATCACATATAGAACTCCAACTCAATCTACTCCTTTCTCATTAATGTATGGGTCTGAAGTCGTTCTACCTTTTGAAGTCCAACTAGATGTGGGTAGCAAGATCATAATAGAATGCCAAGTTATGGTTAGAAAAGCTTGAAGGTTTGGAGGAGAGATATCTGCGGGCATGCTAAAACCTCGAGTTGTACAAAGCTAAAATGATTCAAGCTCACAACAAGTTGGTCCATCCCAGATCTTTTCAAGTATGAGAGCTTATTTTAGTTCTAAGGAGACTGATTATTGCCCGTCGTAAGATGGGAGGCAAGTTTGAACCCACTTGGGAAGGCCCTTTTATCATAGAGAAGGCCTACCAAGGAGGATCTTATCAGCTTATTAATAATAAGGGAGAGTGCACAATGTTTCCAATCAATGGGCTCTACTTAAATTAATATTATAAATCATGTTTGAAAGTAATTATCATCAATGAAAATTCTATTTTGAATGTAATCTCTTCCATGTTAAAAGTATTCTTGTTTACGAATCAGCCACAATGTGTTTAGGGAAGGTGTAAGGAACCTTAGTGGAATCCTATCCTTCATCGTCACAACACAAACAGATACTACACACAAACATATAAAATAAACACATAACTTTTGTCTCAGGCTACTCTGAGTTGAGATAATACCCCAACGCACTCACTCAAGAATCGCTTAGGTCACTGATGTACCCTACTTGTGTGTCACCCCAGTGTTCTTCTTGCTTTGGAGGATGTAAGTCTGCTATGCTTTCCTTCCTCACTTGGCCACTATACACCGAAGAGCACCTTGTTTATTTGGTAGGCTTTACAGCATGGCCGGTAAGCTACCTAATGTTGACCTCATTTAAGAGGATATGAGTCTACTATGCTTTCTTCTTGGATTAGCCTTCGTGCACTGACTGGGTTCAATATATTTGAGGTTTAGGATATGTCCCATAGCGGCTCCTTCCCTCTTGACTGCTTCAAGTCTGGGTCTAGTCCTTCCTCAAGGCTCCTCGCTTAGTAGTCACTCTAGGTCAGATAACATCTATCTTGCCAATGATAGACTATCCCATTGATCAGTTTCATTTCAAAAGTTGAAAGCCAACATGCTTTCTTTCCAAATTTATCGTTGCACACCAATCCTTAGTTGCTTGGTTTTCACGATATATACACCACTCATGTCGATGGATACACCCTCAGGATGGATACACCACTCATGACGATGGATAAACCTTATGTTGGTTCTCACCTTAGATACACCACTCATAGCAGATGTAAGTCTACTAAGCTTTCTCCTAGTTGGCCACCGCATACCTATAGGCTTTCTTTTCTATGGAAAATGATAGCCTAGTAGCCCCTTGTGCACACTATATTTGGATCACATCTTTGCACCTTATTTTGGCAATATGGTAGCATATCGATTGGGTTCCCATTTCTTAGTAATCGTGTGGTTGGAGAATCCATCCTATGGATGTGCAGATTCACCCTTAGTCAAGTAAATCTGAGATAGGTAAAGGCTGACATAGCCCCCTCTTAGTGTGGTCCCTCATACACTAATAGGGTTCACGAAAACATATAAATAAAAATATATTCACTTATGGATTAGGAGGACACCCCTAGTGGTACCATTTCCCAAGAAAGTAGGCAGTGTCAACAAAACTCCCTATAGGAATCGCCTGACTACTCTTGAGTTGATATAAGTACCCAGTTACATTCCCTAAATAGTCTCCCCTAAGTCAGTTTTGAGTTATTGTGCTACCAATAGGTCACCCCACCAATTGTTCCCTACTTTAGAAGATGTAAGTACACTACACCTTCTTCCTAACATAGCTGTTGCACACTGAAAGGCAACCCCTTAGGTTGGCTAGCTCTACCCCACAACCTGTAGACTATTCCTTTGAAATTGTAAATCTGAGATAGGACAAGTTCAGTTTTGCCCTTTCTCATTGGGTCCATCGCACACCAACATGGTCCATAAATTAAATCTATCAAATTTGATCGAGCTCACATCCTCAACAAATATGCCCTTATTTCAAAATCAAACTAAACAAAATAAGTTATATCAAATCACATGAAATTAAGATAAAATTAATCCTGACTACTTTTGAGTCGACATAAGTCCTCAGTAGCATTCCCTTAGTAATCACCCTAGGTCATCGAACCAAACTCCCTAGTGGAGCCAAATTAAATTCAAAACCAACCTCCCTAGTGGAGCCAATTAAACCAAATCCCCCAATAGAGTCTAAATCAAAGAAATCTAACCAAACACTTATCTACAGTGGATACATCCCCAAATAAATCAATGAAATCAAACTCAAATCTCAATACTCAGTGGATAGACTGAACCTGCTTCTCTAGTCGATTATATACCCAATCCCCAACAGACTTGAGCCCATATCTTTAGCAGATATGCTTCCACACCAATTAAAATAAAACAAATTAAAGTTGATTTGATCTTAATTTTTTATGGATTATAAATTCTTATCCATAGTGAATCTTCTTTCCATAAATCATATAATCAAATCAAATTCAAACCTTATCCCCAGCAGATTTTCTTCTTCTACGCCCTCGACATAGACTGCTCATATGTCATGTTCAATGCATGTGTGATCCCCTAGCGGATTTCCCTCCATGTCCTTGACATGGAATTCTCATCAAATCTTATTTCTTCTCTTATGCAGACCTTTAATACTTCAACTAAAAGCCTAATAATGTATTCATTTAAATAACATCATCTTAACATTAAAATCAATGTTTTATGATTTATGATGGTGCAAGCTCAAACAAACTATATAATATCATGCTAAACATATTATAGTGTCAATTAACACACTATATTATATTATAATATGTTGTGTTATATTATAATTTGCTATAATATAATACATTGTCACCCCATTAGAATAACTTAGAAGGAACAAATAACAAAATTTTCACAAAATATGAATAATGTTCATTTTGGATGTAAAATTATTATTTTTCTATTAGAGATTATACAAAATAGCATTATTTTGGTGTTGCTTCTTGGTGTGTGTCGTGAATTTGGCCAAATTCTTCCATCTCAACCTTCAAATTAATATTTTTGTGAGTTTTGACCCAATGTATTATAACAAAAGTAAAACATACAAAAATGTATAATAACATTTAGTAACACACCACCACATTCATCTATGTGAAGTTATATTGTTATGTATATTATATTTTAATATGCTTTCATATAATGTATTATCTTACATTGCACCTTAAAATGATTCACTTTAAGCAAAAAAATTTATAAAATTTGGTTGAAAATTGAACATTTATTTTGGATGCAAAATTTCATTCTTTTGATTAAATGACATACCATAGCGCACCCCTAATGATGTTCCCTAAAGCTTACCTTAAATTTGGCCAAATCCCATCATCTCAGCCTATAAATTAGTATTTTTATGAAATATACTAGTACAAACTCTACTACATCATACTATAACAAACTAAATATGCTAAACAACAAGTAGTAATACATAATAGTATGCTATAATGCATGATGCTACACTATGTTATGGCATCATATATTATAATACACTATAAGATATTATATTATATTATATTGCATATCACATCACAAAGGATTTCTTAAGATAAAAAATCATAAAATTAGTCTAAATAATAAAAAACTATATATTTTAGTCATATCACTTACATATTTTAAATTCAAATAATATATTATGATGCCATGCTCTACCTATTATAAATTTGGCCAAATTCCACCATTTTAAAGTCTAAATCAACATTTTTATAAATAATTCTAGTGTAGGCTCGACTGTATGATTGTAAAATACTAAAAGAATTTAAAATGCATAGAATAATATATTATGATATATGATGTTATACTATGCTACAACATATAATATTTATTTTGAACAAAATATCTTACTTTTTAGACTACAAGTAGAGTGGCACACCTTTGGTACTACAACCTATTTACCACTTTAAAATTTACAAATTTGATCATCTCATTTATTAAATCATTCTTTTTATGATTTATATTAATATAGACTATAGGGCACAATACCATAATATACTAAAACATTTGAAAATATCTTATAACATCCAAAAACACATCACTACATACTCAAATATATGAATATGATTTTGGGTTAGGGTTTAGGGTATTCAAATGTTTAATAGTCGAGGGAAATTCTCTTGAAGACATTTTCTTTATCTACCATAACTATGTTAGGATTAGGTCATTCTTTAGATCTACTCTTAATGACATCTTTACTCAAGGTTTATGGTTTAGGGTTAGGGTTTAAAGTTTGTTTAGGGATTTGGGTTTAGGGTTTATGGTTTAGGGTTTAGGGTTTAGCATCAAGTGTTTAGGGTTGTAGGTTTCAAGGTTTAGGGTTTATGGTTTTAGGGTTTAAGGTTTATGGATTAGGGTTTAGGGTATAGGGTTTAGGGTTTAGGGTTTGGGGTTTAAGGTTTAGGGTTTTTAGGGTTTAGGGTTTAGGGTTTAGGGCTTAGGGTTTAGGGTTTAGGGTTTAGGGTTTAAGGTTTAGGATTTTAGTTTTAGGTTTAAGGTTTAAGTTTTAGTTTAGGGTTAAGGGTTTAGTGTTTAAGGTTACTTTTAAATAGAAAACAATTTTCGATTCAACAATTCTGCTTTTTGATTTCATCAACCAAGTAGCACCCCATGTTTTCTTAGACACAAGCAACGACATAAATAAAAAAATAAACACCAATAGACCAAATTTAAAAATTATAGATAAGTAGAATTGTCTCTAATATAAAGACACAGTTCCATAAGCAGTGGATCAAATCAGTCATTCTTCAATTTCTCTAGCTCCAATCAAAACCACCCCTACCTCTTGAGTTGTAAGATCTGCCATCATATACTGATCTCTCCCTCTGCTACCACCATGGCTATAACCTCCATTGCTCCTCCCACCTCCATAACCACCACTACTCTAACCACAACCTCCATATCCACCAACACCACGAGATCCCCAACCATCACTACAATAATCATTGCCTCCACCTTCGCCTCCATCGCTAGATCTAGATTGAGCCTAGTTGATGTTGATGTTCCTATGATTAAGGTTATGCCCATTCTTAGGGTTTAGGATTTGTATAGGGTTTAGGTTTTATGGTAGTTTAGTTTATGGTTTAGGGTTTAGGGTTTGGGGTTTAGGATTTAAGGCTATATGTTTTAGGGTTTAATGTTTAGGGTTTATGGTTTGGGGTTTTGGGTTTTTATGTTTTAGAGTTTAGAGTTTAGGGTTTAGGGTTTAGGGTTAGTTTAAGATTTAAGGTTTAGGGTTTAGGGTTTTTTAGGTTTTAGGGTTTATGGTTTTAGCTTGGGTTTAGTTTAGGTTTAGGTTATGCAAGGGTTAGGTTTAGAGTTTAGGTTTAGGTTAGTTTAGTTAGGTTTAGGGTTTAGAGCTTAGGGTTTTGGGGTTTAAGGTTTAGGGTTTAGGGTTTTATGTTTAGGGTTTAGGGTTTAGGATTAGTTTTAAGGCTTAGGGTTTAGGGGTTTCAGGTTTAGTGTTTAGGGTTTAAGGTTTAGGGTTTAAGGTTTAAGGTTTTGGGCTTAGGATTAGTTTTAGGGTTTAGGGTTTAGGGTTTTAAACAAATTAAGTACACCGCTAGGTTTAGATTTATTTAGTTTATTTAGTTTATTTTTTATTTATTTGTGTTTATTTTATTTTTTATTTTATATAGGTTTAATTTTTATTTTTATTTCTTTTAATTTATTTATTTTAGGTTAATTTATTTAATTTAGATTTTTTTATTTAGTTTATTTTATAGGTTTATGTTTATTTTTTAGTTGAGTTTTCTTTATACTTTATTTTTTTAGGTTTAGGCTTTTTTAATGATTAGGTTTAAGTTTTTATTTAATTTTTTTTAGACTTAGCTTTTAGGTTTTTATTTTAGGTTTATTTTTAGGTTTTATTTTTTAGTTTAGGTTTAGGTTTATTTTTAGTTTAATTTATTTTATTTAGTTTAGGGTTAGGTTTAGGTTTTGTTTATGTTAGATGTAAGTTTAGATTTTATTTATTTTATTTTATTTTATTTTAGTTTAGGGTTTGGTTTATTTCATTTTTTTTATTTTAGGTTTAGGTTTTTTTTTTAGTTTAGCAGTTTGGTTTTAATTTTTATTTCTTTTTAGGTTTTATTTTTGAGTTTAGGTTTTCTTAAATTTTATTTTAATTTATTTTAGTTTTATTTTATTTTTATTTTACATTTAGTTTTTATTTTACTTAGGTTTTTTATTCTTAGATTAATTTTATTTTATTTAGTTTAGTTTAGGTTTCTATTTATTTTATTTTAGTTTATTTTTATTTTTTATTTTATTTTTAGGTTTATGTTTAAGTTTTTATTTTATTTTATTTTTTATTGAATTTTATTTTGATTTAGGTTTTTTATTTAGTTTATCATTCAATTTTATTTAGTTTAGGTTTAGGTTTTTAGGTTTTTAGGATTTAGGGTTTAGAGTTTACTGTTTAGGGTTTTAAGGCTTAGGTTTTAGGGTTTGGGGTTTAGGGTTAGGGTTTAGGGATTAGGGTTTAGTGTTTAGTGTTTAGGCATTAGAGTTTAGGGTTTTGAGGGTTTAGGGTTTATTATTTATGGTTTAGGGTTTAGGGTTTAGCGTTAGTTTATTGTTAGGGTTTAAGATTCACGATTTAGTTTTTTTAGGCTTTAGGGTTAATGGTTTAGGGTTTAGGGTTAGTTTAGGGTTTAGGGTTTAGGGTTTAAGATTTTGGGTTATGGTTAGGGTTTAAGGTTACTTTAGGGTTTAGGGTTTAGGGTTTGGGGTTTAGGGTTTTTTAAGGTTTAGGTTTAGTTTAATTATTTTAGGTTTATTTTTAGTTTAGGTTTTTTTTTTTTTATTTATTTTTAGGTTTAGTTTAAGTTTATGCTTATTTTTAGGTTTAGTTTATCTTTATTTTATTTATTTTTGTTTAGGTTTTATTTTTTATTTTTAGGTTTAGGTTTAGGCTTTTATTATTATTATTTTTTTAGATTTTAAGTTTTTATTTTAGATTTATTTTTAGGTTTTATTTTTTAGCTTAGGTTTATGTTTATTTTTAGTTTATTCTATTTTGTTTAGTTTAGGGTTTAGGTTTAGTTTCTTTTAAGTTTAGGTTTAGGTTTTCTTTATTTTAATTTAGTTTATTTTAGTTTAGGTTTAGGTTTATTTTATTTTGTTTCTTTTAGGTTTTGGTTTTTTTTTAGTTTAGGGTTTAGGTTTAACTTTTTATATATTCTTAGGACTTACTTTTAGGTTTATTTTTAGGTTTAGATTTTTATTTAGTTTTTATTTAATTTAATTTTAGATTTTTATTCTTTTTATTTTACATTTAGTTTCAAATTTTTTAGGGTTTTTATTTTTAGGTTTATTTTCTTTTTTTAGTTTAGTTTAGGTTTTTATTTATTTTATTTTATTTTAGTTTTTATTTATTTTATTTTTTTTTACATTTAGGTAAAGGTTTAAGTTTATGTTTATGTTTAGGTTTTAGTTTAGGTTTTTATTTTATTTATTTAGGTTTAGGTTTATTTGTTTATTTTATTTTAAGATTAATTTAGTTTTGGTTTAGGTTTTTTGGTTTAGGGTTGTAAGTTTATTTTAGTTTATTTTCATTTTTATTTTAATTTAGGTTTATTTCTTTATTTAGTTTAGTTTATTTATTTTAGTTTAGATTTTTTATTTTAATTTATTTTTTAGGTTTCTGTGTAGGTTTACATGTATTTTTTTAGTTTAGTTTTAATTTTATATTATTTTTTAGGTTTAGGTTTTATTTTTTATTTTTTTTGGTTTAGGTTTTAAGTTTTTATTTTAGGTTTATTTTTAGGTTCTATTTTTTAGTTTAGGTTTTGGCTTATTTTTAGTTTATTTTATTTTATTTTGGAGCCTTCTACTATCGTAGGATATGATACTTAGACAAAGGAATGGGAATAAAGGTTGCTTTTCACGACATGCTCTCTGGAGGCGTGGGCATGAATCACTATATAATATCATCTTGGGATGGTTAAGAATAAGGTTTTAATGCAACTTAAGATATGACATTTATCCATCATGGAACAAGAAATTCCCAGATGTTGGTTTATCTTTGGAGTTTGATTTTTTAGGTTTAGGTTTATTTAGTTTTTTTAATTTATTTTATTGTGGTATATTTTATTTTATTTTATGTTTAGTTTTATTTTATTTAGTTTTTTATTCTTAGGTTTATTTTATTTTTTAGTTTAGTTAAGGTTTTCATTTATTTTATTTTAGCTTATTTTTATTAGTTTATTATATTTTATTTTAGGGTTTAGGTTTAGGTTTTAGTTTAAGTTTTTATTTTATTTTATGATTTTATTTTATTTAAGTTTAGGTTTTTTATTTATTTTACTTTTAGGTTTAATTTTATTTAGGTTTAGGTTTTTAGGTTTTTAGGGTTTAGGGTTTAGGGTTTAGGGTTTTAGGGTTTTGGGTTTAGGGTTAGGGTTTAGGGTTTAGGGTTTAAGGTTTAGTGTTTATGGTTTAGGGTTTAACTTTTAGTGTTTAGGGTTAGCTTAAGGTTTAGGGTTAGTTTAGGGTTTAGGCTTAGGCTTTAGGTATTTGGGTTAGTTTAGTGTTTTGGGTTTAGGATTTAGGGTTTATGGTTCAAGGTTTAGGGTTATAGTTTAGTTTTGGTTTAATGTTTAGTTTAGGGTTGTGGTTTAGTCTTTAAGGTTTAGAGTTAATTTTAGGTTTAGGTTTAGTAGATTTAGGTTTTATGATTTAGGGTTTTAGGTTTAAGTTTAGGGTTAGTTTAAGGTTAGTTGGGAGTTTATTTAAGTTTAGTTTATAGTTTCTGATTTAGGTTAATGATTTTTTTTAGTATTTTAAAATTTGAGTTTAGTTTAGGTTTAGGTTTGATTTAGGTTTAAGGTTTATGGTTTAAAGTTTAGGGTTTAAGGTTGAAGGATTAGTGTTAGTTTAGGGTTTAGGGTTTAGGGATTAGGGTTTAGCATTTAGGGTTTAGGGTAAGTTTAGGGTTCAGGGTTTAGCATTTTTTAGGGTTTAACATTTCTTAAGGTTTAGGGTTTTTGTTTGTGGATTTAAGGTTGTAGGTTTAGGGTTTAGGGTTAGTTTTAGGGTTTAGGATTTAGGGTTTAGGGTTTAGTATTTAGGGCTTAGGGTTTAGGGTTTAGGCTTTATTTAGGTTTATTTTTTATTTTTATTTAGTTCAGTTTATTTATTTTAGTTTAAAATTTTTCTTTTAGTTTATTTTTTAGGTTTAGGTTTAGGATTATGTTTATTTTTTGTTTAGTTTTATTTTTATTTTATTTTTTAGGTTTAGGTATTATTTTATTTTTAGGTTTTAGTTTAGGTTTTTTATTT
Organism: Cymbidium sinense; assembly: GCA_021442155.1. Classification (NCBI taxonomy): domain Eukaryota; kingdom Viridiplantae; phylum Streptophyta; class Magnoliopsida; order Asparagales; family Orchidaceae; genus Cymbidium; species Cymbidium sinense. The sequence goes on from CM038214.1 coordinate 70,329,134, forward strand.
TTTAGGTTTAGATTTTAGGTTTTATTTTAGGTTTAGGTTTTTCTTTAGTTTAGCTTAGGTTTATCTTTTAGTTTATTTTATTTTATTTAGTTTAGGGTTTAGGTACAAGTGATTTTAAGTTTAAGTTTAAGTTTTATTTATTAGTTTAGTTTTTTAGTTTAGGTTTATATTTATTTTATTTTTAATTTAGGTTTATGTTTTGTTTAGTTTTAAGTATTTCATTTTATTTATTTTAGGTTTATTTTTTAGGTTTAGGTTTTATTATTATTTTATTTTATTTTAAGTTTATTTTATTTTATTTTAAACTACTTTTACTTTATTTTAGTTTTTTATTTTATTTTAGTTTAATTTTATTTTTTATTTTATTTTCTTTTTAGGTTTAGGTTTAGGATTAGGTTTAATTTTTAGTTTAGGATTTTAATTTACTGGTTTATATTATTTTATTTTAGTTTATGTTCTTTTATTTATTTTATTTTATGTTTTATTTAGTTTAGGTTTAGGTTTTTAGCATTTTAGGGCTTTTGGTTTAAGGTTTTAGGGTTTAGTAGGATTTAGGGTTATAGGTTTAGGGTTAGTTTTAAGGTTTATGGTTTAGGGTTAGGGTTTTTTAATTATTTTATTATTTTATAATTTTATTATTTTATTTAAATTAAGTAAACTCTAAGGTTTAGGTTTATTTAGTTTATTTTTTAGATTATTTTATCTTATTTTATTTTATTTAGTTTAGGTTTATGTATAGGTATAGGTTTTATTAATTTTAGTTGTGGTTTACGTATATGTTATTTTCATTTTAGGTTTGGTTTTTTTTGAGTTTAGGGTTTACGATTTATTTTTTATTTATTTTTATATTTTATTTTAAGGTTTATATTTTAGGTTTAGGTTTTTATTTTGTTTTTAATTTATTTTATTTTAGGTTTATTTTATATTTATTTTATGTCTAGTTTCTATTTTATTTAGGTTTTTTATTCTTAGGTTTATATTATTTTTTAGTTTAGTTTAGGTGTTCATTTATTTTATTTTAGTTATTTTTATTAGTTTATTATATTTTATTTTTAAGTTTAGGTTTAAGCTTTTTATTTTATATTTTATTTAGGTTTATGTTTTTTATTTATTATATTTTTAGGTTTAATTTTGTTTAGGTTTAAGTTCTTAGGTTTTTAGGGTTTAGGGTTTAATGTTTAGGGTTTAGGTTTAGGGTTTAGGGTTTAGTTAGTTTTTAGGGTTTAGGTTTAGGGTTTAGGGTAGGGTTTAGAGTTTAGTGTTTAGCATTTTTGTGGTTTTGAGGGTTTAGTATTATTTAGGGTTTAGGTTTAGGGTTACTTAGGGCTCATTATTATTTATTTGTGGTAGCTCAGGAGTTTGGGGTTTGGGGGTTGGTGGATTAGGTTTAGGGTTTAGGGTTAGTTTAGGGTTTATGGTTAAGGGTTTATGGTTTTTTAGGGTTTAGGGTTTAAGGGGTTTAGGGTTAGTTTTAGGGTTTAGGGATTAGGGCTTTTTTAAAAAAAATTAAGTTAACCGGTAGGTAAAGGTTTATTTAGTTTATTTTTAATTTATTTTACTTTATTTTATTTTTTTATTTTTATTTTGGTTTATTTTTTATTTTTAATTAGTTTGCTTTATTTATTTTAGGTTTATTTATTTTAGTTTAGGTTTTTTATTTTAGTTTATTTTTTAGGTTTAGGTTTAGGTTTATGCTTATTTTTTAGGTTTAATTTTATATTTATTTTATTTTTGCAGTTTAGGTTTTATTTTTTATTTTTAGGTTTGGGCTTTTATTTTATTTTTTTAGGTTTAGGTTTAAGGTTTTTATTTTAGGATTATTTTTAGGTTTTATTTTTTAGTTTAGGTTTAGGTTTATCTTTAGTTTATTGTATATTTATTTTATTTAGTTTTTTTTCTTTTTTAGGTTTAGGTTTTATTTATTTTTGTTTAGTTTATTTTAGTTTAGGTTTTAGTTTATTTTATTTTGTCTATTTTATGTTTTGTTTTCTTTTAGTTTATGGTTTAGGTTTAACTTTTTATTTATTTTTAGGACTTACTTTTAAGTTTATTTTTTAGGTATAGGTTTTTATTTAGTTTTTATTTAATTTAATTTTAGGTATATTATATTTTTATTTTATGTTAATTTTTATTATTTTAGTTTAATTTAGATTTTTATTTATTTTATTTTATTTTAGTTTTTATTTTTCATTTTATTTTATTTTTACATTTAGGTTTAGGTTTAAGTTTAAGTTTAGGTTTAGGTTTTAATTTAGGTTTTTATCTTATTTTATTTTTTTTTTATTTTATTTAGGTTTAGGTTTATTTGTTTATTTTATTTTTTATGTTTTATTAAGTTTTGGTTTAGGTTTTTAGGTTTTTAGGTTCTCAGGGTTTATGGTTTAGCGTTTAGGGTTTGGGGTTTAAGGTTTAGGGTAGAGGCGTTAGGGTTATTAGTTTTAGGGTTTAGGGTTTTAGGGTTTAGGGTTTTGAGTTTTGGGTTTGGTGTTTAAGGTTTAGGGTTTTAAGGTTTAGGGTTTAGGATTTATGGTTGTAGGTTTAGTGTTTTAGGTTAGGTTTTTTAGGTTTTCTTTTTTTTTTTTTCTTTTACTTAAAATTAAAAACACATAGGTTTAGGTTTATTTAGTTAATTTAGTTTATTTTTATTTATTTTACTTTATTTTATTTTTATTTATTTATTTAATTTCTTTTCTTTGTTTATTTTATTTTGGGTTTATTTATTTTAGTTTTTTTTATTTTGTTTTTTAAGTTTAGGTTCATTTTTTAGTTTAGTTTTATTTTATTTTATTTTAAGGTTTAGGTTTATATTTTTATTTTATGTTTGTAGGTTTAGGTTTTAGGTTTAATTTTATTTTTAGGTTTAATTTTTAGTTTAGGTTTATGTTTATTTTAGTTTATTTAATTTTATTGGATTTAGGTTTAGGCTTGGGTTTAGTTTATTTTAGGTTTATGTTTAGGTTTATTTATTTTATTTGGCTCAGGCTTTATTTTATTCATCCTTTTGTGCCTTCAGGTTTTCAGCCTAGGGTTTCATTTTATGTTTATTTTAAGCTTCAGTTTTTATTTAGTTTTATTTTATTTTATCTTTAGGTTTATTTTATTTTATCTTTAAGCCTAGTTTTATCTTATTTTATTTATCTTTAGTTTAGTTTGAGCCCATATTAGTTTATTCTAGCTTCTAGTTTCTTTTTTATTATATTTCTAGGTTTTTAGGGCTTAGTTTCTTCTTTTATCTTCTTGTTTTATCTTTTATTTGGTTTTGGCATTTTTTTTTATTTTCTTTTAGGTGTTGTGCCTTTCTTCTTTTAGGTTTATGGTCCAAATCTTTTAGGGTTTAGATTCTTAGGATTTAGGGTTATTGTTTGTGGTAGGGTGGTCAAGTTTGATTTAGGTTTAAGTTTTAGTCAGTTTTGTTTGGCTTTAGGGTTTTGATTTTTTTAATAGAGAACAAATTCAAATTCAATATTTCTTCTTTTCAATTTTGTCAACCAAGTAGCACACCAAGTTTTCTAAGACATAAGCGATGACATAGATAAAAAATGATCACGCATAGAGCAAATCAAAAGCCCTAGATTACTAGAATCGTTCTACTGAAAGACACATTTCCATATAGAAGATCAGATCGACCGCTTTTCAGTTTCTCCAGTTCCCATGAGAACTACCCCGACCTCTCGAGTAGTGGGATCCACCAACATATCCTCGATCTCTCTCTGCCACCCTAATGGTTATAACCTTCATTGCTCCTCCAGCCTTCATAACCACCACTACTCTGCCCACCACATCCATATGCACCAACACCTCCAGATCTGTCACCACCACTATGATAACCGTCACATTCACCTTCGCCTCCACCGCCACATCTAGAATGAGCCTGGTTGATGGTGATGTTCCTACCATCAATATTTTGCCCATTCTTAAGATTTGGGTTTATTAAGTTTTAAGGTTTAGATTTATTTTTCAATTTATTTATTCACTTTAGGTCTACGTTCAAGGTTTGGGGTTCAGGGTTAGGGCTTAGGGTAAAGGGTTTATGGTTTAGGGTTTCAATTTTAAGGTTTTAAGGTTTATGATTTTAGGGTTTAGAATTTCAGGGCTTTGGGCTTTAGGGTTTAAGGTTTAGGGTTAGGGTTTAGGGTTTAGGGTTTAGTCTTTAGGCTTTAGGTTTTAGGGTTTAGGTTTTTGAGGGTTTAGGGTTAGTTTACGGTTTAGGGGTTAGCATTTTTTAGGGTTTAGGGTTTAGCATTTTTTAGGGTTTAGGGTTTAGGGTTGTAGGTTTGGGGTTTTTTTAATTAAGTAAACCAGTATGTTTAGATTTATTTAGTTTATTTTTTATTTATTTTAGTTTAGTTTATTTTTTATTTTTATTTAGGTTAAGTATTTACTTCTATTTAGTTTAGTTTATTTATTTTAGTTTAGGTTTTTTTTATTTTATTTATTTTATAGGTTTATGCTTATTTTTGAGGTTTTAGGTTTCATTTTATTATTAGGTTTATGTTTGGGTTTTATTTTTTTTAGTAGGTTTTAGGTTTTCATTTTAGGTTTATTTTAGGTTTAGGTTTAGTTTATTGTAGGATTAGGTTTAGGTTTTATTTATTTCAATTTAGGTTTAGGTTTATTTCATTTTTAGTTTTATATTATTTTTTAATTTTGTTTAAGTTTAGGTTTAGGTTTTAGTTTAGGTTTTTATTTATTATTCTTTTTTAGGTTTAGGTTTTTTTATGTTTTATTTCGTTTATATTTAGATTTTTAGTTTTTTAGGGTTTAGGGTTTAAGGTTTAGGGTTTAGGGTTGTTATTTTAGGATTTAGGGTTTAGACTTTAGGGTTTGAAGGTTTAGGCTTTAAGGTTTATGGTTGTAGGTTTGGGGTTTAAGGTTTAGGGTTTAGGGTTTAGGGTTTAGGGTTTAGGGTTAGGGTTTTTTTAAATTTTTTCTAATTTTTTTTAAATTATATAAACTCATTAGTTCAAGTTTATTTAGTTTATTTTTATTTATTTTAGTTTATTTATTTTTAGGTTTAGGTTTCAGGTTTTTATTTTAAGTTTACTTTTAGGTTTTATATTTTAGTTTAGGTTTAGGTTTATTTTTAGTTTATTTTATTTTATTTTATTTAGGTTTAGGTTTAGGTTTAATTTATTTTAGGTTTTATTTATTTTAGTTTATTTTATTTTAGTTTAGGTTTAGGTTTAGGTTTATTTATTTTTATTTATGTTTATTTAGTTTATTTTATTTTTATATTTTTATTTAGGATTATTTTTTATTTTTATTTAGTTTGGTTTAAATTATTTAGGTTTATTTTTTTTAGTTTAGGTTTTTAATTTATTTTATTTTTTAGGTTTAGGTTTAGGTTTATGTTTAATTTTAGTTTAGTTTTATTTTATTTATTTTTGAGGTTTTTTTTTATTCTTAGGTTTAAGTTTAGGTTTTTTTTTTATTTTTTTAGGTTTAGGTTTTAGGTTTATTTTTAGGTTTTATTTTTTAATTTAGGTTTTGGTTTATTTTTATTATATTTTTTTATTTAGTTTAGGGTTTAGGTTTAGTTTATTTTAGGTTTAGGTTTTATTTATTTTATTTTAGATTATTTTTGTTTAGGTTTAGGATTATTTTAGGTTTAGGTTTTTTTAAGTTTAGGGTTTAGGTTTTATTTTTTTATTTATTTTTAGGTTTATTTATTAGTTTTAGGTTTTATTTTATTTTCTTTTAGTTTTATTTTATTTTTATTTTACAATTAGTTTTTATTTTATTTATATTTTTTATTTTTAGGTTTATTTATTTATTTTTTTACTTTAGGTTTTTATTTATTTTATTTTAGTTCAATTTTTTTTATGTTATTTTATTTTTAGTTTTAGGTTTAAGTCCAAGTTTAGTTTAGTTTTTATTTTATTTATTTATTTTATCTAGGTTTTAGTTTAGTTATTTATTTTCTCTAGGTTTTATTTAGTTTAGGTTTAGGTTTTAGGTTTGTGGTTTTAGGGTTTAGGGTTTGGTGCTTTGGGTTTAGGGTTTAGGGTTTAGGGTTGTAGGTTTTAAGGTTTAGAATTTAGGGTTTAGGGTTTTAGGTTTTAGGGTTTAGGGTTTAGGGTTCTGGGTTTAGGGTTTTTAGAGTTTAAGGTTTAGGGTTTAGGGTTTAAGGTTTAGGGTTTTGATTATTTATCGTTTAGGGTTTAGGTTTTATGTCTAGTGTTCAGGTTTTAGTTTAGGGTTTAGGATTTTTGGTTTTTTTAACAAAGAACAAATTCATATTCATCATTTTTTCTTTTCAATTTCATCAACCATGTCACACACCAAGTTTTCTAAGAGGTAAGCGATGACCAAGATAAAAAATGAGCACACATAGAGCAAATCAAAAACCCTAGATAACTAGAACCATCTCTACTGTAAAGACATAGTTCCATAAGTATTGGATCAATCGCTTTCTAGTTCCCATCGTAACCACCTCTTGAATAGCTAGATCCACCATCATATCCATGATCTCTCCCTCCGCCACCACCACAGCTATAACCTCTGCCGTTCCTCCAGCCTCCATAAGTACGATTGCTCTGACCACCACCTCCACATCCAACAGCACCTCCAGATCCCACACCACCATTGCGATAACCACTACCTCCGCCTTCTCCTCCACTGTCAAATCTAGACTGAGTGTGGTTGACAGTGATGTTCCTTTTGTCAAGGTCCTGCCCATTCTTAGGGTTTAGATTTAGGTTTAGGTTTATTAGGTTTTAGGATTATTTTTAATATATTTAGTTACTTTAGGTTTAGGTTTTGGGATTGGGGTTTAGGGTTTGGGGTTTAGGGTTAGGGCTTCTAGTTTAAGGTTTATAGTTAGTGTTCAGGGTTTAGGGTATAAGGTTTAGGGTTTTAGGGTTTATGCTTTTAGGGTTTAGGGATAAGGATTAGGGCTTAGTGTTTAGGGTTAGAGTTTATAATTTACAATTTAGGATTTAGGGTTTTTTACGGTTATGGGTTTAGGATTTATGGCTATAGGTTTAAGGTTATAGGTTTAGAATTAGTTTTAGGGTTTAGGGTTTAGGGTTTAGGGTTTATAGTTTAGGGTTTAGGGTTTTTTTTTAAAATGCAAACCAGCAGGTTTTAAGTTACTTAGGAGTTTTTTTTAGGTTTAAGATTTAGCCTTTAGGGTTTAGAGTTGTAGGTTTAGTGTTTAGGGTTTAGGGTTGTAGGTTTAGGGTTTAGGGTTTAGGGTTAGTGGTTTAGAATTTAGGATTTATGATTTAGGGTTTATGTTTTTTTTAAAATTAAGTAAACCGGTAAGTTTTAGTTTATTTAGTTTATTTTTTATTCATTTTATTTTATTTTATTTTTTATTTTTATTTAGATTTATTTTTTATTTATATTTAGTTTAGTTTATTTAATTTTGGTTTATTTATTTAAGTTTAGGTTTTTTATTTTAGTTTATTTTTTGGGTTTAAGTTTAGGTTTAGGTTTATTTTTTAGTTGAGTTTTATTTTTATTTTAATTTTTAGGTTTAGGTTTTATTTTTTATTTTTAGGTTTAGGTTTAGTTTTTTATTTTATTTTTTAGGTTTAGGTTTTAGGTTTTATTTTAGGTTTATTTTAGTTTTTATTTTTTTTTGTTTAGGTTTAAGTTTATTTTTAGTTTATTTTATTTTATTTAGTTTAGGTTTTATTTTTAGGTTCATTTTTTAGGATTAGGTTTTTATTTTATTTTTATTTTAGGTTTATTTTAATTTTATTTTACATTTAGTTTTTATTTTATTTTTAGTTTATTATTCTTAAGTTTATTTTATTTTTTAGTTTAGTTTTGGTTTTTATTTATTTTATTTTAGTTTATATTTATTTGTTCTTTTAGGTGTAGGTTTAGTTTTTAGTTTAGGTTTTTATTTTATTTTAGACTCAATCTTCAACTAACATTCATCATCAAGTCGTTATCAATGATCTTGTGGTCAAAAGTAGAGAAAAGGAAGACCATCTCTTTGACTTAAGAGTAGTTTTCAAATAGTTAAGATAATTTCACCTCAAAATGAACCCTCTGAAGTGTGCATTCGGAGTAGCATCAGAGAAATTCCTTGGGTTTGTTGTCCGACATCAGGGAATTGAAATCGATCCAGAGAAGATCAATGCGATATTAGAAATGACACCCCCTAAAAGTTACAACACTACATGCTTCCTCATAAGGTGGACTTAATCTCTAGGATCAATCCGCTATAGTGTCTCATAACATGGCCAATGCTATCTGGATGGTTTGCACTACGGTCCATAATCCTTTCACAGTTTGAGATAACCTTCGTACCCCTCCATCAGGTGAAAGGACAAGCGCTCGCAGATTTCTTAGCAGCACACCCAATTCTTACTGACTCTCCGCTTAGTGATGATCTCCCCGATGAATAAATCATGAACTTAAGGGATACTAGCATTCACCATTGGGAGATGTACTTTGATGGTGCTGCTTCTTCTCAAAGAGGAAAAGAACCTCAATCTACTATTCCAGGAATGGCACTGGTAGGAAGAGTTCTCTTAACTCTAGACTGCGATGTCATGAGATTCTTGTATAATTTATCCAATCCTTGTACCAACAATGAAGCCAAATATGATGCTCTGATTGCAAGTCTGGAGCTAATCGTTAGTCTAAGCATCCAAAATATCAACAGCTTTGGGGATTCTCAACTAATTATTAACCAAATCGTTGGGTCTTATAAAGTTATAAAGCCCAAGCTCCATCACTACCACAATTACGCCATGCAGTAGTTGGCCCAAATCCCAAAGTTTATAAGATTCCTCGATGAGAGAATTTCATAGCGTATGCTTTAGCCAAGCATGCCAAGGAGTTGGCATGTCTAGAGAATGAGTCCATATTAATAAATGTCCAAAATAGACTAGTCTTATCCCTTATTGATATTGAACTCATCAAAAGGTACTCTCATGAAGAGGAGGTTTCCATTGCCAAGAAGGATGTGGAATTAGATTGTAGGAAACCATTCATGGATTACCTAAATAAAGGCAAACTACTTCAAGAGAAGTCATAAGCCCATCAGATGAAGCAGAGAGCACTTTCCTACACTTTTGTGGATGGTGTCTTGTATCGGCGGTCTTTCGATCATATGTGGTTGCATTATTTAGACAAGCACAAAGCCAATAAGATCATGATCGAAGTACACTCAGGATTATGTGGAGCCAACCAATCTGGTCTGAAGATGAAAACCAAGATCAAGAGACCAGGATACTACTGGCCGTCGATGATCAAAGATTGCATGGATACGCTAGGCGAGGCGACCAATGTCAATTACACGGTGTGGTCCTACACCAACCACCCAATATTCTACATCCTACATTGGCTTCATGGCCATTCGAGTGTTGGGGTACCAACATAGTGGGTTCGATTGATCCTTTTTATTCCAAGGGCCATTAGTTCATCTTAGCTGCTACAAATTACTTTTCCAAATGGGCAAAGGTGATTCTGCTCAGAGAGGTCACAGCTCAGCATGTGCTATAGTTTTTTAAGGGCCAAATCATATATAGTTTTGGAGTGCCTCAATGAATTATGTCAAGAACATCAAGATCACACATTTTTTCAATCATATTGAGGGAGAATCATCAATACAATAAATGGATTAGTGTAAGCAATGAAACTTCATCCAAATACAAAGAACTCATACTATTCTGGGTAGCCATTCATCAAATAAGTGTAAATCATCAGAAGAGTTTGGTTAGAGATTCCTTTGGGCATGCCAAACCTGAAGCAAAGCTAAAATGATTCAAGTTTGGTCCATTCTAGAGCTTTTCAAATAGAAGAGCTTATTATTGAGATTGCTTGCAAGATGGGAGGCAAGTTTGACCCCACTTGGGAAGGCCTTTTTCCATAAAGAAGGCTTACCAAGGAGGATCTTATCAGCTTATTAATCATAAGGGAGAGCGACCAATGCTTCCAATCAATGAGCTCTACTTAAAGAAATATTATAAATCATATTTGAGAACAATTATCATCAATGAAAATTTTATTTTGAATTCAATCTCTTCCATGTTAAAAGTAATCTTATTTGTGAATCTGCTACGATGTGTTTATGGTAGGTGTAAGGAACCCGAATGATGTCCTATACTTCATTGACACAACAAAACACAAACTATAGACAAACATATAAAATAAACACATTTTTTATCTCGGGCTACTCTGAGTTGAGATAACGCGCCCAGTGGCACTCACTCAGTAGCTGCTTTAGGTCGGGCTGACGTGCAACCCTGCTAGTGTGTCACCCCAATGGTCTTCTTGCTTTGGAGGAAGTAAGTTTACTATGCTTTCCTTCCTTACTTGGCCATTACACACCAATGATTGCCTTGTTAGTTTGGTAAGCCTTATTGCATGGCCGATAAGCTGCCTTATGTTGGCTTCATTTAAGAGAGGATATTTCTTCTTGGATTTTCTTCATATTAGAGGATAAGTCGGATAAGTTCTTCGGATTTTAGAAAGTCAGTCTTGGTTTTCCCAGGCTATAGCATAGAATGGGTCGGCCCTACTTGAAAAGTTGTAAGAATACACGCTTTCCTTGTTGATAGTACATAGGCGGGCACCTTAGGTTTGTTGGTTCTCGATGACGAATGCACCACTCATGATGGATACACCATAGGTTGGTTTGTTCTCGCACCTTAGGATCTTAAATGTAAGTCTACTATGCTTTCTCCTTGAGTTGGCTACACTTATACTTTCTTTTAAGGCTGATAATGCCCCAAGTACCCTATGGGCACTATATTTGGATCATGTCCTTTGTGACCCCATTTAAATACGTGGTTACTATCGACAGAGCCCTCTAGTAACCACCCACGTGGTTGGAGAACTATCTTGTGGATGTGATTCTCTCTTGGTCTAGTAAATCTAAGATAGGTCAAAGGCGACATAGCCCTTCTCTGTGGTCCCTCGCGGGGTCCAACGCAAACATATAAACAAAATATATATTCACTTGTGGATTAGGAGGACACCCCTTTCTCAAGCATCCTATCTTTAGGGCAGTGTCAGTAAAGCTCCCTATAGGAATCGATTGACTACTCTTGAGTTGATATAAGTCCCCATTCACTCGTAGTTGCTAAGTCGGGTTGATTTGTTGTGCCTGTGTCGAGTTGTTCCTTGCTTTAGAAGATGTAAGTCTTTACCTTCTTGCAGTATTGCACACCAAAGGCAACCCCTTAGATGGCTAGCTCTACCCCACAACCAGTAGACTATCCCTTTACATTTGTAAATCTGAGATAGGACAAGTTTGATATAGCCCCTTCTCTATCGGTCCATCGTACATCGACATGGTCCATAAATTAAATCTATCAAATTTGATTGAGCTCAAATCCCCAACGGATATGCCCTTAATACAAAATCAAACTAAACCAAACAAACCATATCAAATCACATTAAATTAAGATAAATATAATCTTGACTACATTTGAATTGACATAAGTCCCCAATGACATTCACTTAGTAGTCTCCTTAGGTTAGGTTCAATTTGTTGTGGATCTAACAGGTCACCCAAGTGGTTGTTCCTCACTTTTGAAGATGTAAGTGTGTTATGCCTTCTTCCTAACACAATCGTTGCACACTAAAGGGAAACCCCTTAGGTTAGCTAGCTCTACCCCACAGTCGTTAAACTATCCCTTTGGATTTGTAAACCTAAGGTAGGTCAAGGCTCATATAGTCCCTTCTCAGTGGGTCCATCGCACACTGACATGGTCCATACATTAAATCATATTAAATTAAACCCATTCTGATTTTCCCAGTGGAGTTTAATCAGACCCTTCTCTCGAGTGGAGCCCCAAATCATATATAAACAAGTCAAGCAAATAAATTAAATTCAAAACTAACCATCTTAGTGGACCTAAATTAAACCAACTCCCATAGTAGAGTCTAAATCAAAGAAATACAACAAAACTCTTATCCCTAGTGGATACATCCCCAAACAAATCTATGAAATCAAACTCAAATCCCAATCGCTAGTGGATAGCTCGAATCTACTTCCCTAGTGGAAGGTTCATATACTTGATCCCCAACAGACTCGATCTCATATCTCTAGTAGATATGCCTCCACATCAATTAAAATAAAATAAAATAAAGGTGATTCGATCTTAATCCCTAGTGGATTATAGATTCTTATCCCCTACAGATCTTCTTTCCACAAATCATATAATCAAAAGGAATTCAAACCTTATCCCTAGCATATTTTCTTCTTCTATGACATTGACATAGACCGCTCACATGTCATGTCTAATGCATGTGTGATCCCCTAGTGGATCTCCCTCCATGTCGTTGATGTGAAATTTTCATCATATCTTATTTCTTCTCTAATGCACACCTTTAATACTTCAACCAAAAGCCTAATAATGTATTCATTCAAATTACATCTTAACATTATAATCAATATTTTATGATTTGTGATGGTGCAAGCTAAAACTAACTACACAATATCATGCAAAACATATTATAATGTGAATTAACACGCTATATTATATTATAATATATAATGTTATATTATAATTTGCAATAATATAATATATTATCTAAAATTACACCTCATTAGAATGACTTAAAAGAAACAAATAATAAAATTTTCTCAAAATATTAATAATAGTCATTCTGGATGTACAATTGTTATTTTTCTATTAGAAATGGTATAAAATAGCATAATTTTGGTGTTGCTTCTTGGTGTGTGCCATGAATTTATCCAAATTCTTCCATCTCAACCTTCAAATTAACATTTATGTGAGTTCTGACCCATTGTATTATATAAAAAGTAAAACATACTAAAATGTACCATAAAATTTAGTAATACAACACCAAATTCATATATATGTGATGTTATATTTATATGTACATTATATTTTAATATGCTTTCATATAATATATTATCTTAGATTACACCTTAAAAGCAATCACTTTAAGCAAAAAATTAATAAAATTTGGTTGAAAAATGAACATTTATTTTGAATGCAAAATTCCATTCTTTTGATTAAATGAAGCACCATAGCACACCCCCAATGATGTTCCCTAAAGCTTACCTTAAAATTGTTCAAATCCCACCATCTCAGCCTACAAATTAGTATTTTTATGAATTATACCAGTATAAACTCTACTACATCATACTATAACAAAATAAAATGTTCTAAACAACAAGTACTAATACACAATAGCATGCTATAATGCATGATGCTACACTATATTATGGCATCTTATATTATAATATACTACAAAATATTATATTATATTATATTGCATATCACATCACAAGAGATAGCTTAAGATAAAAAAAAATCACAATATTAGCCTAAAAAATAAAAAACTATATATTGTAGTCATATCAATTACATATTTTAAATTCAAATAATATATTATGATGCCATGCTCTACCTATTATTAATTTGGCCAAATTCCACAATTTTAAATTTTAAATCAACATTTTTATATATAATATAGTGTAGGCTCGACTGCATGATTGTAAAATACTAAAAGAATTTAAAATGCATAGAATAATGTATTATGACATATGATGTTATACTATGCTACAACATATAATATTTATTTTGAACATAAAATCTTACTTTTTAGACTATATGTGGCATAGCACACCTTTGGTACTACAACCTAATTCCCACTTCAAATTTAGCAAATTTCATCATCTAATTTATTAAACCAATATATCTATGATTTATATTAATATAGACTATAGGGCACAATGCCATATTATACTTAAACATTTCAAAATGTTTTATAACATTTAAAAAACACATCACTACATGGTCAAATATATGATGCTACATAATACTATAATATATGGTAGTATAATGTGATTTAGGGTTAGGATTTAGGGTATTCAAATCTCTAATATTTAAGGGAAATTCTATTGAAGACATTATCTTTAGCTTCCATAAAAATGTTATGATTTGGTCACTCTTTAGATGTACTCTTAATGACATCTTCATTTAAGGTTTAGGGTTTAGGGTTTAGGGATAGGGTTTAGGGTTAGTTTAGAGTTTAGGGTTTATGATTAGTTTAGGGTTTAGAGTTTAGGGTTATTTTAGGGATTAGGGTTTAGGGTTTAGGGTTTAGGGTTGTAGGTTTTAGGGTTTAGGGTTTATTATTTTAGGGTTTAGGATTTAGGGTTTAGGGCTTTGGGTTAAGGGTTTAGGGTTCAATGTTCAGGGCTTAGGGTTTTTAGGGTTTAGGGTTTAGGGTTTTGAGTTTAGGTTTTAGGTTTAGGGTTTAAGTTTTAGTTTAGGGTTTGGGGTTTAAGATTTAGGGTTTGGGGTTTAAGGTTTTGGGTTTAGGGTTTAAGGTTTTTTTTAATAGAGAACAAATTCAGATTCAACATTTCTTCTTTTTGATTTCATCAACCAAGTAGCACCCCAAGTTTTCAAAGACACAAGCGACGACATAGGTTAAAAATAAACACCCATAGAGAAAATCAAAAACCCTAGATAAGTAGAACTGTCTCTACTGTAAAGACATAGTTCCATTACTAGTAGATCATATCGATTATTCTTTAGTTTCTCCAGCTCCCATCAGAATCACCCCCGCCTCTCGAGTAGCGGGATCCACCATCAAATCCCTGATATCTCCCTCAACCACTACCATGGCTGTAACCTCCATCACTCCTCCCGCCTCCATAACTACCACCTCCATATCCAACAGTCCCTCCAGATCCCTCACCACCACTGCAATCACCGTCGCCTTTACCTTTGCCTCCACCGCCACATTTAGACTAAGCATAGTTGACGATAATTTTTCCTTCCCCTAATTCTTAGTCTCTTAGGTCTTAGTTTAGGTTTAGTTAGGTTATTAGTTTAGGATTTAGGGTTTAGGGTTTAGGGTTTAGTTTAGGGTTTAGGGTTTGTTTAGGTTTAGGGTTTAGGTTTTTTAGGGTTAATTTAGTTATTTAGGTTTAGGGTTTTGGTTTTTTTAATTAAAATAGGTTTAGATTAATTTAGTTAATTTAGTTAATTTTTTATTTATTTGAGTTAATTATTTTTTATATTTATTTAAGTTTATTTTTTTAGTTTTTTTAGTATATTTATTTTATGTTTATTTATTTTCATTTATTTTTTAGGTTTAGGTTTATTTTTCAGTTGAGTTTTTTTTTAGTTTTAAGGTTTATTTTTATTTTAGGTTTAGCTTTTATCTTATTTTTTTAGGTTTTGTTTTATGTTTTATTTTAGGTTTATTTTAGGTTTTATTTTTTTAGGTTTATTTATAGTTTATTTTATTTTATTTATTTATTTTAAGTTTAGGTTTAGTTTATTTTTTTAGGCATAGGTTTAGGTTTTGTTTATTCTAGCTTATTTTTTGTTTAGGTTTAAGTTTATTTTAGTTGGTTTATTTTATTTGTATTTTAAGTTTAGTTTTTTTTCTATTTTAGAGTTTAGATTTTATTTTTTATTTATTTTTAGGTTTTATTTTTAGGTTTATTAGTTAGGTTTAGATTTTTATGAGTTCTTATTTTATTCTATGTAAGGTTTATTTTATTTTTATTTGAGGGTTAGTTATTATTTTATTTAGGTTTCTCATTTTTACACTTTAGTTTAGGTTTTTTATTTATTATTTTATTCTATTTTTAGGTTTAGGTTTAGGTTTTAGTTTATGTTTTATTTTATTTTTTTGTTTATTTTTTTTTTTAGGTTTTATTTCATTTAGATTTAGGTTTTTAGTTTTTTAAGGTTTAAGGTTTAGTGTTTAGGGTTTAGGGTTAGTTGAGGGTTTAAGGTTTAGGGTTTAGGGTTTAGGGTTATGGGTTTAAGGTTTAGGGTTTAGGGTTTAGGGTTTAGGGTTTTTAGGGTTTAGGGTTTCAGGCTTAGGGTTAGGTTTTAGGTCTAGGGTTTATGTTTTAGTTTAGGGTTTTTGGTTTTTGGTTATTTTTAAGAGAGAACAAATTCAAATTCATCATTTCTTCTTTTTGATTTCATCAACCAAGTAACACACCAAATTTTCTAAGACACAAGCGATGACATAAATAAAAAATGAGCACGAATAAATCAAAAACCCTAAATAACTAAAACCATCTCTACTGTAAAGACACTATTCCATAAGCAGCAGATCGGATTGACCATTCTTCTATTTCTCCGTTATGTCAAAACCACCTCGGTAGTAGGATCACCATTATGTTTCTCCCTCCACCACCACATGCTACATTGCTTCTCGACTCCATAACCACCACTACTTTGACCCTCCATATCCACACCTCCAAATCTCCCACCACCATTAATCTGGCCCCACCTTCGTCCAGTGATCTAGATTGAACCTGGTGATGATGTTCTTACCCTCAAGGTTCTGCACATTCTTAGGGTTTAGGGTTTAGGTTTATTATTTAATATTTTTAGTTGCTTTAGGTTTATTGTTTGGAGTTTAGGGTTAGGGTTTAGGGTTTAGGGTTTAGGGTTTTAAGGTTTATGCTTTCAGGGTTTTAAGGTTTAGGGTTAGGGCTTAGGGTTTAGGGATTTATGGTTTAAGGCTTTTGAGTTTATGGTTTAGGGTTAGGGTTTAGGGTTTATGGTTTAGGGTTTAGGGTTTAGGGTATAGGGTTTATGCTTCAGGTTTTAGGATTTTAAGGGTTTATGATTTAGGTTTTAGGGTTTTTTATGTTTAGGGTTGCAGGTTTAGGGCTTAGGGTTTAAGTTTAGGATTTAGGGTTTAGGGTTTAGGGTTTAGCATTTTTTTTAAAAAAATTAAGTAAACTGGTAGGCTTAGGTTAATTTAGTTTATTTTTTATTTATTTTGGTTTGTTTTATTTTTATTTTTATTTAGCTTTATTTTTAATTTTATTTAGTTTAGTTTATTTATTTTAGGTTCATCTATTTTAGTTTAGGTTTTTTTATTTTAATTTATTAGTTAGGTTTAGGCTTAGGTTTATGCTTATTTTTTAGTTTAGTTTTATTTTTATTTTATTTTTTAGTTTAGGTTTTATTTCATATTCATAGGTTTTGGTTTAACCTTTTATTTATTTATTTTTCTTTAGGTTTTAGATTTTTATTTTAAGTTTATTTTTAGGTTTTATTGTTTAGTTTAGGTTTAGGTTAATTTTTAGTTTATTTTATTTAGTTTAGTTTAGGGTTTAGGTTTAGTTTATTATAGGTTTAGGTTTAGGATTTATTTAATTTATTTTAATTTATTTTAATTTAGGTTTAGGTTTATTTTATTTTATTAATTTCAAGTTTAGGGTTTAGGTTATATTTTTTATTTTATTTTAGGTTTATTTTATTTTTATTTTATATTTAGTTTTTATTTTATTTAGGTTTTTTTATTTTTAAGTTTTTTTTATTTTTAAGTTTAGTTTAGCTTTTTGTTTATTTTATTTTAGTTTATTTTTTATCTTTTTTATTTTTACATTTAGGTTTAGGTTTAAGTTTATGTTTAGGTTTAGTTTTTATTTTAGGCTATTATTTTATTTTATTTTATTTTATTTTATTTAGGTTTAGGGCTTTATATTTATTTCATTTTTAGGTTTTACTTAGATTAAATTTAGTTTTTTAGGAATTTAGGTTTATAGGGTTTAGGGTTTAGGGTTTAGGGTTTGGATTTAGGGTTTAGGGTTGTAGATTTAGGGATTTGGGTTTTAGGGTTTAGGGTTTAAGGTTTAGGCTTTAGGCTTTAGTGTTTAAAGTTTATGGTTTAGGATTTTAAGGTTTAGGATTTAGGGTTAGGGTTTTTTTTATAATTTTTTTAAATTTTTTGTTTTTGTTTTTGTTTTTTTAATCAAAAACCCTATCGGTTTATTTAATTTATTTAGCAAATCAAAAACCCTAGATAGTGGGTATAGGTTTTATTTTTTATTCTTAGGTTTAGGTTTACATTTTTATTTATTTAGTTATTTTGTTTTCATTTTAGATTTTTATTTTAGGTTTTTTTTTATGTTTTATTTTTTAGTTTAGGTTTTGTTTTATTTTTAGTTTATTTTATTTTATTTAGTTTAGGGTTTAAGTTTAGTTTATTTTAGGTTTAGGTTTGCATTTTATTTATTTTATTTTAGTTTATTTTAGTTTCAGTTTAGATTTATTTTATTTTTTTTATGTTAGGTTTAGGTTTTCAATTTTATTTTTTATTTATTTTTAGGTTTTATTTTTAGGTATATTTTTTGGTTTAGGTTATTATTTCATTTTTATTTTATTTTATTTTATTTTATTTTAGGTTTATTTTAATTTTATTTTACATTTTGTTATAATTTTATTTAGGTTTTTATTTTTAGGTTTATTTTATTTTTTAGTTTAGTTTAGATTTTTGTTTATTTTATTTTAGTTTAGTTTTTATTTTTTATTTTATTTTATCTTTACATTTAGGTTTAGGTTTTAGTTATTTAGTTTATTTTATATTTATTTGAGTTTATTTTATTTTATATTTTATTTTTGTTTGTTTTCTATTTTAATTTTGTTTAGTTTATTTAGTTTAGCTTTATTTATTTTAGTTAAGGTTTTTTATTATAGTTTATTTTTTTAAGTTTAAGTTTATTTTTTAGTTGAGTTTTATTTTTAATTTATTTTTTAGGTTTAGATTTTACTTCTAATTTTTAGGTTTAGGTTTAGGTTTTTATTTTATTTTTTAAGGTTTGGGTTTTAGGTTTTTATTTTAGGTTTATTTTTAGGTTTTGTTTTTTAGAATAGTTTTACGTTTATTTTTAGTTTTTTTTTAGGTTTTGTTTTAGGTTTTATTTATTTTTCTTTTGTTTATTTTAGCTTAAGTTTAGGTTTATCTTATTTTGTTTATTTTATTTCTATTTTAAGTTAATGTTTTATTTATTATTTATTTTTAGGTTCATTTTTTAGGTTTAGGTTTTTATTTAGTTTATATTTTATTTTGTTAGGTTTATTTTATTTTATTTTAGGTTTAGTTTTTATTTTTTTATTGTTTAGTTTAGGTTTTTATTTATTTATTTTTAGTTTTAGTTTTTATTTTTTTATTTTCTTTTTAGGTTTATGTTTAGGTTTTAATTTATGTTTTAGTTTATTTTATTTTATTTATTTTGGTTTAGGTTTATTTATTTATTTTAGGTTTTTAGGTTTGGTTTTAAGCTTTTTTTTAGGGTTTAGAGTTAGGGTTTAGGGTTAGGGTTTAGTTTGGTTTAGGGTTTAGGGTTTAGGGTTTAGGTTTTAAGTTTAGGGTTTAATTTTTAGTTTAGGGTTTTGGATTTAGTGTTAAGGGTTTAGGATTTAAGATTTTTTTTTAATAGAGAACAAATTTAGATTCAACATTTCTTCTTTTCAATTTCATCAACGAGTGACACCCTAAGTTTTCTAAGACACAAGAAAGGCATAAATAAAATAGCACCTTAGTGAATCAAAACCCTAGATAAGTAGAAATGTCTATTATAAAGTCATAGTTATTTGGCTTTCTATTTCTCTAGTTATTAGAACCAGCCTCTTGAGTTGTGGGATCCACCATCATATTATCTCTTACCACAGTTTCCATCATTCCACTCCTCCACCACTACTTCACCACCTCCATATTAGACCTGGATACCACCACTTTTCTACCTTAGCCTTTTTGCCATATCTAGGGTTTGGTTTGATGTTATTCATATGCTTTATTCTTAGGTTTAGGTTAGTTTAGGTTTTTTTAGCTTTTTAGGGCTTAGGGTTTAGAGTTTAGGGTTTGGGGTTTAGAGTTTAGGGTTTAGGGTTTAGGGTTTTGGGTTTTAGGTTTAGGGTTTATATTTAAGTTTATGGTTTAGGGTTTAAGGTGTAGGATTAGTTTATGGTTTAGGGTTTAAGGTTTTTTAGGGTTTAGGGTTTAGGGTTGTAGGTTTAGGGTTTAGGGTTAGTTTTAGGGTTTAAGGTTTAGGGGATATTTTTTAAATCTAGTAAACCGATAGGTTTAGGTTTATTTAGTTTATTTTTTATTAATTTTAATTTATTTTATTTTTTATTTTTATTTTGTTTAGTTTATTTATTTTAGGTTTATTTATTTTGGTTTAGGTTTTTTATTTTAGTTTATTTTTTAGGTTTAGCTTTATTTTTATTTTATTTTTTAGGTTTAGGTTTTATTATTCATTTTTAGGTTTAGGTTTAGGTTTTTATTTTATTTTTTTAGGTTTAGGTTTTATGTTTTTATTTTAGGTATATTTTTAGGCTTTATTTTTTAGTTTAGGTTTAGGTTTATTTTTACTTTATATAATGTTATTTAGGGTTTAGGTTTAAGTTTAGGTTTAGGTTTAGTTTATTTTAGACTTTGGTTTAAGTTTTATTTATTTTAGTTTATTTTATTTTATTTTTATTTTAAGTTTATGTTTTTTCTAGGGTTTAGGTTTACTTATTTATATTAATTTTAGGTTTAGTTTTAGGTTTTAGCTTTTTACAGCTTAGGGTTTAGGGTTTAAGGTTTAGGGTTGAGGGTTTTGGGTTAAGGTTTTAGATTTTAAGGATTAGGGTTTAAGGTTTAGGGTTTTAGTGTTTAGGGTTTAGGGGTTTTAGGGTTTAGGCTTTAGGGTTTAGGGTTTTTATTTTTTTAAACAGGGAACAAATTTAGATTCAACATTTCTTTTTTTCAATTTCATCAAGCAAGTAACACACCAAGTTTTCTATGACACAAGCGAGGACATTGATAAAAAATGAGCACACATATAGCAAATCGAACACCATAGATAACTAGAATCATCCCTACGATAAAGACACATTTCCCTAAGAAGTAGATCGGATCGATAGTTCTACAGTTTCTCTAATTCCCATCAAAGCCACCCTAGTCTATCGAGTAGCATAATCCATCATCATATCCCCGATCTCTCCCTCCACCACCACCAGGTTTACCTCATTATTTTAACCACCACTCTCCATTCCATTTTTTTAGATCCCCAACCACTTATAACCACTACCTTACCTCCATTTAGATCTAGGTATTTTTTGATGTTCTTTAGGCTTTCTTAGTGTTTCGATAAATTTTTTAATTTATTTAGTAACTTAAGGTTTAGGTTTAGGGTTTGGGGTTTAGGGTTAGGGTATAGGATTTTAGGGTTTAGGGTTTAAGGTTTATGATTTAGGATTATAGGGTTTATGCTTTTAGGGTTTTAGGTATTGGGTTAGGTTTTAGAGTTTTATGGTTTGAGGTTTAGGGTTTAGGGTTTAGGGTTTAGTGTATAGGCTTTAGGGTTTACGATTTTGAGGGCTTAGGGTTTAGGGTGTAAGATTTTTAGAGTTTAGGGTTTAGGGTTTATGGTTAGTTTATGGTTTAGGGTTTAGGGTTTAGGGTTAGTTTATGGTTTAGGGTTTAGGGTTTAGGGTTTTCAATTTTGGGTTTTAGGTTTAGAGTTTAGTTTAGGGTTTAGTGTTTAGGTTTAAGTTTAGTGTAGTGTTATAGTATTTTAGGTTTAGGTTTTATGTTTAGTTTAGGTTTTTAGGGTTTATGGTTTAGCGTTTAGGGTTTTAAAGTTTAGGATTTTGGGTTTAGGGTTTAAAGTATAGAGTTTTAAGGTTGAGGGTTTAAGGTTTAGGGTTGTAGGTTTAAGATTTAGGGTTTAGGGTCAGTTTTTTTTTATTTTTTTAAATTTTTTATTTTTTCAGATTATGTAAAGTGGTAGGTTTAGGGTTATTTAGTTTATTTTTAATTTATTTTAATTCACTGTATTTTTTATTTTTATTTAGGTTTACTTTTATTTTTATTTAGTTTAGTTTATTTATTTTATGTTTATTTATTTTAGTTTAGGTTTTTTTAGTATAATTTGTAGGTTTAGGTTTAGGTTTATTTTTTGTTTAGTTTTATTTTTATTTTATTTTTTAGGATTATGTTTTATTGTTTATTTTTAGGTTTAGGTATTTAGTTTATTTTTTTAGGTTTTTATTTTACTATTATTTTTAAGTTTAATTTTTAAGTTTAGATTTAGGTTTATTTTTTATTTATTTAATTTTATTTAAGGTTTAAGTTTAGGTTTAGGTTAGGTTTATTTTAGGTTTACGTTTAGGTTTTATTTATTTTAGTTTAAGTTTAGGTTTATTTTATTTTTGTTTTAAGTTTAGGTTTTTTTTTTAGTTTAGGGTTTAGGTTTTTTACTTCTTTTTGTTTTTAGGTTTTATTTTTAAATATTTTTTTTAGGTTTATGTTTTTATTTAGTTTGTATTTTATCTTATTTTTATTTTAGGTTTTGTTTTTATTTTATTTAGGGGTTTTAATTTTTAGTTTAGTTTAGGATTTTATTTATTTCAATTTAGTTTAGTTTTTTTTAGTTTATTTTCTTTTTAGGTTTAGGTTTAGGTTTTGGTTTAGGTTTTAGTTTAGGTTATTATTTTAATTAATTTATTTTATTTTATTTTGATTTAGGTTTTTTTATTTATTTTATTTTTATGTTTTATTTTATTTAGGTTTAAGTTGTTAGCTTTTTATGCTTTAGGGTTTAGGGTTTAGGGTTTAAGGTTAGTTGAGGATTTAGGGTTTAGGGTTTAGGGGTTGGGGTTTAGGGTTTACGATTTTCGGTTGAGGGATTAGGGTTTAGGTTTTAGGTTTTACGATTTAGGGTTTACGGTTTAGGGTTTAGGGTTTAATGTTTAGGGTTTAGGGTTTAGGGTTTAGGTTTTACGTCTAGGGTTTAGATTTTAATTTAGGGTTTATAGTTTAGGGTTTTTATTTTTTATTTTTTTAATAGAGAACAAATTCATATTCAACATTTTTTTCTTTTTGATTTCATCAACCAAGTAACACACCAAGATTGCTAAGACACAAGCGATGACATAGATAAAAAATGAGCATTCATAGAGCTAATCAAAAATCCTATATAACTAGAATCATCTTTGTGTAAAGATAAACCTTAGATGGATCGATCATTCTTCAATTTCTCCAATTCCCATCAGAGCCACCCTGGTCTCTCAAGTAGCGTGATCCACCATCATATCCTTGATCTCTTCCTCCACCACCACCACCGCTATAACCTCTGTCACTCCTCCCGCCTCGATAACCACCATTGCTCCGACCACCACCTCCATATCTACCAACACTTCCAGATACCCCACCACCACTATGCTTTTAAGGTTTAGGGATTTTAGGTTATGATTTAAGGTTTTAGTTTTAAGTTTAAGGTTTTAGGTTTAAGGTTTAGTTTAAGGTTAGGAGTTTAGGGGTTAAGTTTAGTTTACTTTAGGTTTAGTTTTTATATGATTTAGGTTTATAGTTTGTTTTAGGTTTAGGAGTTTAAGGTTTTAGAGTTTAGGTTTAGAGTTTAAGGTTTATAGTTTAGGGTTTAGGGTTTTAAGGAATAGGGTTTAAGGTTAGAATATGGTTTTGGGTTTTAGGTTTTAGAGTTTAGGGTTTAGTGTTTAGGATTTAGGGTTTAGGGTTTTGGGTTAGGGATAGGGTTTAGTGTTTAGGGTTTAGGGATTGGGGTTTAGGGTTTATGGTTTTTTAGGGTTTAGGGTTTAAGGCTATAGGTTTAGGGTTGTAGGTTTAGGGTCTAGGGCTTAGGGTTTAGGGTTTATTATTTATTTTTATTTAGTTTAGTTTATTTATTTTAGTTTTAGGGTTTTTACTTTAGTTTCTTTTTTTATGTTTAAGTTTATTTTTTAGTTGAGTTTTATTTTTATTTTATTTTTTAATTTTAAGATTTATTTTTTATTTTTAGGTTTAAGTTTAGGCTTTATTTTATCTTTTTAAGTTTAGGTTTTAGGTTTTTATTTTAGGTTTAATTTAAAAAAAATTTAGTTTAAGTTTAGGTTTATTTTTTATTTATTTTATTATATTTAGTTTAGGTTTAAGTATAGGTTTAATTTACTATAGGTTTATGTTAAGTTTTATTTATTTTAGTTTTGTTTATTTTAGTTTAGGTTTAAATTTATTTTATTTTGTTTATTTTATTTTTATTTTAGGTTAACTTTTTTTTAATTTAGGGTTTAAGTTTTATTTTTTATTTATTTTTAGGTTTATTTTATGGTTTTGGTTTTTATTTAGTTTTTTATTTTATTTTATTTTAGGCTTATTTTCTTTTATTTTACATTTAGTTTTTATTTTATTTAGGTTTTTTATTCATATGTTTATTTTATTTTTTAGTTTAGTTTAGGTTTTTATTTATTTTATTTTTATTTATTTTAAAATTTTTATTTTATTTTATTTTTAGGTTTAAGTTTAGGTTTAAGTTTAGGTTTAAGTTTAGGTTTTTATTTTATTTTATTTTATTATTTTATTTAGGCTTAGGTTATTTTATTTATTATATTTTTTGGTTTTATTTATATTAAGTTTAGGTTTTGAGGTTTTTAGGCTTTAGGGTTTAGTGTTTTAGGGTTTAGGGTTTAGGGTTAAGGTTTAGGATTTACAATTTTTAGGGTTTAGGGTTTCGGGTTAGCTTAGGGTGTAGGGTTAGTTTAGGGTTTAGGTTTTGGGGTTTAGGCAATAGGCTTTTGAGTTTAGTGTGTTTAGGGGTTTAGGGTTAGTTTAGAGTTTAGGGTATTGGGTTTTAGGGTTTAGAGTTTAGGGTATTGGGTTTTAGGGTTTAAGATTTTGGGATTAGGGTTGTAGGTTTATGGTTTAGGGTTTAGGATTTATGGTTTAATGCTTTTTTTTAAAAATTAAGTAAACTAGTAGGTTTAGATTTATTTAGCTTATCAAGTTTATTTTTTATTTATTTTAGTTTATTATTTATTTTTATTTAGTTTAGTTTATTTATTTTTAGTTTAGGGTTTTTAATTTAGTTTCTTTTTTTAGGTTTAAGTTTATTATTTAGTTGAGTTTTACCTTTATTTTATTTTTTAGGTTTATATTTTATTTTGTATTCTTAAGTTTCGGTTTAGGCTTTTATTTTATTTTTTTATGTTTAGGTTTTCCATTTTTATTTTAGGTTTATTTTAATTTTTCTTTTAGTTTAGGTTTAGGTTTATTTTTAGTTTATTTTATTATATTTAGTTTAGGTTTAGGTTTAGGTTTAATTTATTTTATGTTTAGGTTAAGGTTTTATTTATTTTAGTTTAGGTTTAGGTTTATTTTATTTTATTTTTATTTTAGGTTTACTTCTTTTTTAGTTTAAGGTTTAAGTTTTTGTTTTTATTTATTTTTAGGTTTATTTATTGGCTTTGGTTTCATTTAGTTTTTATTTTATTTTATTTTAAGTTTATTTTCTTTTTATTTTACATTTAGTTTTTATTTTATTTAGGTTTTTTATTCATAGATTTATTTTTTTTTAGTTTAGTTTAGGTTTTGTTTATTTTTAATTTTTAATTTTATTTTATTTTTAGGTTTAGGATTAGCTTTTAGTTTGGGTTTTTATTTTATTTATTTTATTATTTTATTTAAGCTTAGGTTATTTTATTTATTTTATTTTTAGGTTTTATTTAGTTTAAGTTTAGGTTTTGAAGTTTTTATGGTTTATAGTTTAGGGTTTTAGGGTTTAGTGTTTATAGTTTTTAGAGTTTAGGGTTTAGAGTTAGCTTCAGGTTTAAGGTTAGTTTAGGGTTTAGGTTTTAGGGTTTAGCATTAGGCTTTTGGGTTTATGGTTTTAGGTTTAGGGAAGTTTTGAGTTTTGGTTTTAGGGTTTAGGATTTAGGTTTAGGGTTTCAATTTTAGGGGTTAAGTTTAGGAGTTAGGTTTAGGGTTTAATTTAGGGTTAGTTTAGGGTTTAGTTTAGGCTTTGTAGAGTTTAAGTTTACAAGAGTTTAAGGTTAAGTTTTGTGTTTAGAGTTTAGGGTTTAAGGTTTAGGGTTTTTACGATTTAGGGATTAAGGTTTAGGGTTTAAGGTTTAGGTTAGCTTAGGGTTTAGGGTTAGATTAGGGTTTAGGGTTCGATTAGGGTATAGGGTTTAGGGTTTTAGGGTTTAAGGTTTTAGGGTTTAGGGTTTAAGGTTTAGGGTTTTTTTAGGGTTTAGAGTTTAGTGTTTAGGGTTTAGGGTTTAGGGTTTAGGCTTTAGGGTTTAGGATTTAGGGTTTATGGTTTTTTTTTTAATTAAGTAAACTGGTAGGTTTAGGCTTATTTAGTATATCTAGTTTTTTTTTTCTTTTAGTTTACTTTATTTTTTATTTTTATTTAGGTTTACTTTTTATTTTTTATAGTTTAGTTTATTTATTTTAGTTTTGGTTTTTTATTTTAGTTTATTTTTAGGTTTAGATTTAGGTTTGGGATTTATTTTTTATTTTTAGGTTTAGGTTTAGATTTTTATTTTATTTTTTTAGGTTTAGGTTTTATGTTTTTATTTTAGGATTATTTTAAGTTTTATTTTTAGTGTAGGTTTAGGTTTATTTTTAGTTTATCTTATTTTATTTAATTTAGGTTTAGGTTTATGTTTATTTTATTTTAGGTTTAGGTTTAGGTTTTAGTTATTTTAGTTTAGTTTTTGGTTTATTTATTATGTTTATTTTATTTTTATTTTAGGTTTTGGTTTTTTTTAGTTTAGGGTTTAGATTTTATTTTTTATTTATTTTTAAAGTTTAGGATTTTATTTAGTTTTTATCTTAATTTTTAAGGTTTATTTTATTTTCATTTTATGCATAATTTTTATTTTATTTAAGCTTTTTGTTCTTAGGTTTATTTTATTGTTTAGTTTAGTTTAGGTTTTTATTTATTATTTTCTTTTATTTTATTTTTAAGTTCAGGTTTAGGTTTTAGTTTAGATTTTTAACTTTCTTTCTTTTATTTTATTTTATTTAGGTTTAGGTTTTTTTATTTATTTTATTTTTAGGTTTTATTAAGTTTGGTTTATTTTTTTTTTGGGGGAAACCCCATGTAGGGGTATTTTATTGCCACAAAAAGAGGGTTACAAGGTCCTTAAAAGGGGGTAAACTCCAGAACTACTGTACAAAGAGCTACAATCACTAAGGAGTAAATCCCCTAAGTCATCAAGAGCAAAAGAAAGCATAAAACAATCAAAAGATACAACATGATTAACATAATAAGCTAAAGTAAGAATAAAATATGCTGGAGGATGTGGGAATGCATGATAATTTGGAGCGACACACAAGAAAGGAGAGAGAATCACCAGTTATAATAAGAGGAGATTAGAAACAGTTAAGGTATCTGAGACAAAAAATTAGAAGAAAACAATATAATATGAGTATGTTAGTAAGGAATTGTGATAGAGAAGGCTCAGGCTCAATCACACCATGTTGGGGCAGATGTAAGTATGAGCATCCAAACTTCAGCAGAAGGGTTACATCACATGAGCTACTACCGAACCAATAGGGAGTGAGATCATCACAGCCATCATAGCCAATAAACCTATGAGAAGGGAGCATCCAGTTGTTGATATTCTTGTGAGCTATATTACCTGCAAACCTAAGCAAAATCATATCTAGAGTATATAGAAAATTGCTAAGAGCTGAAGGATAGGGAGTCTCATTCAAGAAAAGTATCATTAATATAGACATCTTGACATGAGAATACATAAACATAAGAGAGTGAGCCATCTTAATCTCATCGGTAGCCATATCCAAGAAAGCAATCTAGCATATAATCCCTCCACAAGAAAATTACAGGAGACAACTTTAAAATCACTAATCAAGTCAATGAGCCTATAATTAACGCCATCCCATATGATATATAAATGAAACTTTCAGGAGACAACCCAAGAAACAACCCCTTATTATCACGGAAAAACAATAGTAAAGGAAGGACAAAGATAGCTCAACACAGGGAATGGACTGCAACCAACTAAAATGAGCACCTAGTAAAAATAGTTAGAGCAGCTGCTCCAATAGCTACATTCAGGGCCACAATTCAGATAATCCAAATCATCAACCCGAGAAAACAAGATATATCCAAGGCAGAAGGGAATAAGCTCCATATACCACTCTTTCAAAATTGACATCGTAAGAAACCTATCGAAATGAGGTAGGAATAAGGACAGCAGTGCGATCAAAATAGGAGATAAACTGCACGGGCATTCAGAAAGCCAACCACCCCAACAACCAAACAACTAATGCAACATTTGAACCCGCCATTCAAAGAATCAACAAGTGGATTGAAATGGGTCTAAACATTAGATTCCAGAAAATAGCAACAGTTAAGACAGCAACATCCAAAACAGGAAAAGATAGCAAATTGGCCATAGAACTCCTCAATCAGAGTAGACATGGTAATAATAGATAACAAAATAATTAAAGCATAAAAACAGTTATCCTGAAGGCTTCGGACAAAGTCACCAAAACCATCAACATCGACAATGTCGAAAAGCTTTGAGCATGAGACCCTGAAATTCTACAACCAACAAAGATGGAGCCAGTTGAGGTGTCAAGATAAAAAAAGACAGTAAATCTCCAATACGAGAGACAACCAAAACAGCAAAAACTAGCTAGATAACACAATACTAGCATAGTAAAAGGGATACTATAGCAGGTTAAGATAGTAGCCCAGAGGCAACTAATCAGATAAACCAAATCCACAAACATCCAAAGTCTTAAAATAGCAACAGGTAACATCAGACTATAGTACCTTTCAAACAGAAATGGCACTCCAATCTAAGAAGGTAACACAAATAGATGCGGGGATTACAATATAAACAATGATAAATATGATTCACACCCTAAAATGAGCGGTAACAACGAAATAATTGAGTCAGTCACTCCTCCCATCAGAGCAACTAATGCAACATTGTAAGCCACTAGAATATAAAATAACAAGATGATTCCAAGTAGAGACATCATTACCAAGGAATTTTAAGACAATAAAGGTCCAAAACCGAACTTGCTAAGACGGTAGCAAGATGGCAAAAATAGAAGGAGGAAAAGCGGGAGGCGCGTGAGAAAAAATCTCGGCCAGACAAAGGAATTAAAACCAAATCAATAAACAAATCAACAAACAACCATTGCAGAACCTCAAAACCCAAAAGTAATTAAACCCAATCCATTCTAGTACAAGGATTTCAGACCAAAATAACCATTAAAAGAGGCCAGGGTATTACAATTTCTTCCCTTGCAGGAAAGCATGCTGAGGTTAGGCATTATATAAGCAAGGACAACCGGCTGTACAGAAAGTCTTAAAGCCCAACAGCCAACCAAAACCCTTTCAGCATAAGTGTTGAAGCCTTTATGAATTAGGACTTTAAGGAGGAAAGAGTCCCAAGGAATGTAAGCATCAGCCAAAGAAATACTATAATCATCAAAATAAAAATTACAATTTTTAGGTTTTTAGTGTTTAGGGTTTAGGGTTTAGGGTTAGGGTTTAGGGATTATGATTTAGTGTTTAGGCTTTAGGGTTTAAAGTTTTTAGGGTTTAGGGGTTAGGATTTAGGGTTTAGTGTTTAGGTTTAGCTTAAGGTTTAAGGTTTAGGGTTTATGCTTTTAGTGTTTATGATTTTAGGGTTTAGGATTTTTCATGGTTTAGGATTTAAGGTAATTGGTTTAGGGTTGTTTGTTTAAGGTTTAGGATTTAGGGTTTAAGGTTTTTTGTAATTAAGTAAAATGATTAGTTTAGGTCTATTTACTATATGTAGTTTTATTTATTTATTTTAGTTTACTTTATTTTTTATTTTTATTTTTGTTTATTTTGTTATTTTTAATTAGTTTAGTTTATTTATTTTAGGTTTATTTATTTTAGTTTAGAATTTTTATTTTAGTTTACTTTTTTAGGTTTAGGTTTAGGTTTATTTTTTAGTTGAGTTTTATTCTTATTTTATTATTTAGGTATAGGTTTTATTTTTTTTAATTTTAGGTTTAGGTTTAGTTTTTTATTTTATTTTTTTAAGTTTTTATTTTAAATTTATTTTTAAGTTTTATTTTATTTAGTTTAGGTTTAGTTTTAGATTTAGTTTATTTTAGGTTTAGGTTTTATTTATTTTAGTTTTAGGTTTAGGTTTATTTTATTTTTATTTTGGGTTTAGTTTTTTTTAGTTTAGGGTTTAGGTTTTATTTTTTATTTATTTTTAGGTTTATTTTTTTTAGGTTAATTTTATTTTTATTTTACATTTAGTTTTTATTTTATTTAGGTTTTTTATTCATTGGTTTATTTTATTTTATAGTTTAGTTTAGGTTATTATTTATTTTATTTCAGTTTTTTTATTTTTTTATTTTATTTTATTTTTAGCTTTAGGTTTAGGTTTTAGTTTAGGTTTTTATTTTATTTTATTTCATTTATTTTATTTAGGTTTAGGTTTTTTTTATTTATTTTATTTTTAGGTTTTATTAAGTTTTGGTTTAAGTTTTTAGGTTTTCAAATTTCAGGGTTTAGGGTTTAGGGTTTTATGGTTTCAGGTTTTAGGGTTTTGGATTTAGGGTTAGGTTTAGGGTTTAGGGTTTTGTATTTAAACTTTAGGATTTAGGGTTTTAGGGTTTAGGTTTAGGGGTTTTAGGTTTATAGTTTAGGGCTTAGGGTTTAAGGTTGGGTTAGGGTTTGGGGTTTAGGATTTAGGGTTTTAGCTTTAGGGTTTAAACTGGTTTTAGGTAGGGTTAGTGTTGTTTGTTTGGTTTAGGTTTAGGGTTTAGGGTTTAGCATTTAGGGTTTAGGGTTAGGGTCATGGTTTAGGGTTTAGGGTTTACGGGTTTAGAGTTTATGGTTTACGGTTGTAGTTATAGGGTTTAGGATTTATGGTTTGTTTTAGGGTTTAGGGATTAGGGCTTAGGGATTAGGATTTAGTGTTTAGGGTATAGGGCTTAATGTCATTTTAAATTAAGAAAACCGGTACGTTTAGGTTTATTTAGTTAATTTTTTTTATTTATGTTTGTTTTTATTTTACTTAGTTTAATTTATGTATTTTATGTTTATTTATTTTAGTTTAGGTTTTTATTTTATTTTATTTTATTGGTTTAGGTTTCAGTTTATGTTTCTTTGTTAGTTTTGTTTTATTTTTATTTTATTTTTTAGGCTTTTATTTTATTTTTTAGGTTATTATTTTTTACTCTTAGGTTTAGGTTTATGTTTTTATTTTTTTTAGGTTTAAGTTTTAGGTTTTTATTTTAGGTTTTATTTTTTATTTTTTTATTTTTGTTTATTTTTAGTTTATTTTTTATTTAGTTTAGGGTTTAAGTTTAGTTTATTTTAGGTGTTTATTTATTTTATTTTAGTTTATTTTAGTTTGGGTTTAGGTTTATTTTATTTTATTTATTTTATTATTATTTTAGGTTTAGGTTTTTTTTTATAGTTTAAAGTTTAAGTTTTATTTTTATTTATTTTTAGCTTTACTTTTTAGGTTTAGGTTTTTATTTAGTATATTTTATTTTGTTTTTAATTTATGTTTAGGTAATATTTTATTTAGGTTTTTTATTTTTAGGTTTATTTTACTTTTAGTTTAGTTTAGAGTTTTATTTATTTTATTTTAGTTTAGTTTTTATTTTTAATTTTATTTTATTTTTAGGTTTTGGTTTAGGTTTAGGTTTTTAGGGTTGTAGGTTTAGGGTTCATGTTATAGTTTAGGGTTTAGGGTTTTTAGTTTTTTTTAACAGAGAATAAATTAAGATTTAACATTTCTTCTTTTCAATTTCATCAACCAAGTAACACACTAAGTTTTCTAAGACACAAGCAAGACATAGATAAAAATGATCACGAACTGAGCAAGTCATAAACCATAGATAACTAGAACCGTCTCTACTATAAAGACGCATTTCCATAAATAATAAATCGGATCGACACTTCTTCAGTTTCTGTAGTTACCATCAGAACCAACCCGGCCTCTCGAGTAGTGGGATACACCCTCATATCCCAGATCCCTCCCTCACCCCCACACACAGCAACCTCTCCTCCTCCCCTCCATGACCTGCTCACCACCACCACCATATCCAGCACCTCCAAATACCAGCACCTGGGATAACTCCCTCCTCCTTTCTGATTTAGATCTAGGTGAGCCTTGTTGATGGTGATGTTCCTACCATCAAGGTTTTTCCTATTCTTAGCGTTTAGGTTTAGGTTTAGGTTGAGGTTTAAGTTTATTAGGTTTTAGGGTTTAGGTTTATTTTTCAATTTATTTGGTTAATTTAGGATTAGGTTTAGGGTTTGGGGTTTAGGGTTTAGGGTTTAAGGTTAGGGTTTAGGCTTTGGGGTTTAGGGTTTAGGGTTTATGCTTTTAAGGTTTTGTGTTTAGGGTTTAGGGTTTTTTAGGGTTTAGGGTTTAGGGTTTAGGGTTGTAGGTTTAGGGTTGTAACTTAATGGTTTAGGGTTTAGGGTTTAGTGTTTAGGGTTTAGGATTTAAGGTTTAAGGTTTTTTTAAAAAAATTAAGTAAATCGATAGGTTTAGGTTTCTTTAGTATATTTAGTTTAATTTTTATTTCTTTTAGTTTACTTAAATTTTTTATTTTTATTTAGGTTTATTTTTTTATTTTTATTTGGTTTAGTTTATCTATTTTAGTTTAAGTTTCTTATTTTTGTTTATTTTTTTGGATTAGGTTTAGGTTTAATTTTATTTTATTTTGGTTGAGTTTTATTTTTATTTTATTTTATAGGTTTAGGTTTTATTTTTTTTTTAGGTTTAGGTTTAAGATTTTATTTTATTTTTTTAGGTTTAGGTTTTAGCTTTTTATTTTAGGTTTATTTTTAGGTTTTATTTTTTAGTTTATGTTTAAGTTTATTTTTAATTTATTTTATTTTAATTAGTTTAGGTTTAGGATTAGGTTTAGTTTATTTTAGGTTTAGGTTTAGGTTTATTTTAATTAATTTATTTTATTTTTATTTTAGGTTTAGGTTCTTTTTAGTTTAGGGTTTAGGTTTTATTTTTTATTTATTTTAGGTTTACTTTTGTAGGTTTAGGTTTTTATTTAGTTTTTATTTTATTTTATTTTAGGTTTATTTTATTTTTATTTTACACTTAGTTTTTATTTTATTTAGGTTGTTTATTCTTAGGTTATTTTATTTTTATGTTTAGTTTAGGTTTTTATTTATTTTATTTTAGTTGATTCTTATTTTTTTATTTTATTTTATTTTTAGGTTTAAGTTTAGGTTTTCATTTAGGTTATTATTATTTAGCTAATTTCATTTAAGTTTAGGTTTTTTTATTTATCTTATTTCTATGTTTTATTTAGTTTAGATTAGGTTTTTAGGTTTTTAGGGTTTAGGGTTTAGGGTTTTAGGGATTAGAGTTTTAGGGTTTAGGGTTTAGGGTTAAGGTTTAGGTTTAGGGCATAGTGTTTACGGTTTAGTGTTTAAGCTTTAGGGTTTAGGGTTTTTAGCGTTTAAAGTTTAGAATTAGTGCTAGCTTAGGGTTTAGGGTTAGATTAAGGTTTATACTTTAGGCTTTAGGCTTTAGGGTTTAGGGTTTTTAGGTTTTATAGGTTAGGGTTTAGGGTTTAGGGTTATTTTAGGGTTTAAGATTTATGGTTTTATGGTTTAGGGATTAGGATTTAGCATTTAGGGTTTAGGGTTAGGGTTACAGTTTAGTGTTTAGGGTTTATTGTTTAGGGTTTAGGGTATAGGATTTAGGGTTAGTTTAGGGTTTAGCATTTAGGGATTAGGGTTTAGGGTATTTTACTCTTTAGGGTTTAGGGTTTAGGGTTTTTTAGTGTTAAGGGTTTAGGGTTTAGGGTTAGTTTAGGGTTTAGGTTTTAGGGTTTAGTATTTAGAGTTTAGGGTTAAGGGTTTTTTGTTTAGGTTTTTTTAAATAAAAAAAAATTAAGTAAATTAGAATTTTTAGGATTATTTTTTTTTTTTAGTTTATTTTATATTTTTATTTATGTTTATATTTTATTTTTATTTAGTTTAGTTTATTTATTTTATGTTTATTTATTTTAATTTAGGTTTTTTATTTTAGTTTATTTTTTAGGTTTAGATTTAGGTTTATGTTTATTTTTAAGTTTAGTTTTATTTTCATTTTATTTTTTATGTTTAAGTTTTATTTTTTATTTTTATGTTTAGGTTTAGGTTTTTATTTTATTATTTTAGGTTTAGGTTTTAGGTTTTTATTTTAGGTTTATTTTTAAGTTTTATTTTTTTGTTTAGATTTAGTTTTATTTTTTGTTTATTTTGTTTTATTTAGTTTAGGATTTAGGTTTAGTTTATTTTACGTTTAGGTTTAGGTGTTATTTATTTTAGTTTAGTTTATTTTAGCTAAGGTTTAGGTTTATCTTATTTTGTTTATTTTATTGTTATTTTAAGTTTATGTTATTTTTTAGTTTTGGGTTTAGGTTTTATTTTTTATTTATTTTAATGTTTTATTTTTAGGTTTATTTTTTAGGTTTAGGTTTTTATTTTGTTACATTCAGTGATGTAGACATACTCCTAAGGACAACCGAGTACAATTGCCTCTTACATTATAATGGATATTGGCAGATACAGGGGGCTATCCAGAGTTCTGGTTAACCCAGGTGTATCTGTCAATATTATTAGTCTAAGAACCCTTGCTTACTTGAGGATTGACATCTCCAAACTCCCAAAAGAAAGGATGATGTTGAGAGGCAATGAATAAGGCGAGAGGGCCTTTTGGTGTTTATTTTTGGATGTATGGGGGGGACACCACGCAGATCGTAGGGGTACTTTTTGAGGTGATCGGGTACAATATTGATGTATGATGTACTATCTAGAAAGATAGAGGCATCACCCTATAATGGACCTAATCACGTAATAAGGACTCCTAAGACATGATGGGTCTTCAAATATAATTGATATTTTTCCCTTAATTCACATTGATGAATAAAGTATGGTTTATATTAAACCAGGTTCTTATATTCACTATGGAGGTAAACCTCAATAGTTAATTACATCTTAGGAAATGAAATTTTCTAAGAATACTCTCGATTACAGTCAGCAATTATCATCTCCAAATATTTCAAGGTTAGACTATCAAAGGATTTGTTGTGTTTGGTAAATCAGTTGGGAAAGTTCAAGGAGAAGAGTTATTTTTGGAATCCAAATGAAATATGTAGGAAATGCTCATGATATTGGAAAGCCCAGTGAGCATTCAAATCTATCATATGGTTGGGCTTTATAATTTTTAAGTTGAGGTGATTTATATATTTTGAGTTGAAATTTAATTAGATTACTAGGGCTTATAATCCACTAAGACAAGGTTGTGGGAATGCCTAAGAGGTGAGGATTTATGCTCGTAGCCCGAACATAATAGTTACCTCAGATCCAAAATCTATGGTGCTTTAGTACGAGCTAATGCAAGACCTAAATCTAAGCTACAAGTGGACAAAAGGGTTTACCTCCACAAGAGAGAATGAATTGTCTAACTTCTGGACATATAACCGCCTATAGTGGCCGCTAGCTATCTCCTCCTACGATTTTAAAACCATGCAGTCTGTCTTATGAATTGCAAGATAGCTAGGGTTATTATTTAATTAGAAAGAGACTAAAGTCCTAAACACACTCCCTATGAGACTAGAGCTTGAGTGGTATGAGCATATAACTTAATCTATAGATGCAAAATCTTTTCAAATTTTATTTCATTTTAGACACTTTATTTTTACAAAGGATTTAGGATTTCTTATGCTTAAATGCATGATGAAATAGGTTTTGGGTCAAATCATCTAGAAGAAGGTGTTCTCCACCACAAGGGAAGCCCTCACAGGTCAAGTATTCTTTTATCGTGCAAGGATGGAGATCCTTCATGCTCAAGAGAGAAATAATATGCATGCATGATGTGAAACATACAACCATACAGCTAAAGGATTGCTAAATTTTTTAATTATCTTATTTATGTATTAGGCTTTATGATGAGGTTATGAGTTGTTTTAAATTTAGTTATGAGTGATTAGTTAGGTAGAAAAGTTATTTTTATCCTAAGAGCCTAATCGTATCCAAGCCACACACTAAAGCATCAATCATTTAAGAAACTATGAAAAGCATGCCATCCTAATGCACAATGTAAACATAACATCAAACAATTATATAAACTATCATAAAAGAATAAAAAGGTCGGTAACCAACCCAAGTACAAAAAAGATGGGTAGCCGAGCTCTATCCTTATACAACTTGGAATATGAAAGAATAATTATAATTGATTTAAAGGTTATGGGGGTCTTCGTTCTTTATATCTCCATTTTTGATTTGGTTCCTTCTTTGATTTGGATGGTGCTTGCCTCAAAGGCTTCAGAGGGCACCCCAAGATAAAGCCTTCTAGCCACTGCTCATCCTAATCTCCCATAGTAGTAATCCTAATTCATATTGTAAAAATTACATTTAAGTGGGAAAAGTAAATCTAACTGCACCTACAAAATACAGGTTAGCTAAATATACTTATAATCCCAAGCAATTGTATTTATAATTTAGACTTAGTACCCTACATAGGGTAACTAAGCCCACCTGTCCTAACTTGGATTATGCTTAAGGATTTAAGCAACCTATAAAAAGAGCATTCACATTTATTTTTAACCATTCCTTAAGCATAATCCCCTACAAAATACATGATTAGGCTAATATTAGCCTATCATCCAATCTACGAAGCATACACCCTAACATCCAATCTAAAATAATACATCATAAAATAAAACATACATCACATCACACACAGTCCTAACTTAGAGCTAGAAGTGGTGACTTAATTCTAATGTGTGTTTTAAGGCTTGTGTGGTAAGTCTTGAGAGGCATTAGTGTTATATTTTCTAAGTGTACAAGGATTCAAATTAACATGAAAGGTTGATTTCACTTAAAGTAATTTAATTGATTTGAGAATTTTAGTTTGTGTTTTCTTTTGTTTCATTTGATTACACTTAGAAACTAAGTGTTATAAAGAAAGGAAAAGAGGATTGCCCTCTTTCATCCCTAACTTAAGTCACTTTCTAAAGTAAGTTAATTTAATTTAGTTCTCCTTAATGAATGGCTTATTAAATGATTTAATTAATCCTAAGTTTAGGTTTAGTTCAAGTAACCTATTAAAAATGAAAGGCATCTTAAGATTAATTTAATTCAATTACTACCACATGACATCTATTAAATCATTCCTTTCCATCACATGTAGCATGCATATTATTTAATTCTAAGTGTATCTATACATGCAACATATTTTAGCACATTTAAATGATAAATGTATGTGTATATTTAGAATTTCTATTTTATTTGATTAAATTATTTAAATATATTAATTTAAAACTTTATCCAAAATCTTATATAAAAAGAACATAAAAATGAAATTAAATAGGCATGTGCCGATGTTAAACCAGGGAAGTGAGGTAATCAAATGATCTCCTTGGAGGTAGCTAAAGCCTCATATTCTCGGGATGTCCAGACTATATACCCATTTGCATTCAAAAATTTGTAAATTCCTATACATGAACATAGGAAGTATGCCCCAAATCATATGGATAATTAATTCAACCACTTAGTCAATTATGAATGCATGCAGTTTTAATGTAAAATGGGATCTTCATTCACTAATAACATATACATATACATGTACAAAGATATAGGCAAGAGCGTGTTATTATTAAACCCGGGAAGTGAGATAATCAAATGACATCCTTAGGGCTACTAAAGCCTTGTATTCCTAGGATATTCAGACTATATAACAATTACCATTCAATCTTATATAAATCAACACATGAATAAACGAAAAAGAACTTAACATTCATACACTTAAGCTATAAGCACATGCGTTTCTTATGTATTTATAACTAGCATCATAACACATATTATTATTCATTTATATGCTTTTAAAAAATACATTTGGATTTAATAGTGATAACAGTCATGCATATATTAAATTAAATCAACACATGCAAGCTTACTGAAAGGAAATCCATTTTATTTTACATGATTTTGTAAAGATGGATGCATGAATTCAAATGACATACAAACTTTAACATGATTGGAAAGAGGACAATCAAATATAAGCATGTGATTCATTCAACCAAACTAGTTCTTAAGGATAATCAAATCAAATAAGATTATTTAAAGCAAACCAATGCTTCTTTATTAATTAAGTTTTGGATTTGATTTGATTTAAAGAGGAGAAGAGAAATCATCACTTATTGTTTTAAACCCATTCATACATTAGTGATTTGATTTAATTTAAGGAAATGTAATTATGTTAATTTTATATGTTAATTAAGTTGAACCCTTAATTAGATGAATTAATTACCATTACCTATGTCACCTTAAAGTAATTAGCTATGTAATTATGAGACAACATGATATGCATGGAAAATAAACTTGCAATGATCCTAGTAAAAGGAAAGGGGCTCATGATTAATAGTTAATAGTTATTAAAGGACTTAATTAATTACTCTTATGGTTTTCCACACATGTGGACTAACCATAATTTCATAAAACTCCTTTAGGTTATAAAACACATAAAGATCTACCCCCATGATTTAATTAATTAAGGTTTGATGTGATTATGATTTCAATTTGATTAAGTGATTTAATTAATTTCATTTTAAAAAAAGGGTGAAGTGAACTTAGGGAAGGGGGGGCCAACCTTATTCCTTAGTTCACTTACTGTTGAACAATGATTAATAAACTTAATTAACCAATTTATTACTATTCATGGGATTAATTAATCATTAATTAACTTAAAAGAGTAGTTAAGATTTAATTAGTCAATTTTTCTAATTAAGTGAGCAATAAATCCCAAGAAAATCATGGGAGGCAGAGGTCATCCCATTAAATTAGCCCATAAAATTTGGGATTAATTGCTCAAGTAATTAAAAAGTAATTAAGCTAATTAATTTTGTAATTAAAGTTTAATTTTTATTTAAAATTAGTTAAGATAATTTTTAATTAATTCTCCTATGAAAAATCATTAAAACTAGTATTTATTTGCATTTTTTTGATTTCGCTATAATTTTTTATGATTTTTAGAAGTTTCACCAATTATAAATAATTAATTAAGCATAATTAAAGCCTAATCCTATTAGCGCCATGTGGCGCACTGACGCGGCATACTTTTTACATGGTGGTGTGGGATTGGCTACTTAAAACTTATCTAACTCAGCAGCTACATGGTGGCGGCGAACGTGCTTTCTCAACTCATCATCTGATCTAAGATCGTATGGCTATAATTAATCCCATAGCTTAATAGGATTAAATCAGATTGATTTAGTGGATCTAATCAAGATCGTCCATTCTGATCATGCAGAATAGACGGTGCATGATTTAACGTCATGCAAGTGAGGGAGAATGGAGTCTGTCCAGCATTGGTCACTTGATATGAGCATATCTGAGCTCGGATCAATTCCAAAAGGATCCCACACTTTCATGACATCAATCAAAGGGGATCCAACGATCAAGATCACACAAAAAGCAAGTTTTCTTCATTAAGCTCCAACCTAATTTTGCCTAAGGATCAGTTTTGGAAGCATTCCATACTAGAGCTCAAGACCGATGGCTCAAACGGTTGAGGAAGCTTCATCTAGTGGAGATGAATCCTTGTTAAGCAATAATTGGATCAATTTCTTGATGTTCACTCAGAAGGCTATGAATCGATGATTTGGAGCTCGACTTTGATTGAAGTCCCATCTTCGATGCTTAGAAATCTTGGGAGATGATTCGTTCTTGCTCGATGAGGCCTAGGAAAGGTGCGTGCAAAGTTAATTTGAGTTTGATAGAGAAATGGGAAAGTTAGGTCAAAAATGAGACTGTCCTATGTTGAGACAGATGAGAATGGCATTTTTTGATTGAGGAACAAGCTTGGGAGCTTAGGGAATGGCTCTAGCAGTTTGTCTTGGGTAGCTAGGGCTCTGAGAAATGATTTTTGTGTGTGTTTGAGTGGAAATGAGAAGGTGTATACCCCCCTTCATCTTGATCAGCCAGTAGGATCAGGTTTGGCTTCTAGTGGTTGTCCGACCATCTCTGGGAGTCATGGGTGGCAGGGAGGAGCTGAGTTAGCTCGGCTTGGTTGGTTGACGATGTGGAGATGGCTACCAAGGAAAAAATCATGGGTGTCCTATGGTTTTCAAATGCTCCAATGGGGAGGGTGAGGTGATTTTACCTCCCACAGGTCATGGTTGACCCAACCACCCCTTGGGTCAGGTTGAGCAGTGTCCTAGGTGCCTAGGTGGAGCATTACAAGAGTACCAAGTGGGAAAGGAATGAAAATGACCACTTACATGGGTGATTTGTCTCATGTTGTGCCCTTGAGGCAAGGGTAGAATGATCATTTGGCATTGGATTTGATTTGGATACATTTGAAATGAGCCAAAAGTGGATTAGCCCAAATTTCAAGTCAATTGGAGTTGATTTGGTTAGGTTTGGCTCAATTTGACTCATTTAGGTCAAATTAGGTTAGGTTGGGTCAAGTTGACCAATTGGTCAAATTGGGTCAAACCAAGGGTTGGGCCAAGTTCATATGATTATTTGGGATGTTTTGGTTCAATTGGTTTGGTTTGGTTTGACTTAGATTTGATTTTGGCTTATTTTAATTCATTTGGGTCAAATGGGTTAAGTTGACCAATTTGACCAAATTTGCCAAATTGGCTTGGGTTGGATGTTGGTTTGGGTTTAATTGACCAATTGAAGATGATTATAGGCTTTGGTTTCAAATAATTTGGATTTGGTTTTGATTTAGGCCAACTTGAACCTTTAGGTCAATTTGGGCTAAGTAGGGATTATTGGGTAAAATAATGGTTTTGGTCAAGTTCAACATTCAATTTGGAATGAACTTAAGAGATTGGTTGCAATCAATTTGGTTTATATTTTGATTTGATCCAATTTGGTCTTTTAGGTCAATTTGGTTCAACTTGGGTCAAGAGGGCCAATTGGGTTTGGTTTGACTAAATTGAAGGTCAAGTCATATTCAAATATTGATTTTGATTTGATATGAATCATTAGTTTCAAGGGATTTGGCTTAGCTTACAATTTAACTAGTTTGGGTTCATATGGGTTAAGGGGTTGACTTGGTCAAATGACCAAGTTGACTTGGTTTGACCCAATTTGTGATAATTAATCAACCTAGGGTGATCAACAATCATAATGGGAAGTTTTGATTGACTTGATTCAATCCAATTTGGGTAGGATTAGAACTTAGCTCAAATAGGTCAAATTGGCCACTTTGGGACCAATTGGGTTTAGTTAGCTTAATTTTTGGTTGAGTTTAATTTAGTTGTGTTTATATATGTATTTGGGATTGATATATAAATTCAATTGCAATTGGCTTGGGTTCAAATGGGTTTTGGTTCATTTGAGCCTTTCAAGTCCAAAGGGTTAAGTTGGATTTGACTTGGGTTGATTTTGGTTTGTCTTGATGATAATAGATTTCATTTATATTTGTGAATATGATTGAAGGTATGATTGATTCATGAGAAAATAAATTGGATTTTGGTTTTGGAATGAAGGAATTTGGCTAAGTCCATGGAGTTGGGTCATGTGGCTTAAGTTTGGATTTTGATTTGGTTTGATTTAGTTTTGTATTTCATTTAAATTTATGAAGATGATTGAAAATATGATTGATTTGTGAGAAAATCAATTAAGTTTGACTTGATTTGGATTAATATTTGGCTAAGTCCATGGGATTGGTCATATGGCTTTGGAATGGTTTTGAATTAATTTGATTTAGTTTGATTTAGTTTTGATCATTTAAATGTAGATTTGATTTATATTTAGGAAGATGATTGAAGATATAAATTGATTATGAGAAGGGTTTGAAGTTTGGATTTGATCATGGGCTTCAATCATTTAAATTTAGAATTTGGGTTTGGATTTGGATTTTAATTTCATATTTGATTTGAACTTGAGGTTTTGTTTTAGATGGTGAACATGGATTGGATTTAGGTTGTAGGGTAGGTGGATTATCCTAATCTCTAAGGAATAACATAATCCTATGGTTAAACCTTCTAAGCCTTTAGGCTTAGGTTAAGTGTTTACCTAATTGTGAGAATTGCCTTATGTTTAGGGAATTCTTAGTGTATAGAAAACTCCTAAGTCTAAGATGGAAAGATTAAATCTGCACTCCAAAGTGAGGTCAACAAGCCTTAGGCTCTATAGTGTTGCCCTTGGAGATAGATGATTGAAAGACCAAAGCCAAGTTCCACACTATAGACTCGGATACATCTTTCAACGCTTTGCTTGGGAGATCATGGATAAATAAGAACAATATAGTTCCATCCTCTCTACATCAATGTATGAAGTTTGTGAGAGGTGGGATCATCTATTGTGTTAGGGGAAATCTCAAGCCATTTACAATTCCCAAGGTTAGCATATTTGAGGATGCGGCTAACTACTTCCCTCAAAACCAATAAGACTATTAGTATGAACTTGGCCAAAGTTTAAAAATAAAAGAAAAATAAAAAGAAAAATAAAGGGTTTAGGGTTTAGGGTTTAGGGTTAGTTTAGAGTTTAGAGTTTCTAGTTTTAGGGTTTAGGGTTGAGGGATAGGGTTAGGGTTTAGGGTTTAGGGTTTAGGTTTAGCATTTGGGGTTTAGGATTTAGGGTTAGAGTTTACGATTTAGGATTTAGGGTTTAGGGTTTAGGGTTTTAAGGATTATGCTTTTAGGGTTTAGGGTTAGGGTTTAGGTTTAGGGTTTAGGGTTTAGGGTTTAGGGTTTAGGTTTAGGGTTTATTTTTTAGGCTTTTAGGGTTTAGGGTTTAGGTTTAAGTTATTTTAGGTTTAAGTTTAGGTTTAGGTTTATTTAGGTTTAATATTTTTTATTATTTATTTTTTAATTTTTTATTTTAGGTTTATTTATTTTTATTTATTTTTTTTTTAAGGTTTAGGTTTAGGTTTATTTTTTAGTTGAGTTGTATTTTTATTTTCTTTTTTTAGGTTTAGGTTTTATTTTTAAATTTTAGGTTTAGGTTTAGACTTTTATTTTACTTTATTAGGTTTATGTTTTTGGTTTTTTCTTTAGGTTTATTTTTTAGTTTAGGTTTTGATTTATTTTTAGTTTATTTTATTATATTTATTTTAAGTTTAATTTTCTATTTAGTTTATTTTAGGTTTAGGTTTTATTTATCTTAGTTTAGTTTATTTTAGTTTAGGTTTAAGTTTATTTTATTTTTATTTTAGGTTTATATTTTTTTTTAGTTTAGGGTTTAGGTTTTATTATTTTTTTAGGTTTATTTTTTAGGTTTAGATTTTTATTTAGTTTTTATTTTATTTTATTTTAGGTTTATTTATTTTTATTTTACATTTATTTTTTATTTTATTTTGGTTTTTTATTCTTAGGTTTATTTTATTTTTAAGTTTAGTTTAGGTTTTTATTTATTTTATTTTATTTTATTTTATTTTTAGGTTTAGGTTTAAGTTTTAGTTTAGGTTTTTATTTTATTTTATTATTTTGTTTAAGTTTAGATTTTTTTTAATTATTTAATTTAGGTTAAGGTTTTTTTTATTTATTTCATTTTTAGGTTTTATTTAGTTTAGGTTTAGGTTTTTAGGTTTTTACACTTTAGAGTTTAGGGTTTTGGGTTTAGGGTTTTAGGATTTAGGGTTTAGGATTTAGGGTTTTAGGGTTTAGGGTTTAGTATTTAGGGTTTAGGGTTTAGCATTTAGAGTCTAGGGTATTTTAGGGTTTAGGGTTTAGGGTTTTGTTACTTAGGCTTTAGGGTTTAGAGTTTTTAGGGTTTAGGGTCTAGGGTTTCAGTTTAATTGGGTTGCTGGGAGTTTAAGGTTAGGCCCAGTGGTTTAGTGTTTAGGGTTTTAAGTTTAGGTTTAGGTTAGTTGGGTTTAGGATTTTAGGGTTTAAGTTTAGGTTTAGTTGGTTAGGGTTTAGGTTTAGTTTAGGGTTAGTTAATTTAGGTTTAAGTTTAGGGTTTAGTTTAGGTTAAAGGATGGGTTGTGGGTTTAATATTTATAGTTTAAGTTTAGTTGTTTAGGGTTTAGGTTTGGTAGGTTTAAGTTTAAAGTTAGTTTAGGGTTTAAGGCTTCTATTGGGTTAGGTTTGTGTTTAGGGTTTAGGTTTTAGGTTAGTTTAGGGTTTAGGTTTAGGTTTGATTTACTTTAATTTTATTTTTTTTGTTTCATTTTAGGTTTAGTTTTAATTTTATTTAGGTTTATTTATTTTTTTAGTTTTATTTAGGTTTTAATTTATTTTATTTTAGTTTAGTTTATTTTATTTTATTATATTTACTTTTTAGGTTTAGGTTTAGGTTTTAGTTTATGTTTTTATTTTATTTTTGTTCAGGTTTATTTATTTATTTTATTTTTAGGTTTTATTTAGTTTAGGTTTAGGTTTTTAGCATTTTAGGGTTTAGGGTTTAGGGTTTAGGATTAGTTTAGGGTTTAGGGTTTAATGTTTAGGGTTTAGGGTTTAGGGTTTAGGATTAGTTTAGGGTTTAGGGTTTTAGGTTTAGGCTTTTAGCATTTTAAGGTTTAGGGTTTCGGGTTTAGGATTAGTTTAGGGTTTAGGATTTAAGGTTTAGGGTTTAGGATTTAGGGTTTAGGGTTTAGGGTTTTAGGGCTTAGGCTTTTTATGGTTTAGGGTTTAGGGTTCAGTTATTAGTTTAGAGTTTAGGGTTTTTGGTTTTTTTTAATAGAGAACAAATTTAGATTAAATATTTCTTCTTTTTGATTTCATCAAGCAAGTAACACACCAAGTTTTCTAAGACACAAGTGACGACATAGATAAAAACTAAGCACGCATAGAGCAAATAAAAAACCTTAGATAACTAGAACCGTCTCTACTATAAAGACAAAGTTCCATAAGTAGATCGGATCAGCCATTCTTCAATTTTTCTAGTTCCCATCAAAACCACCCCAGCCTCTTAAGTAGCGGGATCCAACATCATATCCCTTATCTCACCCTACGCTGGTACCATGGCTAAAACCTTCATCGTTCCTCACGGCTCCATAACCACCACTGCTCTGACCACCACCTCCATATCCACCAACACCTCTAGATCCCCACCACAATCTTCGCCTCCACCTTCGCTTCCAGATCTAGGCGGGCAGTTGTGGTGATGTTCCTGCCATCAAGGTTGTACCCATTCTTTGGGTTTATGTTTAGGTTTACGTTTATTAGGTTTTAGGGTTTAGGTTTAGTTTCTAATTTTTTTATATACTTTAGATTTAGGTTTAGGGTTTGGGGTTTAAGGTTTAGGGTTTAGGGTTAGGGTTTATGGTTTAGGGTTTAT
Organism: Cymbidium sinense; assembly: GCA_021442155.1. Classification (NCBI taxonomy): domain Eukaryota; kingdom Viridiplantae; phylum Streptophyta; class Magnoliopsida; order Asparagales; family Orchidaceae; genus Cymbidium; species Cymbidium sinense. Next base: position 70,373,877 of record CM038214.1, read on the forward strand.
GCTTTCAAGGTTTAGCATATTTTAGGGTGTAAGGTTTAGGGTTTATGGTTTATGGTTTAGGGTTTAAGGTTTAGGGTTTAGGTTTTATGGTTTAGGGTTTAGGGTTTAGGGTTTACAGTTTAGGATTTATGGTTAAGGGTTTTTTATGGTTTTGAGTTTAGGGTGTAAGGTTTAAGTTTTAGATTTAGGGTTCAAGTTTTTGTTTAGGGTTTAGGGTTTTTGGTTTTTTTTAATAAAGAACAAATTCATATTCAACATTTCTTTTTTTCAATTTCATCAAACAAGTAATACATCAAGTTTTCTAAGACACAAGCGACAACATAGATTAAATATGAGCACACATAGAGCAAATAAAAAACCCTAGATAACTAGAACTATTTCTATTATAAGGACACAATTTCATAAGTAGCAGATCAGATCGGCTATTCTTTAGTTTTTCTAGTTCCCATCAGAACCACCTCGGCCTCTCGAGTAATGGGATCCACCATCATATCCTGATCTTTCCCTCCGCCACCACCATGGTTGTAACCTCTATCGCTCTTCCCACCTCCATAACCACCATTGCTCCGACCACCAGCTCCATATCCACCAGCACCTCCAGATCCCCCACCACAACTACAAAAACCTCCGCCTCCTCCTTCCTCTCCATCGCCAGATATAGACTAAGCCTGGTTGACGGTGATTTTCCTGCTGTCAAGGTTTTACTCATTCTTAAGGCTTAGGTTTAGGTTTAGGTTTATTAGGTTTTAAGGTTTAGGTTTATTTTTTAATTTATGTAGTTACTTTAGGTTTAGCTTTAGGGTTTGGGGTTTAGGGTTTAGGTTTTAGGATTCAGGGTTTAGGGTTTAGGGTGTAGGGTTTAGGGTTTTAGGATTTTTTTTTTAGGGTTTAAAGTTTAGGGATTACGATTTAGGGTTTAGGGTTAGGGTTTAGGGTTTTTTTAGCAATTAGGGTTTAAGGTTTTTTTTTTAAATTAAGCAAAGTGGTAGGTTTAGATTTATTTGGTTTATATTATCTATTTTTATTTATTTTAGTTTATTTTATTTTTTATTTTTATTTAAGTTTATTATTTATTTTAGTTTTGTTATTTTTAGTTTAGGGTTTTTATTTTAGTTTCTTTTTTTAGGTTTAGGTTTATTTTTTGTTGAGTTTTATTTTTATTTTATTTTTTTAGGTTTATGTTCTATTTTTATTTTTAGGTTTAGGTTTAGGCTTTTATTTTATTTTTTTATGTTTAGGTTTTAGGCTTCTATTTTAGGTTTATTTTAGGTTTTATTTTTTAGTTTAGTTTTAGGTTTATTTTTTAGTTTAGGTCAATGCTTATATTTATTTTAGTTTATTTTATTTTTAGTTTAAGTTTAGGTTTTTGTTTATGTTTATATTTTATTTAATTTTATTATTTTATTTAGGTTTAGATTTTTTTATTTACCTTTTAGGTTTTATTTAGTTTACATTTAGGATTTTATATTTTCAAGGTTTAGGGTTTAGGCTTTAGGCTTTAGGCTTTTAAGGTTTAGGGTTAATAATTTTTAGGGTTTTAAGTTTGGGGTTTAGGGTTAGATTAGGGTTCAGGTTTAGTTTAGGGTTTAGGCTTTAGAGTTTAGGCATTAGGCTTTTGAGTTTAGGATTTTTAGTGTTTAGGGTTAGTTTAGAGTTTAGGGTTTAAGGTTTTAGGGTTTAGGATTTAAGGTTTAGGGTTTAGGGTTAGAATTAGGGTTTAGAGTTTAGGTTTATGGTTTGGGGTTTGGGGTTTAGGGTTTAGGGTTAGAGTTTTGGGTTTAGGTTTTGAGGTATAGGGTTTTAGGGTTTATACTTTTAGGGTTTAGGGTTAGGTTTTTGTGTTTAGGGTTTAGGGTTTATGGTTTGGGGTTTTAGGGTTTATGCTTTTAGGGTTTAATGTTTAAGGTTTATTGTTTAGTCTTTAAGTTTTAGGGTTTTTAGTGATTAGGGTTTAGGGTTTTATAGTTGATTTAGGGGTTTAAAAGTTTAAGGTTTAGGTTTAGTTTAGTTTTAGGATAGCTAGGATTTAGTTTAAACTTTTGGTTTAAGGTTTAGGGTTTAGGGAGTTAAGGTGGAGTTATGGTTAAAGGTTTGTATGTTTAAGGTTTAGAGTTTAGAATTTAAAGTTTAAGGTTTAGGATTTAGGGTTTAGGTTTTAGGGTTTAGGATTTAGGGTTTAGGGTTTAGGGTTTTAGGGTTTAGGGTTTAGGGTTTAGTGTTTAGGGTTTAGGGTTTTAGGGTTTAGGGTTTAGGGTTAGGGATTTAGGTTTAGGGTTCAAGTTTTTGTTTATGGTTTAGAGTTTTAAGTTATTTTTTTAACAGATAACAAATTCAGATTCAACATTCTTTCTTTTCAATTTCATCATCCAAGTAACACACTAAGTTTTCTAGGACATAATTGACAACATAGATTAAAAATGAGCATGCATAGAGCAAATAAAAAACCCTAGATGACTAGAATCGTCTATACTATAAAGTCACAGTTCCATAAGCAGCAGATCAGATCGGTCATTCTTCAGTTTCTCCAGTTCCAATCAGAGCCACCCCAGCCTCTTAAGTAGTGGGATCCACCATCATATCCCTGATCTCACCCTCGGCCACCACCACGGATAAAACCTTCATCGCTCCTCCTACATCCAAAACCACCACGGGTCCGATCACCACCTCCATATCCACCAACACCTCTAGATCCCCCACCATAACTATGATAACTACCGCCTCCGCCTCACTTCCACTGCCAGATCTAGACTGAGCCTGGTTGATGGTGATGTTCCTGCCATCAAGGTTCTACCCATTCTTAGGGTTTAGGTTTGGGTTTATTAGGTTTATTAGGTTTTAGTGTTTAGTTTTATTTTTTAATTTATTTAATTACTTTAGGTTTAGGTTTAGGGTTTGGGATTTAGGGTTTAGGGTTTAGGATTAAGGTTTAGGGTTTAGGGTTTAGAGTTTTAGGGTTTACGCTTTTAGGGTTTAGGGTTTAGGGTTTGGGTCTAGGGTTTGGGGTTTTGGGATTTTAGGGAGTAGGGTTTAGGGTTTAGGGTTGTTGGTTTAGGGTTGTAGGTATAGGGTTTACGGTTTAGAGTTAAGGGTTTAGGGTTTATGGTTTACCATTTTTTTAAGGTTTAGGGTTTATTATTTAGGGTTTATGGTTTAGGTTATATGTTATAGGTTTAGGGTTTAGAATTTAAGATTTAGGGTTTAAGGTCTTTTTTTTTAAAATTAAGTAAACCAATATATTTTAGTTTCTTTAGTATATTTAGTTTATTTATTATTTATTTTTGTCTGCTATTTTTTAATTTCTAATTAGGTCTATTTTATATTTTTACTTAGTTTAGTTTATTTATTTTAGATTTATTTATTTTAGTTTGTTTTTTAGGTTTAGGTTTAGGTTTAAGTTTATTTTTTAGTTGAGTTTTATTTTTATTTTAGTTTTTAGGGTTAGGTTTTATTTTTTATTTTTTGGTTTAGGTTTAGGTTTCTATTTTATTTTTTAGGTTAAAGTTTTAGTGTTTTATTTTAGGTTTATGTTTAAGTTTTATTTTTTAGTTTAGGTTTAGGTTTATTTTTTGTTTATTTATATTATTTAGTTTAGGTTTAGGTTTAGGTTTTATTTACTTTAGTTAAGTATATTTTAGTTCAGGTTTAGGTTTATTTTACTTTGTTTATTTTATTTTTATTTTAGGTTTAGGTTTTTTTTAGTTTAGGGTTTAGGTTTTATTTTCTATTTTTTTAGGTTTTATTTTTAGGTTTATTTTTAACGTTTAGGTTTTTATTTAGTTTTTATTTTATTTTTAGTTTATATTTAGTTTTAATTTTATTTAGGTTTTTTAATCTTAGTTTTATATTATTTTTTAGTTTAGTTTAAATTTTTATTTATTTTATTTTATTTTATTTCATTTTTTTCATTTTATTTTATATTTTGGTTGAGGTTAAGGTTTTTAGTTTATTTTATTTATACTATTTTATTTAGGATTAGGATTTTTTATTTTTTTATTATATTTTTTTTAAGTTTAGGTTTAGGTTTTTAAGCTTTTATGTTTTTAGGGTTTAGGGTTTAGGGTTTAGAAATTAGGGTTTTAGGGTTTAGGGTTTTAGGGTTTAGGGTTTATGTTATAGGGTTTAGTGTTTAGGCTTTAAGGTTTAGGGTTTACGGTTTAGGGTTAGATTAGGGTTTAGGGTTAAATTTGGGTTTAGGGTTTAGGGTTTAGGGTTTCAGGGTTTAAGATATTAGGGTTTAGGGATTAAGGTATAGGGCTTTTTATGGTTTGGGGTTTAGCGTTGTTGGTTTAGGGTTACAGGGTTTGGTGTTCCGGGTTTAGGGTTTAGGATTTAGTGTTTAAGGTTTTTTTTAAAGTAAGTAAATCTGTAGGTTTAGGTTTATTTTGTATATCTATTTTATTTTGTTTATCTTATTTTTAAATTTTTATTTAGGTTTATTTTTTATTTTTATCAGTTTAGTTTTTTTTATATTATGTTTATTTTGTTTAGTTTAGGTTTTTTATTTTAGTTTATTTTTTATGTTTAGGTTTAGGTTTAGGTTTATTTTTTGGTTGAGTTTTATTTTAATTTTATTTTTTAGGTTTAGGTTTTATTTTTTATTTTTAGGCTTAAGTTTAGGTTTTTATTTTATTTTATTTTTTTGTTTAGGTTTTAGGTTTTTATTTTAGGTTTATTTTTAGGTTTTATTTTTTAGTTTAGGTTTTGGTTTATTTTTAGTTTATTTTATTTTATTTAGTTTAGGTTTAGGTTTAGATTTAATTTATTTTAAGTTTAGGTTTAGGTTTAATTTATTTTAGTTTAGTTTATTTAGTTTAGGTTTAAGTTTATTTTATTTTGTTTATTTTATTTTTCATTTAGGTTTTGTTTTTTTTTTAGTTTAGGATTTAGGTTTTATTATTTTATTTATTTATTGGTTAATTTTATAGGTTTAGGTTTTTATTTAGTTTTTATTTTATTTTCATTTTATGCTTAATTTTTATTTTATTTGGGTTTTTTAATTTTAGCTTTGATTTGTTGTTTAGTTTAGTATATGTTTTAATTTTTTTTATTTTATTTTATTTTATATTTAAGTTTAAGTTTAGGTTTTAGTTTAGGTTTTTTTGTTTTTAGGGCATAGGGTTTAAGGTTTTGGGTTTTAGGCTTTAGGGTTTAGGGTTTAGGGTTTAGGGTTTGGTTTTTAGGCTTTAAGGTTTAGGATTTATTGGGTTTAGGGTTTAGGGTTTAGGGTTTTAGGGTTTATGCTTTTAGGTTTATACTTTTAAGGTTAAGGGTTTAGGGTTTAAAATTTAGAGTTTAGGGTTGTTGGTTTAGGGTTAAAAGTTTAGGGTTTAGTGTTTAAAAATTTTTTTTTAATTAAGTAAAATAATTGTAGAATATTTAGTTTATTTTTTATTTATTTTAATTTACTTAATTTTTTATTTTTATTTAGGTTTATTTTTTTATTTTATTTTGTTTAGTTTGTTTATTTTAGGTTTTTTTATTTTAGTTTAGGTTATTTTATTTTAATTTATTTTTTAGGTTTAGGTTTATTTTTAAGTTGAGTTTTATTCTTATTTTATTTTTTTAGGTGTAGCTTTTATTTTTTATTTTTAGGTTTATGTTTAGGATTTTATTTTATTTTTTTAGGTTTTTGTTTTAGATTAACTTTTAGGTTTTATTTAATTTAGTTTAGGTTTAGGTTTAGATTTAGTTTATTTTAGGTTTAGGTTTATTTTTTTTGTTTATATTATATTTATTTTGGGTTTAGGTTTTTTCTTAGTTTAGGGTTTTGGTTTTATTTTTTATATTTTTTTATGTTTAATTTTTAGGTTTAGTTTTTATTTAGTTTTTATTTTATTTTATTTTAGGTTTATTTTATTTTTATTTGACGTTTAGTTTTTATTTTATTTAGGTTTTTTATTCGTAGGTTTATTTTATTTTTTAGTTTAGTTTAGGTTTTTATTTATTTTATTTTAGTTTTTTATTTATTTTATTTTATTTTATTTTTAGGTTTAGGTTTAGGTTTATGTATTATTTTAGGTTTTTATTTTATTTTATTTTTTATTTTATTTAGGTTTAGGTTTATTTATTTATTTTATATTTAGGTTTTGTTAAGTTTAGGTTTATGTTTTTGGTTTTTAGGGTTTAGGGTTTAGGGTTTAGGGTTTTATGGTTTCGGGTTTTAAGGTTTAGGGTCAGGGTTAGGGTTTAGAGTTTAGAGTTTAGGGTTTAGTGTTTAGGCTTTAGTATTTAGGGCTTTTAGGGATTAGGGTTTAGGGTTTAGGGATTATGGTTTAGGGTTTAGGTTAGCTTAGAGTTTAAGGTTAGATTAGGGTTTGGGGTTTAGGGTATAAAGTTTATGATTTAGTGTTTAGGCTTTAGGGTTTAGGGTTTTTAGGGTTTAGGAATTAGGTTTAGAGTTAGTTTATGGTTTAAGGTTTCGAGTTTTATGTTTTAGGGTTATGGACCAGGTTTAGGGTTTAGGGTTTAGGGTTTAGGGTTTATGGTTTAGGGTTGTAGGTGTAAGCTTTAGGGTTTAATCATTAATCATGAGCCAAATTACATTAGGCCTCTTTCTTTCTAGGTGCATTGCAAATTTAAATTTCTCGTGAGATTTTATGTCATCTCATTGGCTCATAATTTTTTGATTAACTATGCTAAGGTGATGTAGGTATGGGATAATTAACATGTTTAATTCTTACATTAACCTAATCAAAATATAAAATGAATCTAATCATCTAAAAATTGAACAAAAACATCAAACACATGTGGGAATGTGTTAGGAACAACAAACTTAATTCACACTTTCAAAATTAAATCAAATTCAAAATCAATCAAAAATCATATTAAATAAACTTTGATTTACTTTAAGCTTTTTTATTTCATTAGATTGTCTTTAGGATTTAATTAAAGTGAATATGTTTGCATGCTTTCATTGCTTTGGTTCTCCCCTAACATGCTAAATATGTTTGTTATATGGTTTCATGCATCCATACTTTTCAAAAATCAAATTTAAAATAAAAATGTTTCCTTTATGTAAAATTGCATTTGTTAGCTAAAGTAAGAATATGTGTGGCTATTATCACTATTGAATTAAAATTATTTTCAAAATATGTGAATCAATTATAAAAACTGAAAGTGTGTTACTTATATCTTACTTATAAGTTTGCATGTGAGTAGAATATAAGGATCTGCTTAGTGTAGGTTTTCCTTCTCTTCTCTTTTAGTATAGTTTTGAATAAGATTTGGCAAAGTGTATGGTTCATTTAAAAAGAACCTAACTCTTGCCAATATCCATATCCTATTCATTCCTATACTATCACCTAAGAACGATACCTATGCTAGCACATATAAATTGTATAAACAAAAATAAATCAACCAACACCAACTTTTGCATCCTTTCTTTTCCATTTATTTCTTTTGTACACATGCTTGTATTTAAGGAAAGTGGTATATTAGTCTGGACAACCCCATTGTTGCGAGGCTTTAAGTAGCCCTAAGTAGGTCATGTACCTTACACCTCTGGTTAATAATGATGTCATACTCACTTATGCCTTTCATACATTCATATGTGCATGTGAAAATTGGATAAGAAATCCTTTTGCTACTTAATGAAAATTACGCATCATAAACATCCAAAGTTTCTTAAGTAAATTACCTAGCATGCATCATAAAGTGTGCTAAACACTCCCATTTGTCTGTATAAATATGTTTAGGAATTATTTATATCAATGTTATATATGTTGGGAAAGAAATAAAGTGATGTATATTTTGTGAATTTAGTTCATTTTACTTAATCTTAAAATGCCTTTCTTCTTGCATAGGTTTATTTAAAGTTCATCTAAACTTAGGATTGATTAAAACACTTAATTAAAACATTCACTAAACAAAACTAAAACATGAATCCACTTTGGAAATTACTTAGGTTAGGGAAGGAAAGATTAGTTCTCTTCTGTTTCCCTCTCTTTATAACTTAATAATTAATTGTAGGATTTAGTTAAACCCAATCAAAACATAAAAATAAAATTAGCCCAAAATAATTAAATCACTTAAATAAAATCCTCCTCTAAGTTGACATCCTTTATACTTAGGAAATTCTAACTTAAAGCCATAGCTAAGTATTCCACAAAAACCTCTAAAGCACCCACATTAGGCTAAGTCACCACTTCTAGCTTTAGGTTAGGGCGGTGCATGGTTTGATGCTTTATTTTGTTTTATGATATATGTTTTAGTATTGATGTTACGATGTATGTGCGTAGAATGAATGGTAGAGTGACTTTAGTCTAACAATTATCTTTTGTAGGGGATTATGCTTAAGGGGCGCTGTAATAAATAAAAATATAAATTCTTTTGTTGTGCAGGTCCTTATACCCTTAAGCATAATCCAATACTTAGTCACCCATGGGTGATAAGTCCAATATACATGCTTAGGATTTGGTGGTTTGTTTAGCTAACCTTTATTTTGCAGGTGTTAGCTAGATTTACTTTTCCTTTTCATGTAATTTTTTCAATTAGGATTTTGTAACGATTGTTATGGGGATTAAGATGAGCATTGGTCAAAATATCTCATCTTATGCACCATGTAAAGCCTTTGGAGCATCCACCATCCAACCATCCAAAAGGAGGAACCAAAGAAGAAAGAAGAAAAGAAGAATGAAGAAATGAAGTTTTAAGACCCCCATAACAATGAGTTCCTTGCTTACTTGTACGTAATTCATTTGTAATCTGTGTTGTATAGGGGTAGAGCTTGGCTACCCAATTTGTTTTTGGGTTTGTGCGGTGGTACCCGACCATAATGGCCTCTTATTTTTTTGCGATTTGCTTTATAGATTGATTGATGATTTGTTTAGCTTGTGCATTAATTGATATCCTTTTCCTAATTTCTTCCTTGCTTTATATATGTCCTAGATGTGGATTAGGCTCTTAGGGAAAAATAAATCTTCTACCAAATTTAAAAATTCAAAACTAAAAATAAAGAACTCATAACCTCACCTAAATGCTTAGGCTAAAATCAAGATAAAGTAATTACCAACCCCTTAGTTGGATGAGTACTTGTTTTATAACATCATGCACAAATGCATATTGTTTTCAATCTTGATTAGAGGGCTTGCACCTTTTCCAGAGAAACTTGGCTTGACCTTTGAGAGCCATGGTAGAACACACCTCCTCCCTTCTCACTAATTTTGGCCAATAATCTCATTTCTCATGCATTAGGCATATGAATCCTATTAGCCTGAGTCAAAATAATTGTCCAAGAATGAAAATAAAATGAAATATAAATTGCATTAGATTTATGTCATTTGATGCATACCCTTACATTCTCTAGTCTCTTTAGAGAGTGAGTTTAAGGACTTAGTCTCTTTCTTAATAAATAACATCCTAGCTATCTTGCATAAAGCATATGACTTGCCTACATGAATTTAAAACTGTAGGAGTTAGTTGGCGGCCACCCCCAGACAGTTGTAAGTCAAAATAGTCGAGTGGTTTGTCCTTTCTTCTAGAGGCAATCCAAATACCCACTTTCACCTTAAATTTAAGTTGTGCTTTTGACCCTTGCCAAAGCTCCTTAGATTTAGGTTATGAGGTTACTTCTCCCCTTTGTAGGCTATAAGCATAAACCCTCATCTCTTGGGCATTTCCATAATCTTGTGTTATGGAATCATAAGTCTTAAATTTTTAATGAAAATTTTAACTCAAACAAATTAAATTAACTTCAAAAATATAAAGCCTAATTATAGGATAGTCTAAGATGCTCGCTAGGTTTCCTAGCATCGTGGGGATCTCCTACTTATCTTCCTTAGGCTTTAATAATAACTCTGTCTCTTTGATCAATCCCATTTGATCTTCTAAAATAAGTTAATCGATTGATAGTCCTACTTATTAAAATCTTTGGAGACAATAATCATTTACCTTAATCAAGAGTATCCCTAAGGGATCTCATTCCTTAGGATGTAATAAATTATGTGGGCTTGCCCCTGTAGGGAACTTAGCGAACCCGATTTAAAATAAACCCTACTTTACTTTTTCATGTAAAGTAGGTGAAGAATCTCTAGTATATATGCAGACCCATTATCCTTAGGAGTCCTTGTTGAGGTGATTAGGTCCATTGTAGGGTGGTGACTTCTATCTTTCAAGATAATACACCTCTCTGCAATGTTGTATTCAATCACCCTCAATAAGAACATCTGTGCATTTACATGGTGTCCTAACTAAGAGGTTTGCATTTATCCTCCCCCAAAAGGATAGATGAAGGCGGGAATTCACCATATATTTTTCTAGCAATATCCGCTGGGGATGGTTCCTCTCTCCACCTTTGGTAAATGATCGTTGAATTCAAGTATCGATAGTGGGTTTGTACTTTGGTATGAATCTGAGACTATCTTTCTTTCTGTTGGCCCTTAACTTATTTCATTCTTAAGTTAAGCTAGCCAACATCTTTAAGTTTTAGGACCTCACCTCGTGTTGGTCTTAAAACCCCCATTGGGTTCTCCAATGGGTAAAAATAAAAAGAAAACACTTAAAGACTTCCTCCTTATCATTTTTATGATAAAGAAAGGTTCATTCTAAAATAATAAAGAAAAAATAAAATTTTCATAAAAATCTTGCATTTGAAAAAGCGCACTTTCAAAAAATGCACATAATAAAATATTTTCCACAAAATTTTCTTAAATCACTCTCATCTAATAATTCTCATAATTATTATATGTAGGAATCTTAAAAAAAATGAACAATCTTTTCCAAAAGCACAAATGAACATCATCCTTCAATTCATTTTGATGAAAATTTCATTTTCAAAAATAAAATGAACGAGATCTTTCCAAAAGTCAAAAAATCAAAATAAAAAATAAAATTTTCAAAAAATGCGCATATAAACCTTTCCATGTACTCACACCTATTGAATGAGAGTTTCATTTTCAAATAAAACTAAATTTTTAAAAAGAATATATGAACATCTTCATTCAATATGCCCAAATTTATTGAATGAAGATTTCATTCCCAAATAAAAGAAAATATCATTTGGAAATTTCACTTAAACATATCTCATATATGATTAAGTTGGAATTCCCTCTTTCAAAAAGCAATAATCACACACAAAATAAAATTTCCATATTTGCAAAAATAAGATTGATTTCCATTCCTACATACCACAATTAATTGAATGGAAGTCTTCTTTTCAAAAAAAAAAAAAAAAATCAAAACTTAACAATCATAGTCTCCCAAATCAAAATCAAAAATTTTCAAACACATTTGGAACTTCATTTAGCATACCCAAATCTGCTAAGTGAAGTCTCCAAATTCAAAACAAAAAATTTTCAAACACATTTGAAACTTCATTTAGCATACTCAAATTTGCTAAGTCAAGTCTCCAAATTCAAAATCAAAAATTTTCAAACATATTTGAAACTTTGTTTAGCATACTCAAATTTGCTAAGTGAAGTCTCCAAATTCAAAACCAAAAATTTTCAAACACCTTTCGAACTTTATTATTTAGTATACCAAATTTGTTGAAGAGAAGTTTCCAATTTTCAAAATAAGTCCAAAACACAAAAATTTTGGACACATCTTTTGGAATTTCATTTAGCATACTCAAATTTGCTAAGTGAAATTTCAATTTCACAAAAATTAAGTGGAACTTCATCTTTAGCATACCATATTTTCTAAGGCAAAGTCTCCACTTTCAATCAAAAACAAATCAAAACCAAATGGAAACACATTAGGATTCCCTTAGCATACTAAATTTGCTAAGGATCCTACTTTTGCAAAAATCAAAATATCCAAAAACAAATGAAACACTTTAGGATCTTCTTAGCATACTCAAATTTGCTAAGAATCCTATTTTTAAAAATCTTTCACAAAAAACAATTGGGTTCTTCACTTAGCATACCTAAATTTGCTAAGTGGGAATTCCAATTTTTAAAATCAACAACAATTCACAAAAGGAAACATTTATTTTCAAATACTTTGCTCAGCATACCCGAATTTTCTATGTAATATTTCAAATAAAGAAAACCAATTGACCCTTACTTTAACATACCCAAATTTGTTAAAGGAAAGGGTCCTCAAATTGAAATCTAAATTCAAACAAACCTATGGAAGCATCCTTCTAAAAATATTTGAATCCATCTTTCAACATTCCCAAATTTGTTGGAGTGGTATTCATATTCAAAATTACTCTTTTCAATCAAAATTTTAAATCTTCTTTAATCCATTTGAACTCCACTTAACACTTCCAAGATGTTGGATGTAGGTTTAAATTTTGAATTCAAATTCAAAAATAAAAAAATAGAAATTTGATCCAAACTCATTTCCTATATTGCAAATTCTTAGCATCAGTCCTATCTACAATCACAATTCAGTCTCTTAGTTTTTGCAATTTATTTGAAATCACAGGCTCATAGAAGTTTATGTTCACTTTCCCTTTGGCATGGACTTGGCCTTGGACCAGGCCAATTTCACTTGATTGTATCATACCCACCTTATCTATTTTGGCAGGGGATTTGAGGGAGTGAAGATCACATGTGAGGGCACTCACAATGTCAAGAGACGAGGTGGCGGCGTAAGGGTCATCCATCAATTTACCTTTAGATTCTGATATCTCCTCATTAAAGAGGAAAGCAGTGGCAGTCCCACCAGCTTCAACAGTGATAGTGACAGTGTCTATGCGCCCCATGGTTTTCTGTGCTACCTTAGTGAGGGCTAGCAGCCACTCTTTGGAACCTTCTAAGGGTAAGGCTCTTCTAGAGAGATTGCCTCCCCGAGGGGTATAATTCTCACTCACACAGGGACACAAAGGAGAAATAAAATTGCATGATCAAGTGGTATTATACTAGGATTACGGGGAGATAGGGTTACCCGTCCAAGAGGAGGTACCTACTTTGATTACCCGCTAATTACAGCGAACCAATTTCATCCTTTTTCTGGGTCAGATAGAGAATATGCTAGGATGATTCATATTTCATCCGCACTAGTGGTTTAGCATCGCCCTAATTACTGAAAGGTATATGCAGCCTCCGATGGTTTTGCCAGGTTGAGCTTATGAACGCGTCTAGAGTCGAGCTCAATTTGATTTGAGATCCATCATCCCTTGCAATGTTGGGAAACATATTCAGGAGAGGCCAGAGGTCCATACATGTTCACATCACCGTAGGGAGAGGCGGAGGTTCCCACCATCGCCTTCTACACTCATCGATTTTCTACGGCTACTAACCATAGATAGCATCCTACTTACTGGGACCAGTCATCATAGGAGGATAGCTCCTATTCATAGAGAGTTGGTGGTGTCTCCATGACAACACTTTACCCTCCATTTTCCATCATCTATCCACATCACAGCATCTCCAGTTCCACAGAAGGCCATGAAGGCCATATCTGGGGAGAAGTGTATTCCGTTGGTGATTCGGCTACGGCTGAGTGATCCTACTTCATTTACACCGCCTATTATGGTGAGGCTAAGCACTTCTGCTCGACCTTCTACCCTAGTGGTTATGCAGAGGGAGTGGCGACCATGAAGCATAGTGGTCGTCCCTTCACCAACATATTAGTTAGAGGACATGAGATGGTAGAACATCAGGAATGTCACCCCTTATAATTAGTGAGAATCGAGTATGTCTCTTCTAGTGAGTACAATCCTCATTGGATTGACTCTCCAATAGTGCAGGTCGGCTCTCAATGTATGACGTGATCACACCGTCACCAAAAAATCATTTGTTCTCATTCAGATTGATCATTCTCTCGAGGAGATAGTAGCACATTATCTTGTAGAGAAGAAGGTGATTCTGGGGTATGATTGGTAAGATGAGGAAAAGATTAGCTTCGATCCGAATGAAAATGATTTATTGGGAGACTCAGCCTAGGTCATTATGGTAGATAATAGAGGATCTCTCCTCAGGGAGCAGCAGGCCATGGAAGGTGATGAGGTTGATCAGGAAGACACAACCTAATCAGCCCAACACCTCTGATGTCAATTAAAGTAGAAAAATGAGTAGACAGATAGGATGGTGAGGCAGCTTGAGGACTTGTTAGTAGCAATTTCAGTACTTCAGAAATAAGCCCCAGAACTTCATCCTACTACAACCGACATTAGTTAGCCAGAGATAGTGCATGTCTTGGACCCAGCCAAGACCTTACGTCCTATTGAGCAAGGTAGAACTAGGATGTATAGGAAGGTAGTGGAAAGTACCTCCATATAAGAGAAATACATTAGATCCATGGTTGAACAGCAAGTGAAGGAACCATTGGCTCAAACCAGAGAAGGATCATCAGTTCCAAAGGGTAGACCCTACCGAGAGGAATTCAATGCAATCTAGTAAGCCAAGGGCTTCGTGCCACCTTCCTTCAAAAGCTTTGATGGCAGTAGAAACCCAAGGTAGCATGTAGCACACTTTAGGGCCAGTTGTTGTAATGTCAGTGGCAGCAATGCTTTGCTATTTTTCCTCTTCATTAGTAGCCTAATAGAGATTGCTTTCGATTGGTATGCTAAACTGCCCAACGGTTCAGTAAAGATATATTTGTTGAGTTGCAGGAACACTTTATTAAGAGGTTTGTTGGAGCTCAGCAAAGGGTTACTATTGGTGATCTCGTTGTAACACAACAACACTTAGGGGAGTCCCTTATTGATTATATTCTCCAATGACATAACCTGAGTATGAAATGCAAGCCACAGCTGTTTAAGCAGTAAGCCATTGAGATTCTTCTAAAAAATATCCATGGCCTGGTCGCCTTCATGCTTAAGGGCTTCACTATCAAAACATTTGAGAAGTTAATCAACAAGGTGGCTAGTCTACAAGGAGAGGCCAAATAGTTGCCTTTTCAAGACTAGTTTCCCAAAAAAAAAGACATAGAAGGTCTATGAGAAGAAGCCGAGAGCAGTGACAATGGTAGATAAGGGAAAGCAACCAGCTAGAGACCAGTTTGGGAGATCACGACCTCAGCAGCCTTCACTTCCACCTCCTTTGCCACCAGGCCCTATCGGACTCCACAGCCTCCCAAGCACCACCTCCTCATATACCACCAAGAAGCAGCACACATACCCGTAGCTAGGTAACTATAGTCCACCTAATCCTTTAGATAAGCTTAACAAACCTTATTCATTTAAGAGGGAGGTTATCAAAAAGATCTTTAAGAATCTCTTAAAAAGGCCTTATTTTTAGCTACCCGAGCTTATGAGACCTGAGGAAGTAGACAAAAGTCATGATCCTAACTATTACTGCTACCACTGTATGCTAGGCCATGTTTTGGAGGATTGCTTCACATTTAAGGATTGGCTTGAACATAGCTTCAAGACTAGTGCTGTAGTTATCCCAAAGGAATACCTTGTGAAACAACCATCCAGTTCCATTAGGGTAATCTTTAGGGATATATGTGATCCTTCCAAAATTAAAGAAGGTTGGGATATTTCTATATCCAAAACCTCTAAGAAGATCATCCAGATGATCAAGAAATGTTCCTTGGAAGTTCCTGAGTCAGGTCAAACCTCTAACATGAATGAAGTGTTGCAAGATTCCAGCACCAACTCGATGAAAGGGGGAGCTTAGTAGCAGTAGCATCTTGTGTCAGCCCGGGATAGCCCTATAGCATAACCACCGACCGAGTCCAGCCTCCAGCCTACAGTTGTAGCTTCCACAGTAGCTATGTCCTCTACTTCAGCTAGTTCTTCTTCTTCTACTAGTAGAACTCTTGTATCGATGGATAAGGGCATCAAATCCCTTACCCCACTCACTTTACTTGATTTCTACTTTGTACCTCCAAACAAATCCAAGAAATTGAGGAATAAAGCTATCTTGATTTACATCTGTGTCACTTCTGATGGGTTGTCTACTTCTATTCTTAATGATAACTCTTCAAGTCAAAATAACTATAACAACTTTGATCTTCTTCTTTCTGATTCAGAGTTGGACTTTCCTACTCTGAATACCATGGGTTCACCTCTTGAGATAGATTTGGAATCATCTGATTTTGAGAGTCCCATAGGAGAAGTTGTAGGTGAGCCTAATGTGCAGGTAGAACCTTCCATTACCCTGCCACAAGAGATCACCGAAGTCAACCTCCATAATGGCAAGGTTCTACCTCCTAGTGCAGCACCTCAAGATAGAGGGAAACAAGTCATTGGTATAGAATATCAAGAAGTCCCTCCATAGGATGTTCCATCCTTGGATATGCTTGTGGAGGATCAGACCAAGGTGGACTATAATGTCCTTTCTCATCTAAGAAAGATGTTGTTAACCTCATTTTTAGAGTGAGCTCTCAACCCCTCAATCTTAGGCATAAGACTTCTCTTAGACTTTAAGAGTTCCTTAGTCTTAAGACACACCTGGTGATTAGATGGATACTCAACCTAGCCCTAGATACTTAGAAGAGTTAGCCATAAGAATAGGTCATGCCTTAGGGGTGTTAGGAAAATTTGCCTACCCTTAGCTTGAGCCATTTCTCACCTACCTTCCTTCAAGTCAAACTCCAAATCAATCTTACTTGACTTTTTCCCAACTCAAATCAACTCCATGTGATTGAAATCCATGATAGAAACCCATGAATGAAATTCCTAAGTCCAAATCTTTCTTAAGTCCTTAATCTCCTCTTAAGGACTTAGCCTAAATCATGATCTAAACCAAATCAAATCCTTGAGATTTTCTCATAATTCATTTATATTCTCATTTATATTCACATATATAAATGAAATATAAATTCAAACCAATCAAACTAAGATCAAAATTCAAAATCAATTCAAATTTTCCTAAGTCCTTTAAATTCTTTTAATGGACTTAGCCAAAATCATGATCAAATCAATTCAAAGTCATGGGATTTTCTCATAACTCATTTATATTCTCATTTATATTCATATGTATAAATGAAATATAAATACAAATCAATCAAATCAAATCCTCAAATCAAATTCCAAATCTGAAATCCTTCTTAAGTCCTTAATTTCTCTCTTAAGGACTTAGCTTAAATCATCATCAACTCAATTCAAATTCATGGGATTTTCTCATAACTCATTTATATTCTCATTTATATTCACATATATAAATGAAATATAAATATAAATCAATCAAATCAAATTCAAAAATTCAAATCCCTACTCCAAATTTCCTAAGTCCTTTAAATTCCCATTTAATGGACTTAGCCTAAATCATGATCAAATCATTTCAAATCCTTGAAATTTTCTCATGATTCAGTTATATTCGCATTTATATTCAGATATATAAATGAAATATAAATTCAAACAATCAAAACCAATTCCAAAATTCAAACTCAAATTCACTCAAAACCCAACCTAAGCTTTTCAAGTCAAAATCTCGAACTTAGCCAAATCAACTTCAAATTAAGCCAAACTCTTGATTTTCCTTCATGATTCAAACAACCCTACAATCATGAATCTAAATATAAATACAAACTTCAATCACTAAATCAAAATCAAAAAAAATCAAACCCCAAATCCATTCTTTTCCTTTGAATATGAAATTATTAAATGGATCAAAACACATTTGACTTCAAACCACTTGCAAATGGACTTATATTTCAATCGTAAGTCCATACACAAGTTCAATCAAACTCAAATCAAGCTTTGACCAAGATTTGACCCACTTAGGCTCACTTGACCCAAAGTGACCTAATGTACCCTTATGAACCAAATTCTAATCCTAACCAATTTGGATTGAATCATCAAATGCCTCATCATGATCAACAATCAATCAATCATCAAACCTAAGGGATGATCAAGTCATTACCTAGCCAAAATGAAACTTAACATAGCCAAAATCAACCATAGGCCAAATTAGTTGAGACCATTGATCTAAGTTAATTCATAAACTATGTTTGAACTTGACCAAGTCAACATGTGAGCCTAACCTAGCCCAACTTGACCCATGTTGATCCAACTTGACCTAAAAAGTCAAAATATGTCAAAACATGATCTAAGCTAAATTGATTGAAACCATTGATCTAAGTTCATTCATAAACTATGTTTGAACTTGACTAAGTCAACATTTGAGTCTAACCTAGCCCACTTGACCCAAGTTGACCCAACTTGACCTAAAAAAGTCAAAATGTGTCAAAACTTGATCTAAGTCAAATTGATTGAAACCAATGGGTCAAGTTCATTCCAAATCACTTGTTGAACTTGACCAAAGACTCAATTGGCCAACTAGACCCAACTAGCCCAATTGACCTTGAACCCAACTTGACCTAAAGGGTTGCTGCCAAATTCAAACTAACAAAATTGATTGGAAACAAAGATACCAATCCACTCTATAACTAACCAAACCCAAACCTACCTTGACCTAGTTCAAATAGGTCAAATGGGCCAAATTGGTTAACTTGACCCATTTAACCTAAATGAAGTCATATGAGCCAAATTCAAACTAAACCAAATTGAATCAAACCAAAGCCACCAAAACATTTCAAATGGTCATATGAACTTGACCCAACTTGGTTTGACCCAATTTGACCAATTGGTCAACTTGACTAAGTTGACCCATTTTGACCTAAATGGGTCAACATGAGCCAAACCATATCAAATGAACTCCAAATCTCATGAAACTTGGTCAAACCCATTTTATCAACATACCCAACATATTCAAATTCAAAAATTAGCCAAATGGCCATTCTACCCATATGTCATAGAACAAATTTTGGTCAAATCAATGGGGAATTGGTCAAGCCCTCTTCATATCAACTTGATACCTTCCTAATAGGTCAAGTGGACCCTATGGAGAGTGGTGCTCCCAACCAAATGGGTTTGGGTCAACCCAAATGGACCCAAGCCAAATAAGACCCCCTAGCTCAAATTGGCTAATTCAGAAACCTCCCTCCACTTAATTTGAACCACATGGAAGGTTACCAATCCACTCAAGAGCTCAAACCGACTATGTGCCAACTTCAAACAACCCAAACAACCCATTCTATATGGTCAATTGGATCAAAATGGCAACCAAAGGTTCAATCGTCTGATTTCCATGGGAGATATACCCCTTTCAATTCCAATTGAAGGCCCTTATTATTGAGAATTGAGTGTTAGGAGCAGGAGAGCAATCTGCTTTCTAAGAGGGATTTGAAAGAGCATTTTTGATTTTCTTCCTTGGAAAAGGGGAGCCCCATTGAATCCTTAACTTCCTCTTCACTCAAATCCACTTCAATGCCTTTGCACACTCGTGGATCAAGTCAAGTGCACCCAAGAATTCACAAGTTCCCAAAGCAAGGAGGAGTTGAATTTGATCAAAGCAAGAAAGAAGAAGAGGTGTTGATCCATAGAGATCTACTCAACCAAGGCTTGAAACTTTCGCCAGGTTTGTCTCCACTGACAAAGCTACCACATCAATCTCGAGCACTAGTGATCACCTCGAGGTATGGAATTTTCGACCACTAAGCTTAAGAGGTGTTGGTCCTTGTGAAAGAAATTATCATGGCATGAGAAATCCACCGCTATTTCATTAGCATAAGATGGTGTGGGTAAAGTTTTATTCCAATCTGAGCTTAATCGAGCTCGGATCTTTCCTTAGATCATGGAAGATCTCCATTGATGGGGAAGAACTGACCAACCATCCATGCATTTTGGATGAATGGAGACATTAAATGCACATTTTATAAATCCTTTATCTCTTTAATGGACCTAATGCTTGATCCTTGATTGAATGGGATCAAACCGAAGTCCGCCACCAATGCGTTGATACATTTAAGTGGATGGCTTATAGATGATGCATGAAAGCACGATCACCGCCGCACGCATGTGAGCAAGGATTAGTTAGGATTTAATTAAATTTAAATAATATCCTAAGCTTCAAAATTCATATCTCCCTTAATAAAAAATTAAAAATATGAGATAAATTTCTATGGAAAGATAATTCGATCTAGAATATTCTAAAAATGATTTTAATGGATTTTCAATTATAATTTTCTCTGATTTTGGGTTTTAATGGAAATCTTATTATGCTAATTATCCCTTAATTAATCCTCTAATTAATCCCAAACTTATTGGGTATTTTTTTGGGGATGACTTCTACCTCCCCTAATTTTCTTGGGATTTATTGAAGGCTTAAGTGGGGGAATTGCAAATGTATTTTCTAATTACTCCCTTAATATAACTAAGAATAATTAAGGGTTGGATTAGTATTTTAATCCCTCATTGGAGTTGATTAAGGTTAGATAATTTTGGGGCATTCCTTCTAAGCTATTCCCTAAACCCCCTTTTCTTTTCTTAATCCTCTCTTAATTAAGGGTTAATTCATTAATTATTCTCTTAATTAATTTCTAAAAAATCCAAAAACTTCCAGAACTTAATAAATCTACTTTGGGTAGATGCATAGGTGTTCAAGAGCCTAATTTCAATTAAGGAAATCAAAACCCAACTCATATGTGTGAGGGGTGTTTTGAAATTACTTAAGTTATGCCCCTTAGCTTAATTAACAATTAATTATGAGCCAAATCGCATTAGGCCCTTTTCTTACTAGGCACATTGCAAGTTTAAATTCTTTGTGAGGTTTTATGTCATCTCATTGGCTCATAATTAATTGGTTAACTATGTTAAGGTGGTGTAGGTAAGGGTTAATTAACTTGCTTAATTCATACCTTAACTTAATTAAAATATAAAAATGAATCTAATCACCTAAAAATTAAAAAAAAAATATCAAACACATGTGGGAATGGGTTAGGAACAGCAAACTCAACTATTTTCAAAATTAAATCAAATTCAAAATCAAACAAAATCACATTGAATAAATTATGATTTATTTTAAGCTTTCTTATTTCATAAGATCTTTAGGATTTAATTAAAGTGAATGTGTTTACATGCTTTCATTTCTTTAGTTCTTTCCCAACATTAAATATGTATGTCATTTTCATGCATCCATACTTTTCAAATTCAAATTTAAAATGAAAATGTTTACTTTATGTCAAATTTGGATGTGTTGGCTAAAGTAATAATATGAGTGGTTATTATCACCATTAAATTCAAATTCATTTTTAAAATATATGAATCAAATGCCTAAAACTAAAAGTGTGTTACTTATTTTTTAATTATAAGTTTCATGTGAGTAAGATATAAGGATGTGCTTAGTATAGGCTTTCCTTCATTCTTTTTTAGTATAGTAGATTTTGGTAAGATGTGTGGTTTTTTGAAAAGAACCTAACACTTGCCTAATTCCATATCCTATTCATTCCTATACTATCATTTAAGAAGGATACCTATGCTAGCACACATAAATTATATAAACAAAACAAATAAACTAATACAATTTTTTTTTTTTGAATTCCTTCTTTTCCATTCATTTCTTTTGTACACATGTTTGTATTTAAGGAAATTGGTATATTAGTCTGGACAACCTCAAGGTTGTAAGACTTTAAGTAGCCCTAAGTAGGTCTTGTACCTTACACCTTTGGTTAACAATGGCTCTGTACTCACTTATGCCTTTCTTACTTTCATGTGTGCATGTGAAAATTGGATAAGAAACCCTTTTCTACTTAATGAAAATCATGCAGCTTAAACTTCTAAATTTCCTCAAATGAATTACTTAGCATGCATCATAAAGTCTATTAAATATCCTCATTTGTGTGTATAAATATGCTTAGGATTCATTCATATGTATATTATACATGTTGGGAAAGAAATGAAGTGATGTATTTTTTATGAATTTGGTTCATTTTATTTAATCATAAAATGCCTTCCTTTTTGAATGGGTTTGTTTAAAGTTCATCTAAACTTAAGATTAATCAAAACAATCACTATACAACACTAAAACATGAATCCACTTTAGAAATTACTTAGGTTTGGGTAGGAGAAGTTCTCTTCTTCCCTCTTCATAACTTAGTAATTAATTGTAGGATTCACTTGAATCTAATCAAAATAAAAAATAAAATCAGCACAAAAATAACTAAATCACTTAAATGAAACCCTCCTCTAAGTTGAACTTACTTCACACTTAGAAAATTCTAACTTAAAGCCATAGCTAAGCATACCACACAAAACCTCCAAAGCACACATTAAGCTAAGTCACCACTTCTAGCTTTAGGTTGTGGCTGTGCATGATTTGATGTTTTCTTTTTGTGATATATGTTGATAGATGTTAGGATGTATTCACTTAGAATGAATGGTAGTGTGGTCTTAGTCTAACCATTATTTTCTATGAGTGCTTAAGGGTGTTGTAATAAATAAATATAAATGTTTTATTTGCGGTGTGCTTATACCTCTAAGAATAATCCAATAGGTGGACCCATGTGTGGGGTGATAAGTCCATTATACATGCTTGGGATTTGTTGTTATTAACCTTTATTTTTGCAAGTGTTAGTTAGATTTCCTTTTCCTTTTCATGTAAATTTGTGCAATTAGGATTTTGGAATGATTGTTATGGAGGGTAGGATGAGGATTGGTCATAAGATCCTATCTTATGCATCATGAAGTCTTGGAGCATCTACCTAGATCCAAAGAAGAAAGAAAAAAAAGAAGAAAGAAGAAAGAAGAAGAAAGAAGAAAAAGAAGAATGAAGAAGCTTGAAGGCCCCATAATAATGAATCTTGCTTAAGTATAATTTAATTCATTTGTAATCCAGTTGTATAAGGGAGAGCTTGAGTACTCACCGATTTTGTAGGCGACACCACACTCCTCTATTATTTTTATGACATTTTATAAATTGATTGATGATTTGTTTAGCTTGTGCATTAAGTGGCATCTATTTCCTAGTTTCATCCTTGCCTTATGTATGGCTTGATGTGGATTAGCTCTTAAAGATAAATCTTTTACCAAATCAACTCAAAACTAAAATGAAGAACTCATAACCATCTAAAGTTTTAAAATCAAGATAAAAGAATTAAACCCCTTAACTGGATGAATATTTCTTTTACAACATCATGCACAAATGCATCTTGCTTCACTCTTGATTGGAGGCTTCCACCTTGCCAGAGAAACCTTCTTTGAGAGCCATGGTGGAAATACACCTCCTCCCTTCTCACTAATTTTGGCCAATAACTTTATTTCTCATGCATTAGGCATATGAATCCTATGAGCCTGAGTCAAAATAATAATCCAAAAAATGAAAATAAAATGAAATTTGAATTGTGATAAATTTAGGTCATTTGAAGCATGTCCTTAGATGATTTAGCCTCTTTAGGGAGTGAGTTCAAGGACTTAGTCTCATTCTAAATAAATAATAGCCTAGCTATCTTACATAAGCATATGACTTGCCTACATGTATTTAAAATTGTAGGAGGAGTTACTACCCACCCACCATTTGTAAGCAAGTATTGGTCTGTCCATGGAGGCAAACAAAATACCCATTTTCTTGAATTAGGTTCTACTTTTGGGCCCTCCCAAAGCTCCTAGATTTAGGTTAGAGCTTCTCTCCTTTGGGCCATAAGCATAATTCCTCACCTCTGGCATTTTAATCCTTGTTATGGAATCATAAGTCCTAAATTTCAAATAAAAAAGTGCTACTCAAACAAGTTAAATCAATTTCAAAATGTAAAGCCCAATCATATAGATAGTTTGAGATGCTTGTTGGGTTTCAAGCATGTGAATCTTTACCATCTTTCTTTTGATTGATAATAACTCCTCTCTTTATTTTTTTCTCCCATTGCCATCTAAGCTAAGCATATATGATGCCCTTATCTTATCCAAAGAGATGAGGGAATCATTAATCAAGGCTCTCTAGATCAAATATGCTTAGCTCAACAATGCCATAGTGAGGAGGTACATTACAAAAAAGAAGCTCGTGGGATAACTTTCAGATGAAGATCTTCTTCTGGGACTTGGAGCACAACCATCCCACATCACGCTTTGACATGGACAAGTTCGACTGCCAATTCTCATGGATCTAGGTGCATCGGTGAACATTATGAGTCAAAAGACCCTTGCCTATTATTTGAGGATTGACATCTCAACACGGAGACATGATGGGAGGATTCAACAAGGTGAGGCTTGGTTCCATAGTGTTACCTTTGGAGATAGGTGACTGGAAGATTGAAGCTAAGTTTTACATCATTGATTCAAATACTTCATTCACTACTTTACTTGGTAGGCCTTGGATACATCAGAACAAGATAATTCCATCCTCCCTCCATCAATGCATCAAGTTCAAAAAAGATGGGATTGAATACTGTGTCAATGGAGATGAAAAGCCATTTTTAATTATTGAGGTTGAGATTTATGAGGAATCAACCTAATATATTCCTCAAAACACCATTTCTCATGAACATGGTCAAAATTCAAATTCAAAAGCAAAAGAAAAAGAAAATGAAGAAAAAGAAAAGATAAAAGAAATTGAAAAGAAAAATGAAAATTCAAGTGAACAAGAAAGAAGAATTGAGAAAGAAATAGATTGCATATCACATTCCACCCACAGTTTATTCCATCATATGGACATATGGGTACGATAGCTCAATCTCCAACAAGTAGAGGAAGAGATGGAAATAGAGGCAGTTCTAGAGGTGGAAGACCCCCTGGTTGGCCATCAGCCAACAAAGGCCATGTTCCAGTTCATAGAAGTACCCCTATTAATCACATAGACTTGGAATCCAGCTCAGATGATAAATCTAATGTGATTAGCATACCCACCAACCCCTCTCAGTGAGTTCCATTGGAGGTGACTTTTGATCCAGATGATGACGAAGACAGGGCCTCCAGACAAAGTGAAGTATTCGAATTAGGTTTATGTAAAAACTATTAGTCAGCAGCTGGGAACCTTAGCTCTAACCTTACTTACATCTCAGAAAGTTGAAGGTTTCATAATTATGGAAGTTCCAAACTCTTCCAGTGATATGAAACCGAAGAGATTCATTTTGGGATCATCATCCTTAAGTCCTGAAGTTGATGTAGAACTTGAGGATGATACATTTATAGGATTAATGAAATTACCATTTGAATTTTACTTGCCTTGTGTTCATAATCTTATACAGAAAGGTTTAGTTCCTCATACATGGTCCAAACACAGGTCAAAGTAATTTGAAAACCTATGGAACAATATAGACAAATAAGCACAATCAAGAATATAACTAGGATTTGGTACAGTGGGTCAAGTCGATGACGATGATTACTGCTTAGTAGTTACCAATCATTTAGAGTTTGATAGGTTCTTTTCACATACCCCCAACTCTTATGAGAATGTGTGTTTAGAAACCTTAGATGACTTTCTGTTATAGGGTTATGCCTTTCAGACTCAAAAATGCTGGGTGAAAAGGCATTTCTATTATAGGGTCATGCCTTTCAGACTCAAAAATGCTGGTGCTACATACCAACGAGCCATGACTCAGATATTTAATGAACTCATCAATCATTAGGTTGAGTGCTATGTTGTTGACCTAGTAGTCAAAAGTAGAGAAAAGGAAGACCATCTCTTTGACTTGAGAGTAGTTTTTGAATAGTTAAGATAATACAACCTCAACATGAACCCCCTAAAGTGTGCATTTGGAATAGCTTCAGGGAAATTCCTTGGGCTGTTATTCTAGAATAGAAATAGAAGAAAAAGATCTTATCTTAGAAATGCCACCTCCTAAGAGTTTAACTCAACTCAGATCCTTCTAAGGATGACTGGCATATCTAAAAAGCTTTATCTCCAACCTATTATGGAGATGCAAGCCACTCTCAACACTTGTCAAAAAGGATGCCATGTTCAAGTGGGATGACAAGTGTCAGCATGCCTATGAAGACATCAAGTAGTATTTGGTGAAGCTTCCAGTTCTAGCAGCCCCTATCCCGGGCATATTATTCATCCTTTACGCTGTTGTATTGGATGACTCTCTTAGCGCTCTGTTGGCCCTAGACAATGATGAAGGGAAGGAGAACACTCTCTACTACCTTAGTCATCATCTTATTCCTGCTGAAGCAAACTACCCACCTATTGAGAAATATTGCCTAGCTTTGATTTTTGCTTCCCAAAAGCTACAACGTTATATGCTTTCTCATAAGGTGAACTTGATCTCCAGAAAAAACTCACTACAGTACCTCATGACACGGCCAATGCTATCTGGATGATTGGCACAATGGTCCATGATTCTCTCACAGTTTTATATCACATTCATACCCCTTTGTGCCGTAAAAGGACAGACACTAGCAGATTTCTTAGCAGCACACCAACTTCCTACTGATTCTCTGCTTAGTGACAATCTCTTTAATGAACAAATCATAAACATAGGGGAGGTTAATAATCACCGATGGGAGATATATTTTGATTGTGAAACTTCTTTTCATAAAGGGGAAGCACCATGATCTATTCTCTTAGGAAAGGTAGGGGTAGGAAAGTTCTCCAAACTCTAGATTGCGATGTAATGAGATTCTCATGCTATCTTCCCAACCCCTGCACCAATAACGAAGCTGAGTTTGAGGCTTTGATTGTCGGTCTGGTGTTAGCCATCACTATCAGTGTCAAGAGCATCAACATATTTGGGGATTCTTAATTGGTCATCAGCCAGATGACGGGTCATATAAGGTTCTCAAACCCAAACTTCATCATTACCACGAGTATACCATGAACTGTTGGCCCAAAATCCTGAAGTCACCATCTACAAAGTTCCCCAAGAAGAGAACGCAGTAGCAGATTCTTTGGCCAAACATGCCAAAGAGTTGACATGTCTGGAAGATGAGTCCATTTCAATAAGGGTCGAAAATAGATTAGTCCTATCCCTTATTGATGCTAAACTCATCGAGAGACTTTCTCTTGAATGGGAGGTTTCCATTTCCTATAAGGACAAGGAGCTAGATTGGAGGCAACCGTTCATAGATTATTTGAACACTGGCAAACTACCTCAAGAAAAGTCAAAAACCCACCAGGTGAAATAGAGAGCTCTCTCCTATGCTCTTATTGATGGCACCCTATACTGACGATCCTTTGACCAAATGTGGTTATGTTGATTAGACAAATCTGAAGCCCATGGCATTGTAACCAAGGTACATTCAGGTCTAGATGAAGCACATCAATCCAGTCTGAAGATGAAGATGAAGATCAAGAGACTTGGATACTACTGGCCTTTGATTATTACAGATTTAATGGATGTAGCTAGGAGATGCCATCAGTGTCAGGTCCACGATGTGGTCCTCCACCAACCACCCAACATTCTACACCCTACATTGGCCTCATGGCCATTTGAGTGTTGGGGTACCGATATTGTGGGTCCGATCGATCCTCTTCTTTCAAGGGGCATCAATTCATCTTAGCTGCTACTGACTACTTTTCCAAGTGGGTGAAGGAAATCCCACTTAGAGAGGTCACAGCTCAGTATGTGCTTCAATTTTTCAGGAACCATTTCATATATAAGTTTGGGGTGCCTTGATAAATTATATCTGATAATGGTACTACATTCAAAAGTATGAAGATCAACAGCTTCACCAAAAGACACAGTATAGATTAAAGATACTCCACCATCTACTACCCCAGAGCAAATGGCTTAGTGGAAGCATTCAACAAAACTCTCATCCAGATACTAAAGAAGACTCTTGATGGCAACAAGCAATAGTGGAATGAGGAGTTGGTTAAAGCCTTGTGGGCCTACCACACCACATATCGAACTCCAACTTAGTCTACCCCATTTTTCTTAGTATATGGGTCCGAAGCTATTCTAGCTTTAGAAGTTCAACTCCTGTCACTATGGATAGCATTGGGTAGCAAGATCACTATAGTGTAGAATGCAAAGTTATGGTTAGAAGAGTTTGAAGGTTTGGAGGAGAGTCGCCTACGGGCGTGCCAAAATCTTGAGTTATATAAAGCTAAAATATTTCAAGCTCACAACAAGCTGGTCCACCCTAGGTCTTTTTGAGTAGGAGAACTTGTGTTAGTCCTAAGGAGACCAATTGTTGCCCTTCGAAAGATGAGAGGCAAGTTTGAACCCACTTGGGAAAGCCCCCATGTCATAGAGAGGCCTAAGGAGGATCTTATCATTATTGATTGTAAGGGAACACGATGCTTAATTAATGAGCTCTATCTAAATAAATATTACCCATAAAAAAATCATGATTGAAAATAATTATTAATAAAAAGAACAAAAATCAGATTCCATTCATCAAATCTTCTCTTCTTTCAAAGCGTTGTTTGCTTATCTTGTGAATCACCATGACGTGTTTAGGGTAGGTGTAAGAGTCCCCCGGTGGCATCATATCCCTCTTTCACAGCACAAACACAATCTCCTGACGCTATTAGAATTGGTGTAAGAGAACCCAAGAGGCATCCTATTTTGATAAGTATAACTAAGCTAGGTGTGAGAACCCAAGTGGCATCCTTTCTTAGTGGGAATCCTATTTTCTATCTGTGGAACCACTTCATCAAATCCCCTAACATGTTTAAGGTAAGTGTAAGAGTCCCTCAAAGCCATTCTATTTCTTTTGACACAAGCACAAAAATAAACACAAAACTTTTGTCTCAAGCTATTTTGATGTGGGAGCAAGCCCCCTGTGGCACTCACTCATTAGCTACTCTAGCTCGGGTCAACATGCTACCTTGTTAATATATTACCCCAGTGCCCATTTTTTTGGAAGATGTGAGTCCCTGCACTTTCTTTCTAACTTGACCATTGCAAACCAATGAGCACCTTGTTAGTATGGTAGTCTTCATTGCCCATCTAGTATGCTACTTCACGTTGATTTTGTTTAAGAAGATGTGAGTACCCGAGCTTTCTTCTTGAACTAATCATCGTGATCTAACTAGATTGAGTATACTTTATGTCTAGGTTAAGTCCCCTAGAGGCACCTTTCCTCTTAACTATATTTGAGTCGATATAAGTCCCCTAGTGGCATTCACTCAGTAGTCGCCTTAGGTCAGATAGCACCTATCGAGCTAAAGACACACTATCCCAATAATCAATTCAACTATAAGAGGATATGAGTCCCTGAGCTTTCTTTCTAGGCTTATTGTTGCAAGCTGACAGGCACCTTTGGTTGGTTGATGTTCGCTATGCTAACAACGACTCACCTAGTTGATACACCACTCTTGACAGATGTGAGTCCTTGCGTTTTCTCCTTGAGTTAGCCACTGAATACCTATTTGATATATCACTAGCCATGTCATCTTCTCTAGGGTTTTGGATTAAGCCTTTAGCGGCCCATCCCCTGTGAGCACTCTATTTGGATCACATCCTTTGTGATCCTATTTAGACACTACTCAGGTTACTTTAGGATTGGAGAGTCCTCCTTTCCTAGTAGCCACCCATGTGGTTGAAGAATTTGTGCAGATTCTCCCTTGGTTCAATAAATCTGAGATAGCTCTAGGCTGATATAAGCTCCTTCTCAGTTTGATCCCTTGCAAACTATCAGGGTCCATGATAAACAAACTAAACAAACAAATAAAATATTTTCTTGTGGATTATGAATTCAAGCCCCCAATAAGCCCCTTTTCCCAAGCAGGCATCCTATCTTTAGGGCAATGTAAATAGAACTCCCTATAGGAATTGCCTGACAACCTGATTTGAGATAAGTCCCTAGGTCAGCACTCACTCCATAGTCGCCCTTAGGTCGGGTTCAATCTATTTTTCCATAAGTAGGTTACCCTAGCAGTCATTCCACTTTGGAAGATGTAAAACTATGGCACATTCTTTCTAGCATGATTGTCGTAAACGATGCCAGGCGCCTTAGGTGGGTTTGATTGTTGCCCAAAGGATCACCCTAGTGGTCTTTTCTAGTGGAAGATGTGAGTCTCCGAGCTTTTTTCCCTTTAATTGATCATTGCAAACCAAAAGGCACTCTTTTGGTTGTATAGTTCGCCCATTGGCTAAGAAGCTACTACGTTTAGTTCAGTGAATCTGAGATAGGTCTAAGTTGATATAAGCTTCTTCTCAGTGTGATCCTTCATAAACCAACAGAATCCATCAAAATAAATCTAAAAATGAAATTAATCTTGACTATCTTTGAGTTGATCTAAGTCCACAGTGGCATTCACTCAATAGTTAGCCTTAGGTTTGGTTAAATTTGTTATTTTGCTAATAGATTACCCCAACAACTAGTCCCTACTCTGGAGGATGTAAGTCTACTATGCTTTCTTCCTAGTACAGTTGCTGCATATCAAAAGGCATCCCTTTGGTTGGCTAGTCCTACTATGTGTTTAGTAGACTACCCCTTTGGATTGATAAATCGAAGTTTGGTCTTGGCCTCCATGGCTCCTTACGATCCATCAAATCAACAGGGCCCATCTCAAAATCCAAATCTAAAAATTGTAACAAATTCAACCCTTTTCCCTAGTGGAAATTTCTCCTCAGCGAGGCTTAAATCAAATAAAACCTCTCATCCCCTTGCGGATGACTTGAACCTACTACATTAGTGGAAGGTTCACAGTCCATCCCTAGTGGATTCCTCCTTCCCTCTCTTATGTCTTTGACATAAGTAGACCCACATTACACTAAGCTCTAGATTCTTTCTACACCTTGGGTTAGGAGTAGACTGTTTTTGTTAGTGCTTGTGATCTTTTGGTGTTGTTGATCATTTTGTTCAACACCAATACGTGTGGTGTTCCATGTCAGTCACGCCACACATATTGGGTGCCCTTTGTTGACCACATTTTTAGAATGAGCTCTCAAACCCTCCATCTAAGATATAGGACTTCTCTTAGACTTTAAGAGTTCCTTAGTCTTATGATACATCTAGTGATTAGGTGGACTCTAAACCTAGCCCTATGGACTTAGAAGAGTTAGCCATAGGAATAGGTCATGCCTTAGGGGTGTTAGCAAAATTTTCCTACCTCTAGCTTGAACCACTCATCACCTTCCTTCCTCCAAGTCAAACTCCAAATCAATATTATTCAATTTTCTCCAAACTCAAATCAATGCCACATGATTGAAATCCATGATTGAAATCAAATTCAAAATTGCAAACTCCAAATTCCAAATCTTACCTAAGTCCTTAATCCCCTTTTAAGGACTTAGCCAAAATCAAATCTAAATCACCTCAAACTCATGAGATTTTCTCATAACTCATTTATATTCTCATATATAAATGAAATATAAATTCAAATCAATCAAATCAAACTCAAAAATTCAAATTCCTAATTCTAAATCTTTTCTAAGTCATTAATTTCCACCTTAAGGACTTAGCCTAAATCATCTTTAAATCAATTCAAAGTGATGAGATTTTCTCATAACTCATTTATATTCTCATTTATATTCACATATATAAATGAAATGTAAATTCAAACCCATCAAATGAAATTCAAAATTCAAGCTCCAAACTCCAAAATTTCTTAAGTCCTTTAAATTTCCATTTAAAGACTTAGCCTAGATCAAGGTCAAATCACGTCAAATTCATGAAATTTTCTTATAACCCATTTATATTCTCATTTATATTCACTTATATAAATGAAATATAAATTAAAAAAATCAAAATAAATTCAAAAATCAAACTCAAATCCATTCTAAATCTAACCTAAGTCTTTCAAGTCAAAACCTTGAACTTAGCCAAATCAACTTCAAATCAAGCCAAATTCTTGATTTTCCTTCATGATTCAATCTATCCTACAATCATGAATCCAAATATAAATACAAAATTCAATCACTTAATTGAAACTCAATTCAAAAATCAAGCCAAAATATATTTCATGTTCACCCTTTGAACTTGAAATTGTCAAATGAATCAAAACCCATTTGACTTCAAATCACTTGCAAATGGATTTATATTTCAATCATAAGTCCATATACAAGTTCAAACAAACTCAAATCATGATTTGACCAAGCCATTTGACCCACTTAGGCTCACTTGACCCAAAGTGACCTAAAGTACCCTTATGAGCCAAATTCTAATCCTAACCAAATTAGATTGAATCAAACTCACCTATGCCTCTAATCATGCTCAATAATCATCATGAGATGATCAATCAATCAAATTGAGTCAAACCAAGTCGAACCTAAGGGTTGACCAAGTCAGGCAAAATGAAACCTAACATTGCCAAAATCCACCATTGGCCAAATTGATTGAACCATTAATCTAAGTTCATTCATGAACTATGTTTGAACTTGACCAAGTCAACATTTGAGCATAACCTAGCCTAATTGTTATGACCCAAGTTGACCCAACTTGACCTAAAAAGTAAAAATGTGTCAAAACTTAATCTAAGCCAAATTGATTGAAACCAATGGGTCAAGTTCATTCCAAATCACTTGTTTAACTTGACCAAAGCCTCAATTGGCCGACTAGACCTAACCTAGCCCAATTAACCTTGAACCCAACTTCACCTAAAGGGTTATATTGAAGAAAATTCAAAATTAACCAAAATTGATTGGAAAAAAAGATACCAATCCATGTCATATGACTAACCAAACCTAAACCTACCCATAACCTAGATCAAATAGGTCAAATGGGTCAAATTGGTCAACTTGATCCATTTGACCTAAATGAAGTCATATGAACCAAATTCAAACCTAAACCAAATTGAATCAAACCAAAGCCACCAAAACATTTCAAATGGTCATATGAACTTGACCCAACCCTTGGTTTGACTCGATTTTACCAATTGGTCAACTTGACCCAACTTGACCCATTTTGACCTAAATGGGTCAACATGAGCCAAACCATACCAAATGAATTTCAAATCCAATGAAACTTGGCCAAACCTATTTTCTCATCATACCCGACATATCCAAATTCAAAAATTAGCCAAATGACCATTTTACCCCTAGGCCATAGAACAAATTTTGGCCAAATCCATGGGGAATTTGGTCAATTCCTCTTCATACCTACTTGATAGTCTCCTAATAGGTCAAGTAAACCTTATGGAGGGTGGTGCAATTAACCCAATGGGTTTGGGTCTAGAAGGCCAAAATCGAGCACATGGCTCAAATTGGCCACATGGGAATCATGCTCCCACTCATTTTGAGCACATGGGGAGTTACCATTCCACTCATCAGGCAAAACAAACCATGTGCAAGCCTTTAACATATCAAACAACCCACTACCTAATGTCAATTGAATCAAAATGATAAGTGAAGCTTTGACTGTTTGATTGCCCAAGGGGGAGATATATTTCCCCTAATTCACTTCAATTCTAACAGAGCCTAATTCAATTGAGTGTTAGGAAGCCAGAGGAGTGATTCTTGATTGATCCTAAGCTCTCTAGAGGGAGATTGCATTAGCCATTCTTAGATTCTCTTAAGCAAAAATAGGGGAGCTCCAAGGATTTGCCAACTCTTTCTATACACCAAACCAAGTCAATTCACTTTGTACACTCCACCAGAGGGTCAAGTCGAGCTTGCCCAAGCCCTTTCCCAAGCTCTAAAGGCATAGGAGGATTCACCTAGATCAAATCCAAGCTCACTAGGAGGAGGGGTTAGTCCATAGAGCTATCCACTCAACCTCAAGAGCTAAAACTTTACCAAAGCTTTTTCTCAACCATGCAAAGCTTCTCCAAGAGAATCGAGCACAGATGATCACCTCCGATGAGGTATGGCATTTTTTAACCATTAAACTCAATGTGATTTGGAGCTTTGTGAAAGCAATTTTGATCCCATAGAATTTTGACTATTAGATGTGCTTGCCATTAGGTTTAGATGGTGTGGGTTGAGTTTCAATCCAATCTGAACTCGATCGAGCTCGGATCTTCCCTTTGAAAGTGGGAGGTCTCCATTATTCCTCAAGAAAGAATAGGGATGATCTCTGGCCGTCCATCCGCACATTTTGGATGGACGACCGAGATTAAATCACATTTTATATCCTATTTTATCCCCTCTAAACTGTGAATTAAATCCTAGTCGTTCGATCCTTGATCAAATGGCAAAGGCAAAAGCGCATAACGCCACTGCCACGAGGCACTTTGATATGACATTTAAGTGGCAACTTAGAGGATGACATGTGTAAAGTGCAGCAGAGTCAGCTGCATGCATGGTGCTTCATAGGATTAATAGATTAATTAGGGTTTATTTAATTCTAAGTAATCCTCTAAACTTCTAAAATTCATACATCTCTAAAGAAAAATCAAAAAAATATGAGGTAAATTACCACTGGAAGATAATTCAATCTAAAATATTCTAAAATTGGTTTTAATGGATTTTGAATATTGCCTTTCTCTAATTATGGGTTTTATTAGAAATCTTAATTTGCTAATTACTCCCTAATTAATCCAATGATTAATCTCAAACTTCTTGAGTTTATTTTTGGGGATGACTTTAGCCTCCCCTAATTTTTTAGGAATTATTTGTGGCTTAATTAGGGAAATTGTTAAGTTATTTCCTAATTATCCCCTTAATGTAATTAAGGATAATAAAGGGTTTGATTAGTGTTTTAATCCTTTAGTGAGTTGATTAAAGTCTACTCCAGTGAATAGGAGGTTTAGAGAATAATTTTGGGGCATTTACCCTAAGTTATTCCTTAAACACCCCTTTTATTTCTTAATCCTCTCTTAATTATTGGTTAATTCACTAATTAACCTCTTAATTAATTTCTTATAATTATAAAACTTTCCATAACTTAATTAATCTACTAGGGGTCAATGCTTAGGTGTTCAAGAGCCTAAGTTCAATTAAGGAAATCAAAACTCAACTCATATGTGTGAGGGGATTCTTTAAATTACTTAAGTTAAACCCCTTAGCTTAATTAACCATTAATCATGAGCCAAATTACATTAGACCTCTTTCTTGCTAGGTGCATTGAAAATTTAAATTCCTTGTGAGGTTTGATGTCATCTCATTGGCTCATTATAATTTTATTAACTATGCTAAGGTGGTGTAGGTAAGGGATAATTATCATGTTTAATTCATACCTTAACCTAATCAAAATATAAAATGAATCTAATCATCTAAAAATTAAAAAAAAATATTAAACATATGTGGGAATGGGTTAGGAATAGTAAACTTAATTCACATTTTCAAAATTAAATCAAATTAAAAATCAAACAAAAATCATATTAAATAAACTTTGATTTACTTTAAGATTTCTTATTTCATAAGATTGTCTTTAGGATTTAATTGAAGTGAATGTGTTTACATGATTTCATTATTTTAGTTCTTCCTCAACATGCTAAATATGCGTGTCATATGGTTTCATGCATCCATACTTTTCAAAAATCAAATTTAAAATGAAAATGTTTCCTTTATGTCAAATTGCATGTGTTGGCTAAAGTAAGAATATGAGTGGATATTATCACTATTAAATTAAAATTATTTTTAAAATATGTGAATCAATTATCAAAATTGAAAGTGTGTTACTTATATCTTATTTATAAGTTTGTGTGTGAGTAGAATATAAGGATGTGCTTAGTGTAGGTTATCCTTCTCTTCTCTTTTAATATAGTTTTGAATAGGATTTGGCAAGGTGTATGCTTCATTTGAAAAGAACCTAACACTTGCCTAATTCCACATACTATTCATTCCTATACTATCACCTAAGAAACATACCTATGCTTGCACATGTAAATTGCATAAACAAAAATAAATCAACCAACACCAACTTTTGTATTCTTTCTTTTCCAGTCATTTCTTTTGCACATATGCTTGTATTTAAGGAAAGTGGTATATTAGTCTGGACAACATCGAGGTTGCGAGACTTTAAGTAGCCCTAAGTAGGTCATATACCTTACACCTTTGGTTAACAATGACATCATACTCACTTATGCCTTTCATACATTCATATGTGCATGTGAAAATTGGATAAGATATCCCTTTGCTACTTAATGAAAATCATGCATCATAACATCCAAATTTTCATAAGTAAATTACCTAGCATGCATCATAAAATGTTCTAAACACTCCCATTTGTATGTATAGATATGTTTAGGAATTATTCATATGCATGTTATATATGTTGGGAAAGAAATAAAGTGATGTATGTTTTGTGAATTTAGTTCATTTTACTTATTCTTAAAATGCCTTTCTTTTTGAATAGGTTTGTTGAGAGTTCATCTAAACTTTGGATTGATTAAAAAACTTAATTAAAATATTCACTAAACAAAACTAAAACATGAATCCACTTTAGAAATTACTTAGGTTAGGGATGGAAAGAGAAGGTTTCTTCTCTTTCCCCCTCTTTATAACCTAGTAATTAATTGTAGGATTCACTTAAACCCCATCAAAACATAAAAATAAAATCAACCCAAAATAATTAAATCACTTAAATGAAATCCTCCTCTAAGTTGGAAATCTTTCATACTTAGTAAATTCTAACTTAAAGCCATAATTAAGCATGCCACACCATAAAAAAAAATAAAATAAAAAATAAAAATAAAAAAATAAATAAAAAAAATAAAAAAAAATAAAAAAAATAATAAAAATAAAAAAATAAAAAAAAGCGTGCCACACAAACCTCTAAAGCACACACATTAGGCTAACTCACCACTTCTAGCTTTAGGTTAGGGCGGTGCATGATTTCTTGCTTTTGTTTTGTGATATATGTTTTAGTCTGGATGTTAGGATGTATCTTGGTAGAATGAATGGTAGGGCAACCTTAGTCTAACCATTGTCTTCTATAAGGGATTGTGCTTAAGGGGCACTGTAATAAATAAAAATATAAATGCTTTTGTTGTGCAGGTACTTATACCCCTAAGATTAATCCAATAGGCCAGGTAGACTTAGTCACCCATGTGTGGGGTGATAAGTCCAATATACATGCTTGGGTTTTGGTGGTTTGTTTAGCTAACCTTTATTTTGTAGGTGTTAGCAAAATTTACTTTTCCTTTTCCAGTAATATTTGCAATTATTATTTTGGAATGATTGTTATGGGGATTAGGATGAGCATTGGTTATAAGATGTCATCTTATGCTCCATGTGAAGCCTTTGGAGCATCCACCTTCCAACTATCCAAAAGGAGGAACCAAAGAAGAAAGAAAAAAAAAGAAGAATAAAGAAGAAAAGATGAATGAAGAAATGAAGCTTGAAGTCCCCAATAACAATGAGCTCCTTGCTTAATTATATGTAATTCATTTGTAATCCAGGTTGTATAAGGGTAGAGCTCAGCTACCCAATTTGCTTTTGGATTCGTGTGGTGGTACCCAACCACAATGGCCTCTTATTCTTTTGTGATTAGCTTTATAAATTGATTGATGATTTGTTTAGCTTGTGCATAAAGTGACATCCTTTTCCTAGTTCTTCCTTGCTTTATGTATGTCCTGGATATGGATTAGACTTGTAGGGAAAAATAAATTATTTAACAATTAACAATTCAAAACTAAAAATAAAGAACTCATAACCTCACCTAAAATCTTAGGCTAAATCAAGATAAAAGAATTAGCAGTCTCTTAGCTGGATGAGTACTTCTTTTATAACATCATGTACAAAAGCATATTATTTTCCCTCTTGATTAGAGGGTTTTCACCTTTGCTAGAAAAACTTGGCTTGACCTTTGAAAGCCATGGTGGAAACACCTCGTCCCTTATCACTAATTTTGGCCAATAATCTCATTTCTCGTGCATTAGGCATATGAATCCTATTAGCCCGAGTCAAAATAATTATCCAAAAATGAAAATAAAATGAAATCTGAATTGCATTAGATTTAGGTCATTTGAAGTATACCCTTACATGATCTAGTCTCTTTAGTGAGTGAGTTTAAGGACTTAGTCTCTTTCTAAATAAATAACAGCCTAGCTATCTTGCTTAAAGCATATGACTTATCCACATGAATTTAAAACTGTAGGAGTTAGTAGGTGGCCACCCCCAGGCAGTTGTAAGTCCAAATAGTCTGGTGGTTTGTCCTTTCTTATGGAGGCAATCCAAATACTCACTTTCACCTTAGATTTAGGTTGTGCTTTTGGCCCTCACCAAAGCTCCCTAGATTTAGGTTTTGAGGTTACTTTTCCCCTTTGTGGGCCATAAGCATAAATCCTCACCTCTTAGGCATTTCCATAATCTTGTGTTATGGAATCATAAGTCTTAAATTTCTAATGAAAAATTCAACTCAAATAAATTAAATTAAATTCAAAATTATAGTGCCCAACTATAAGATAGTTTGAGATGCTCGTTAGGCTTCCAACCATCGTGGGCATCTCCTACTTATCTTCCTATGGCTTCGATAATAACTCCCTCTCTTTGATCAATCCCATTTGATCTTCCAAAATAAACTAATCGATTGATAGTCCAACCTATTAATATCTTTGGAGACAATAATCATTTACCTTAATCAAGAATATTTCTAAGGGATCTCATTCCTTAGGATGTAATTAACTATGAGGGCTTGCCTTTGTAAGGAACTTAACGAGCCTGGTTTAAAGTAAACCCTACTTTACTTTACCATGTAAAGTAGGGGAAGAATCTCTGGTGCATATGCAAACCCATTATCCTTAGGAGTTCTTGTTGAGGTGATTAGGTCCATTGTAGGGTGGTGACTTCTATCTTTCAAGATAGTACACCTCTCCTCATTATCGTACCTAATCACCCTCAATAAGAACATCTACAGATCTACATGGTGTACTAACTAAAAGTGAATATTTCTATTTTCATTTATCCTCCCCCAAAAGGATAGATGAAAGCAAGAATATTTCACCAAAGGATCCTAAATCTAGGGACCTTTAGTATGAGCTAAAGGATGACCTAAATCTAAGAGATAGGTGGACATAAGGGTTTACCTCCATAGGAGAGAATAAATTTTCTGACTTCTGGACTTATAACCGCCTAGAGTGGCCATCAGCTAACTCCTCTTATGATTTTAAAACTATGTAGCCTGGTCTTATGAATTGCAATATAGATTTAATAGTTTTTTAATTAGAAAGAGACTAAAGTCCAAAACACACCACCTAAGAGACTAGAGCATCAGTGGTATGAGCATATGACTTAATCTGTAGATGCAAAATATTTTCAAATTTTATTTCATTTTAGACACTTCATGTTGATAGAGGCTTTAGGATTTCTTATGCCTAAATGGATGATGAAATAGGTTATGGGTCAAATCAGCTAGAAAAAGGTGTTCTCCACCACGAGGGATGCCCTCACAGGTCAAGCATTCCTTTATCATGCAAGGATGGAGAACCATCATGTTCAAGAGAGAAAGAATATGCTTGCATGATGTGAAGCACACAACCATACTGTGAAGGGGTTGATAAATCTTTTAATTAACTTTTTTATGTCTTAGGCTTTATGATGAGGTTATGAGTGATTGGTTGGGTAGAAAAGCTATTTTTATTCTAAGAGCATAATAATATCCAAGACACACATTAAAGCATCAATCATTTAAGAAACTATGAAAAGCATGTTGTCCTAATGCACAATGTAAACATAACATCAAATAATTATATAAACACACATTAAATCTAACTCCATCTGCAAAATAGAGATTAGCTATATATATATATATATATATATATATATATATATATATATATATATATATATATATATAATCCCAAACAATTGTATTTATAATTTGGACTTAGCACCCTACACATGTGTAACTAAGGCCACCCATCCTAACTCATATTATGCTTAAGGATTTTAGCAACCTGCAAAAAGAGCATTCACATTTATTTTTAAGCATCCCTTAAGCATAATCCCCTATAGAAAACATGATTAGGCTAATGTTGGTCTATCATTCAGTCTACGAAGCATACACCCTAACATCCAATCTAAACCAATACATCATAAAATAAACCATACATCAAATCATACACTGTCTTAACTTAGATCTAGAAGTGGTGAATTAATCTAAATGTGTGTATTAAGGCTTGTGTTGTAAGTCTTGTTTGGCATTAGTGTTGTTGTTTCTAAGTGTAGAAGGATTCAATTTAAAATGAAAGCTTTATTTCACTTGAAGTAGTTTAATTGATTTGAGAATTTTAATTTGTGTTTTCTTTTGTTTCATTTGATTACACTTAGCAACTAATTATTATATAGAGAGAAAAAGAGGATTTCCCACTTTCATCCCTACCTTAAGTCACTTTCTAAAGTATTAATTTGATTTAGTTCTCTTTAGTGAATGGCTCATTAAATGATTTAATTAATCCTAAGATTAGGTTCACTTTAAATAATCCTATTCAAAATGAAAGGCATCTTAAGATAAATTTAATTGAATTACTACCACTTGACATATATTAAATCATTTTTTCCATCACATGCAACTTGCATATGATTTAGTTTTAAGTGTATCTATACATGCAACATATTTTAGCACACTTAAATGATGAATGTATGTGTATGTTCAGAATTTATATTATATTTGATTGAAATATTTAAATATATTAATAGAAAACTTTATCCAAATTCTTATACAAAAAGGACATAAGAATGAAATTAAATAGGCATGTGCCATTGTTAAACTAGGAAAGTGAGGTAATCAAATGAGCTCCTTAGAACTTGCTAAAGACTCGTATTCTCGAGATGTCTAAACTATATACCTGTTTGCATTCAAACATATGCAAATTCTTATACATGAACATAGAAAGTAAGCTCCAAATCATATGGCTAATTAATTCAACAACTTAGTCAATTATGAATGCATGCAATTTTAATGTAAAATGGGATTTTCATTCACTAATCACATATACATATACATGTACAAAGATATAGGTAAGTACGTGTCATTGTTAAACCAGCGAAGTGAGGTAATCAAATGACCTCCTTGGGGCTAACCAAAGCCTCGTATTCCCGAGATGTCCAGACAATATACTTGCATTTCTTCGACACACATGGATGTATACATAAATGAGGGAAAAGAAAACCATGCAAAGATTGTATATTTTTTGTTGATTGAATCATTTATATATATGAATTAAAGCTCTATCCAAATTTTAATGTTGAAATACATAAGAATGAAATCAAATGGGTATGTGCCCTTATTAAACTAGGGAAGTGAGGTAAACAAATGACCTCCTTGGGGATAGCTAAAGCCTCATTTTCTCAGGATGTCGAGACTATATACCCATTACCATTCAATCTTATATAAGTCAACACATGAATAGAGGAAAGAGAACCCAACATTCATACACCTAAGCTATATGCACTTGCATTTTTTATGTATTTATAACTAGCATCATAATACATATTATTATTCATTTATAAGCTTTTCAAAAAATACATTTGAATTTAATAGTGATAATAACCACGCATATATTAAATTAAATCAACACATGCAAGCTTATATAAATTAAATCCATTATATTTTACTTGATTTTGAAAAGATGTATGCATGGATTCAAATGACATACAAAACTTAACATGTATGGAAAAAGGACAATCAAATATAAGCATGTGATTTATTCAACCAAACTAGTTCTTAAGGATAATTAAGTCAAATAAGATTATTTAAAGTAAACCAAAGCTTCTTTATTGACTAAGTTTTGGATTTGATTTGATATAAAGAGGAGAATAGAAATCACCATTTGTTGTTTTAAACCCATTCCCACATTAGTGATTTTATTTAATTTAAGGAAATGTAGTTTAGTTGATTTTATGTGCTAATTAAGCTGAACCCTTAATTAGATGAATAATTACCCTTACCTATGTCACCTTAAAGTAATAAACTAAATAATTATGAGCCAACATGATATGCATCGAAAATAAACATGCCATGATCTTAGGAAATAAAAGGGGCCTAATGTAATTGGCTCATGATTAATAGTTAATTAGATTAAGGGACTTAATTAATTACTCTTATGGTTTCCGCACACATGTGGACTAACCATAATTTCATTAAACTCTTTTAGGTTATTAAACACCTAAAGATCTAATCCATTATTTAATTAATTATGGCCTAATGTGATTATAATTTCAATTGGTTAAATGATTTAATTAATTAGTTAAATCTTAATTAATTTCAATTTAAAAAAGGGTGAAATGAACTTAGGGAAAGAGGTCACAATTATATTCCTTTGTTCACTTACTATTGAATAGCGATTAATAAACTTAATTAACCAATTTGTTACTACTCATGTTAATTAACTTAAAATAGTAGTTTAAGGTTAGTTAAGTCTAAATCACAAGAAAATCATGGGAGGTAGAGGTCATCCCATTAAATTAACCAAAAAAAATTAAGATTAATTCAAGTAATTAAATTAAGTAATTGTAATTAAATTAAATTAAAAAAAAAAAAATTTGTTAAGATCATTTTTAATTAATTCTCCTCTAAAATACCTTTAAAATGAGTATTTATTTGCATTTTATATTTACGTATGATTTTTATGATTTTTAGAAGTTTTAGCCATTAAAAATAATTAATTAAGCCTAATTAAAGCCTAACCCTATTGACACCACATGACACATTGATGTTGCATGCTTTCCTTACATGGCTTACGCTTCACCATGATCAAGATCAATAAGCTATAAGATTAATCCACAATAAGATTAATCATCATCAACATGCGAGCGTGATCTATTAATCATCAAGAGATGGATCTATCATGTGAGTGAGGAGATTTTTCTTCAAGCTCCAACCTATTTTTTTGCCTGGGATCGTTTGGATGCATACCTCACCGGAGCTCAAGATTGGTGGCTCGAATGATTGAGAAAGCTTCATCTAGTGGAGATGAAGCCATGTTGGGCAGTAATTGGATCAATTCCTTGATGTTGACTCAGAAGGCCAGGGATTAATAATTTGGAGCTTGGCTTTGATCAAAGTTCCACCTTCAATGCTCGGGAAGCTTGGGAGATGATTCATTCTTGCTCAATGATTCTTATGGAAGATGCGTACAAAGTTAATTTGAGTTTGATGTAGAAATGAGGAAGTTAGCTAAAAAATGGGACTATCCAATTTCAGGATGGACGGAAATGGCATTTTTTGATCGAGGAATGAGCTTTGAGAGCTTAGGGAATGGCTCTAGCCACCTGTCTTGGGTAGCTAGGGCAATGAGGAAAGACTTTTGTGTGTGTTTGAGTGAAAATGCGGGGGTGTATACCCCCTTCATCTTGATCGGATGGTGGGATCAGGTTTGGATTCTAGTGGCCATCTAGCCATCTCAGGGAGTCATGGGTGGTAGGGAGGAGGTGAGTTGGCTTAGCTTGGTTAGTTGAAGGTCTTGAGGTGACTGCCAAGGAGGAATCATGGGTGTCCTATGAATTTCAAATTCTCTGATGGGGAGGTTGAGGTAATTTTACCTTCCATGTGTCATGGCTGACCCTACCACCCCTTGGGTCAAGTTGGGCAGTGTCCTAGGTACCTAAGTGGACCATACCAAGTGGCCAAGGAATAGAAATGCCACTTACATGGGTGATTTATCTCATGTGATGCTTTTGTCCCAAGGGTAGAATGATCATTTGACTTTGGATATGATTTGGGCAGATTTGAAATGAGCTGAAAGTGGGTTAGCCAAAATTTTAAGTCAATTGGAGTTTATTTGGCTAGGGTTGGCTCAATTTGACTCATTTAGATCAAATTGGTTTACGTTGGGTCAAGTTGACCAATTTATTCAAATTGGGTCAAACTAAGGGTTTGATCAAGTTCATATGATCATTTGGGATGTTTTGGTTCAAATGGTTTGGTTTAGTTAGGCTTAGAGTTGATTTTGGCTCATTTGAATTCATTTGGGTCAAATGGGTTAAGTTGACCAATTTGACCAAATTGGCCAAATTGGCTTGGGTTGGGTGTTGGTTTGGGTTTAGTTTAACAATTGAAGATGATTGTAGGCTTTTATTTTCAATTTGGTTTTGATTTAGCCTTGAACCTTTAGGTCAATTTGGGCTAAATAATTTAATTCAAGTTCAATCATGGCTTTGGTCAAGTTCAATAATCAAATTAGAATAAACTTAAGTCATTGGTTGCAATCAATTTGGTTTATATTTTGATTTGATCTAATTTGGTCTTTTAGGTCAATTTGGGTTAACTTGGGTCAAGAGGGCAAATTGGATTTGGTTTGACTAAATTGAAGGTCAAGTCATATTCAAATATTGATTTTGATTTGGTACGAATCATTGGTTT
The DNA here is from genome assembly GCA_021442155.1 of Cymbidium sinense. NCBI lineage: Eukaryota > Viridiplantae > Streptophyta > Magnoliopsida > Asparagales > Orchidaceae > Cymbidium > Cymbidium sinense. The sequence continues at coordinate 70,417,564 of CM038214.1, forward strand.
CAAGGGATTTATCTTAGGTTATAATTTATTTAGTTTGGGTTCATATGGGTTAAGGAGTTGACTTGGTCAAATGACCAAGTTGACTTGGTTTGACCAAATATATGACAATTGATCAACCTAGGGTGATCAACAATCACGATGGGAGGTTTTGATGGGCTTGGTTCAATCCAATATTGGTAGGACTAGAACTCGGCTCAAATAGGTCAAATTGACCACTTTGGGCCAAGTGGACCAATTGGATTTAGTTGGCTTAATTTTGGGTTGAGTTTGATTTAGTTGGGTTTATATATGGATTTGGGATTGATATATAAATTCAATTACAATTGGTTCAAATGGTGTTTGGTTCATTTGAACATTTTAAGTCAAAAGGGTTAAGTTGGGTTTGACTTGGGTTGATTTTGGTTTGGCTTGATGATTGTAGATTTTATTTATATTTGTGAATATGATTAAAGTTATGATTGATTCATGAGAGAATCAATTGAATTTGGGTTTTGGAATGAAGGAATTTGGCTAAGTCCGTGGAGTTTGGGTCATGTGGCTTAGGTTTGGATTTTGATTTGGTTTGATTTAATTTTGATGATTTAAATGTACATTTCATTTAAATTTGAGAAGATGATTGAAATAATGATTGATTTATGAGAAACTCAATTGAGTTTGACTTGATTTGGATTAAAATTTAGCTAAGTCCATGGAATAGGTCATATAACTTAGGAAGGGTTTTATTTTAATTTAATTTAGTTTGATTTAGTTTTCATCATTTAAATGTAGATTTGATTTATATTTATGAAGATGATTGAAGATATAAATTGATTATGAGATAATCAATTGATTTTGGATTAAGATTTGGATAAGTCCATGGGATAGGTTATATGGCTTAGGATGGGTTTCAAGATTGGATTTGATCCTGGGCTTCAATCATTTGGTTCTGGAATTTAGGTTTGGGTTTCGATTTGAATTTGATGTTTGAATTTAACTTGAGGTTTGGTTTGAGAAGGTGAACATGGATTGGATTTGGGTTGTAGGGTAGGTGGATTATTTTAATCCCTAAGGCATAACCTAATCCTATGGTTAACCCTTCTAAGTCTTTAGGCTTAGGTTAAGTGTTTACATAATTATTAGAAGTGTCTTATGTCAAGGAAATTCTTAGTGTCTAGAAGGCTCTTAAGTCTAAGATGGAAAGATTGAATCTGCACTCCAAAAGTGAGCTCAACAGGCCTTAGGCTTCATAGTGTTACCCTTAGAGATAAATGATTGGAAGACCGAAGCAAAGTTTCACATTATAGACTCGGATACATCTTTTAATGCTTTGCTTAAGAGACCACAGATACATGAAAGCAACATAGTTCCATCATGTCTACATCAGTGTTGAGAGATGGGATCATCTACTATGTCAAAGGAGATCTTAAGCCATTTATAATTGATGAGGTTGGCATATATGAGGATGCGGCTTACTACCTCCCTTAAAATCAATAAGTCTATTTTCGTAAACTTGGCCAAAGTTTAAAAATAAAATAAAATAAAAAAGTAAAGTAAGGAAAAAATGAAAAAGAAAATAAAAGGGAGCAGAAATAGACTTGGAGGAGAAAGTGGTGCCTAACATTAGATTCCACACATAGTTCATTACTCCATTCGAACATATGGGTGCGATGACTTGAGCTCCACCAGGTAGAAGAAGAGGTCAGTTCAGAGGCAGCCCTTGGGGTTGAAATCCTCCTTATTGGCCACCCAATAAAAGATATGTCCTAGCTACTATCAGTATACCTGCTATCCATATAGACTTAGATTTTAGTTCATAAGATGAGTCTTATATGGTTAGCACACCAGCTAGCTCTTGTTAGCAGTAGATTCCCTTGGAGGTGACACTTGGGCTAAATAGTGATGAATACCGGGCTCCAAAGCATCACATAACTGTATCCAAGTCTATATATAAAATAATTAGGCATCAGTTGAGAACCTTAGCTCTAACCCTACTTTCCTTTCGAAAAGGTGAGGGTTTGGTAGTTAAGGAAGCCCCTAAGTCATCCACAGGTGTGAAGACTCAGAGGTTCTTTCTAGGATCATCATCCTCAAGTCAAGAAGTTGATGTAGAACTTGAGAATGATTCATATCAAAATTTTATAGAATTATTTTTTATTGGTACTTGCCTTGTGTTCATAATTTAGCAAAGAAAGGGTTAATCCCACATACTTGGTCAGAGCATAGGTAATACAACTTCGAAAGAATATGGAAGAACTAATGCAAAAGCTCTCAATTAAGACCAAAACTAGGATTTAGTATAGTGGGTCCAATCGATGATGACTATTACTGCTTAATATGAATAAAGTTCATTTTAGATGTAAAATTATTATTTTTCTATTAGAAATGGTACAAAATAGCATAATTTTGGTGTTGCTTCTTGGTGGGTGTTGTGAATTTGGCCAAATTCTTCCATCTCAACCTTCAAATTAACATTTTTTGTGAGTTTTGACCCAATGTATTATAACAAATGTAAAACATACCAACATTAACAATAACATTTAGTAACATACCACCACATTCATAAATATGTGAAGTTATATTGTTATGTACATTATATTTTAATATGTTTTCATAAAATATATTGTCTTACATTACATCTTAAAATGAATCACTTTAAGCAAACAATTTATCAAATTTGGTTGAAAAATGAACATTTATTTTGGATAAAAAATTCCAATCTTTTGATTAAATGACACACCAAAGCACACCCCTAATGATGTTCCATAAAGCTTTCCTTAAATTTGGCCAAATCCCATCATCTCAGCCTATAAATCAATATTTTTATGAATTATACTAGTACAAACTCTAGTACATCATACTATAACAAACTAAAATATGCTAAGAGTAGTAATACACAATGGTATGCTATAATACATGATGCTACACTATATTATGGCATCCTATATTATAATACACTATAACATATTATATTATATTATCGCATATCACATCACAAGGGATTACTTAAGATAAAAATCATAAAATTAGTCTAAGCAATAAAAAACTATATATTTTAGTCATATCACTTACATATTCTAAATTGAAATAACATATTATGATGCCATGCTCTACCTATTATAAATTTGGCCAAATTACACCATTTTAAAATCTAAATCAACTTTTTTATAAGTAATGCTAGTGTAGGCTCGACTGCATGATTGCAAAATACTAAAAGAATTTAAAATGTGCAGAGCAATATATTATGATATATGATGCTATACTATGCTACAACATATAATATTTATTTTGAACGTAAAATCTTACTTTTTAGACTACAAGTGGCGTAGCACACCTTTGGTACTAAAACCTAATTCCAACTTCAAATTTAACAAATTTTATCATATGATTTATTAAATTAATATTTTTATGATTTATATTAATATAGACTATAAGGAACAATACTATAATATACTAAAATATTTCAAAATATCTTATAACATCCAAAACACATCACTACATGCTCAAATATATGATGTTACATTATACTATAATATACAATATTATAATATGATTTAGGTTTAGGGTTTAGGGTATTCAAATTTCTAATATTCAAGGGAAAGTCTCTTGAAGACATTCTCTTTAGCTACCATAACTATGTTCGGATTAGGTCACTCTTTAGATCTGCTCCTAATGACATCTTTATTTAGGGTTTAGGGTTTAGGGTTTAGGGTTAGTTTAGGATTTTGTGTTTAGGGTTAGTTTAGGGTTTAGGGTTTAGAATTTTTAAGGTTTGGGGTTTAGGGTTTTAGGTTTTAGGGTTTAGGGTTTATGGTTTTAGGGTTTAGGGTTTAAGGTTTAAGGTTTTTGAGATTAGGCTTTAGGGTTTAGGATTTAGTGTTTAGGGTTTAGGGTTTAGTGTTTAGGGTTTATAGTTTTTAGGGTTTAGGGTTTAGGGTTTAGGGTTTTGGGTTTAGGTTTAGGGGTTAAGTTTTAGTTTAGGGTTTAGTGTTTAGGGATTAGGGTTTAGGGTTTAAGTTTTTTTTAATAGAGATTAAATTTAGATTTAATAGTTCTTCTTTTTGATTTCATCAACCAAGTAGAACCATAAGTTTTCTAAGATAAAAGCAATGATAAAGATAAAAAATGAGCACCCATAGAGAAAATCAAAAACCTTAGATAAGTAGAAATGTCTCTACTATAAAGATAGATCCATAAGCAGTAGATCAGATCGGGTGTTCTTCAGTGGCTTTAGTTCCCATAAGAACCACCCCCACCTCTCGAGTAGCAGGACCCACCATCATATTCCCGATCTCTCCCTCCACCACCACCATAGCTACAACCTCCATCGCTCCTCCTGCCTCCATAACCACCACTGCTCCAACCATCACCTCCATATTTACCACCACCTCCATATCCACCAGCACCTCTAGATCCCCCACCACCACTCAAACCACCTGCCTCGCCTCCCGCCAAATCTTGGTGAGCTAGTTGATGTTCTTGCAGTAAGGTTTATTCTTCTTAAGGTATAGGGTTAGTTTAGGATTTAGGGTTAGTTTATGGTTTAGGGTTTGGGGTTTAGGATTTAGGGTTAGGTTTTAGGGTTTGGGGTTTAGGGTTTAAGGTTTAGGGTTTTGGGGTTTAGGGTTTATGGTTTAGGGTTTTAGGGTTTAGGGTTTAGGGTTTATGGTTTAGGGTTTAAGGTTTAGGGTTTTAAGGATTAGGGTTTAGGGTTTAGGGTTGTAGGCTTAAGGTTTGGGGTGTAGGGTTAGTTTTCGGGTTTAGGGTTTAGGACTTAGGGTTTAGGGATTTTTTCAAAATTAAGTAAATCTGTAGGTTTAGGTTTATTCACTTGATTTTTTTTATTTGTGAGTTTATTTAAATTTCATTTTTATTTAGGTTAATTTTTTTATTTAGTTTAGTTTATTTATTTTAAGTTTATTTACTTAATTTAGGTTTTTATTTCAGTTTATTTTTTAAGTTTTGGTTTATTTTTTAGTTTAGTTTTATTTTTATTTTATTTTTTAGGTTTTGGTTTTATTTTTTATTTTTAAGTTTTGGTTTAGGTTTTTTTTAGGCTTAGGTTTTAGGTTTTTATTTTAGGTTTATTTTTAGGTTTTCTTTTTTAGTTTTGGTTTAGGTTTAGTTTATTTTAGGTTTAGGTTTATGTTTTATTCATTTTAGTTTAGTTTATTTCAGTTTAGGTTTAGTTTTATTTTATTTTATTTTATTTATTTTTATTTTAAGTTTATGTTTTTTTATTTAGGGTTGAAGTATTGATTTTTATTTATTTTTAGGTTTATTTTTTTAAGTTTAGGTTTTTATTTAGTTTTATTTTTATTTTAATTTAGGTTCATTTTATTTTTATTTTAGGTTTAGTTTTATTTTATTTTGGCTTTTTAATTTTTAGTTTAGTTTAGGTTTTTATTTATTTTATTTTAATTTAGTTTTTTTTTTTATTTTATTTTCTTTTTAGTTTTAGGTTTAGGTTTAGGATTAAGGTTTAGTTTATGTTTTAGTTTATTTTATTTTTTTATTTTATTTTGGTTTAGGTTTTTTATTTATTTTATTTTTCAATTTTATTTAACTCAGGTTTAGGTTTTTAGCTTTCAGGGTTTAAGGTTTAGGGTTAATTTAGGATTTAAGATTTAGGATTTAGGGTTTAGGGTTTAGGGTTTAGGTTTTAAATTTAGGGTTTTAGTTTTAGTTTAGGGTTTAAGGTTTTTTTTAATAGAGGACAAATTCAAATTCAATAATTCTTTTTTTTTATTTCATCAACCAAGTTGTACCCCAAGTTTTCTAAGACACAAGTGATGACATAGATGAAAAATGAGCACCCATAGAGCAAATTAAAATCCCTAGATAAGTAGAATCATTTCTACTGTAAAGACACAGTTCCATAAGTAGCAGATCAGATCAGTCATTCTTCAGTTTCTCTAGTTCCCATCAAAAAAATGATCGCCTCTCGAGTAGCGGGATTCGCCATCATATCCCCGATCTCTCCCTCCTCCACCACCACAGTTGAAACCTTCGTCGCTCCTCTTGCCTCCAAAACCACCATTGCTTTGACCACCACCTCTGTATCCACCAGTACCTCCAAATCCCCCACCACCACTGCGATAACCACCGCCTCCGCCTTTGCCTCCACCGCCAGATCTAGACTGAGCCTAGTTGATGGCGATGTTCTTATCGTCAAGGTTCTGCACATTCTTAGGGCTTAAGGGTAGTTTAAGGTTTAGGGTTTAGGGTTAGTTTAGGCTTTACAGTTTGGGGTTTAAGGTTTAGGGTTGTAGGTTTTTGGGTTTAGGGTTTAGGGTTTTAGGGTTTAGGGTTTAGGATTTAGGATTTAGTATTTTTGGGTTTAGGGTTTAAGTTTTTAGGGTTTAGGGTTTAGAGTTGTAGGTTTAGGGTTCGGGGTTTAAGGTTAGTTTTAAGGTTTAGGATTTAGGGTTTAGGGTTTACGGTTTAGGATTTAGGGTTTAAGGTTTTGGTTTTTTTTAATTATTTAAACTAGTAGGTTTAAGATTATTTAGTTTATTTTTTATTTATTTGAGTTTATTTTATTTTTATTTTTATTTTGGTTTATTATTTTAGTTTTATTTAGTTTAGTTTATTTATTTTAGGTTTATGTATTTTAGTTTAGGTTTTTTAGTTGAATTTATTTTTTTTGTTCAGTTTATTTTTATTTTATTTTTTAGGTTTTGGTTTTATTTTTTATTTTTAGGTTTTAGTTTAGGTTTTTATTTTATTTTTTTAGGTTTTACTTTTCAATTTAGGTTTAGGTTTATTTTTAGTTTATTTTATTTTATTTAGTTTAGTTTTAGGTTTTGTTTAGTTTAGTTTGGTTTATTTTAGTTTAGGTTTAGGCTTATTTTATTTTGTTTATTTTATTTTTATTTTAGGTTTAGGTTTCTTTTGGTTTAGGTTTTAAGTTTTATTTTTTATTTATTTTTACATTTTATTTTTTAGGTTTAAGTTTTTTTTAATTTTAATTTTATTTCATTTTAGTTTTATTTTATTTTTATTTTAGGTTTAGTGTTTATTTCATTTAGGTTTTAAATATTTTTTAGTTTAGTTTAGGTTCTTATTTATTTTATTTTAGTTTAACTTTTATTTTTTATTTTATTTTATTTTTAGGTTTAGGTTTAGGTTTAGTTTTTTATTTTAGATTATGTTTTTATTTTATTTTCTTTTTATTTAGGATAATTAATTTATTTTATTTTTTAATTTTATTTAGTTTAGGTTTAGGTTTTTAGCTTTTAAGGGTTTAGGGTTTAGGGGTTAGGATTTAGGGTAAGTTTAAGATTTAAGGTTTAGGGTTTAGGGTTTAGGGTTTGGGTTTAGGGTTTAGGTTTTAGGTTTTAGGTTTAGCATTTAAGATTTAGTTTAAGGTTTAAGGTTTTTTTTAATAGAGAAAAAATTTAGATTTAACATTTCTTCTTTTAAATTTCATCAACCGAGCAACACACCAAGTTTTCTAAGACACAAGTGATGACATAGATAAAAATTGAGCACGCATAGAGTAAATCAAAAAGCCTAAATAACTAGAACCGTCTCTACTGTAAAGACATACTTCCATAAGCAGATCAGATCAACCGTTCTCTCCCTCCACCACCATCACGGTTATATCCTCCACCACTCCTCCCTCCTCTATAACCACAACTGCTCCGACCACCACCTCCATATCCACCAACACCTCTAGATCCCCATCACTTCTTTCTGCGGCCTCCTCCTTAGCCTCCACGGCCCAGGATCTGAGCTTTATAGTGATGTTCCTGCCGTCGAGGTTCTACCCATTATTAGGGTTTAAGGTTAGTTTAGGGTTTAGAGTTTAGGGGCTAGAGTTTAGGGTTTTAGGATTAGGGTTGTAGGTTTTAGGGTTTAAGGTTTAGGGTTTATGGTTTAGGGATTAGGATTTTAGGGTTTAGGGTAAGGTTTTAGGGTTTAGGGTTTAAGGTTTAGGGTTTTAAGGTTTATGGTTTAGGGTTTAGGGTTGTAGGTTTAGGGTTGAAGGTTTAGAATTTATGGTTTAAGGTTAATTTTAGGGTTTAAGGTTGTAGGTTTAGGGTTTAGGATTTAGGGTTTAGGGTTTTTATTTAAAATTAAGTAAACTAGTATGTTTAGGTTTATTTACTTTATTTTTATTTATTCAATTTATTTTATTATTATTATTATTATTTATTTTTTTTTATTTTTATTTATTTAGTTTTTTAGTTTATTTATTATAGTTTAGGTTTTATTTTAGTTTATTTTTTTGTTTAGGTTTATTTTTTAGTTGAGTTTTATTTTATTTTATTTTCTAGGTTTTATTTTATTTAATATTTTTTTGTTTTGGTTTAGGTTTTTATTTTATTTTCTTAGGTTTAGGTTTTAGGTTTTTATTTTAGGTTTATTTTTAGGTTTTATTTTTACTTTACATTTAGTTTTATTTTTTGTTTATTTTATATTATATAGTTTTTGTTTAGGTTTGGGTTTAGGTTTAGGTTTTATTTATTTTAGTTTAGTTTATTTTAGTTTATCTTTAGGTTGATTTTATTTCTTTTATTTTTATTTATTTTAGGTTAAGGTTTTTTTCAGTTTAGAGTTTAAGTTTTGTCTTTTATTTATTTTAGGTTTATTTTTTAGGTTTATGTTTTTGTTTAGTTTTAATTTTATTTTATTTTAGGTTTATTTTATTTTTATTTTAGGTTTAGTTTTTTTTATTTAGCTTTTTTATTTTTTTCTTTTGTTTAGGTTTTTTTTATTTTATTTTAGTTTAGTTTTTTTATTTTATTTTATTTTCATTTTAGGTTTAGGTTTAGTTTGAGGTTTTAGATTATGTTTTTATTTTATTTTATTTATTTTGGCTTAAGTTTATTTATTTATTTTAGTTTAAGTTTAGGTTTTAGCTTTTAGGATTTATGGTTTATGGTTTTGGGATAGTTTACGATTTAGGGTTTAGGGTTCAGGGTTTGGGGTTTGGGGTTTAGGATTTAGGTTTTAGGTTTTAGGTTTAGGGTTTATGTTTTTGTTTAGGGTTTAAGTTTTTTTTTTAACAGATAAAAAATTTAGATTCAATATTTCTTCTTTTCGATTTCATCAACCAAGTTGCACCCTAAGTTTTTTAAGGAATAAGCGATGACATAAATAAAAAATGAACACCCACAGAGCAAATCAAAATCCCTAGATGAGTAAAACCATCTCTATTATAAAGGCATAGTTCCATAAACAGCAAATCGAATCATCCATTTTTAGTTTGTCCAGTTTCCATTAGAACCACCCCCTACTATTGAGTAGAGGGATCTGCTATCATATCCCTGATCTCTCCCTCGGCACCAGTGGGCACCTCCGTGCTCCCCACGCCTCACCACTTACTCAGACCACTCCCATATCCTGCGACTCCAAATCCCCACCACTATGATAATCACTCCACCTTAGTCTCCAGCAGATCTAGGCTGGGTCAGTTGATATTCTCAAGTCAAGGTTCTCCCCATTCTTAGGGTTAGGTTTTAGTTTAGGGTTTAGGGTTTAGGGATTGGGATTTGAGGTTTAGGGTTATAGGTTTTAGGGTTTAGGGTTTAAGGTTTAGGGTTTAAGGTTTAAGGATTTAGCATTTTGGGTTTAGGGTTTAGGGTTTAGGGTTTAGGGTTTAGGGTTTTAGGGTTTAGGGTTGTAGGCTTAGGGTTGTAGGTTTAGGGTTAGTTTTAGGGTTTAGGGTTTAGGGTTTTTTTTTAATTAAGTAAACCGGTAGGTTTATGTTTATTTAGTTATTTATTTATTTATTTGGGTTTATTTTATTTTTTATTTTTATGTAGGTTTATTTTTTATATTTATTTAGTTTGGTTTATTTATTTTAGTTTTATTTATTTTAGTTTAGGTTTTTTATTTTTGTTTATTTTTAGGTTTAGGTTCATTTTGTAGTTGAGTTTTATATTTATTTATTTTTTAGGTTTAGGTTTAGGTTTTTATTTCATATTTTTTATGTTTAGGTTTTAAGTTTTTATTTTAGGTTTTATATTTTAGTTTAGGTTTTAGTTAATTTATGGTTTATTTTATTTTATTTTGTTTAGGTTTAGGTTTGGTTTAGTTTATTTTAGGTTTAGGTTTTTTAGTTTAGGGTTTAAGTTTTTTTTTAGTTTAATTTTTTAGGTTTATTTTTAGGTTTAGGTTTTTATTTAGTTTTTATTTTATTTTATTTTAGGTTTATTTTATTTTTATTTTATGTTCAGTTTGGTTTTTATTTAGGCTTTTTATTTTTAGATTTATTTTATTTTTTAGTTTAGTTTAGTATTTTATTTATTTAATTTTAAATTATTTTTATTTTATTTTATTTTATTTCTAGGTTTAAGATTCTATTTTAGTTATGGTTTTAATTTAATTTTATTTATTTTATTTTTTTAGGTTTAGTTTTTTATTTATTTTGTTATTAGGTTTTATTTAGTTTAGGTTTAGGTTTTTAGGTTTATAGGGTTTAGGGTCTAGGATTTAGGGTTTAGGGTTTTGGGTTTAGGGTTAGAATATAGGGTTTAAGGTTTAGGGTTTAGTGTTTAGGCTTTAAGATTTAGGGTTTTGAAGGTTTAGGGTTTGCTTAGGGTTTAAGGTTAGTCTACGGTTTAGGATTTAGGCTTTAAAGTTTAGGGTTTTTAGGGTTAGCTTAGGTTTTAAGGTAGGGTTTTAGGGTTAAGGGTTCACGATTTGGGGATAGGGTTTAGGGTTTAGGGTTTAGTATTTAGTGCTTAAGGTTTAGGGTTTAAGGTTTAATATTTAGGGTTAGTTAATGGTTTAGGGTTTAGGCTTTTTTAGGGGTTAAAGTTAGGGTTTTAGGTTTGTGGTTTAAGGTTTAGGGTCAGTTTTAGGGTTTAGGGTTTAGGATTTAGGGTTTAGGGTTTAGGGTTTAGAGTTTTTATTTTAAATTAAGTAAACTGGTTGGTTTAAGTTTATTTAGTTTATTTTTTTATATATTTTAGCTTATTTAATTTTTTTCTTTTTATTTAGGTTTATTTTTAATTTTTATTTAATTTAGTTTATTTATTTTATGTTTATTTATTTTAGTTTTAGTTTTTTATTTTGGTTTATTTTTTAGGTTTAGGTTTAGGTTTATGCTTATTTTTTAATTTTGTTTTATTTTTATTTTATTTTTTAGGTTTATGTTTTTTTTTAGGTTTAGGTTTAGGTTTTTATTCTTAGTTTAGGTTCTGATTTTATTTTAGGTTCATTTTTAGGTTTTATTTTTTAGTTTACTTTTAGGTTTATTTTTTATTTATTTTATTTTATTTAGTTTAGGGTTTCAATTTAGTTCATTTTAGGTTTGGGTTTAGGTTTTATTTTTTTATTTTTATGTTTATTATTTTATTTTATTTAGTTTTATTTTATTAGTTTTTTATTTTAGGTTTATTTTATTTTAGTTAGTTTATTTTAGTTTAGTTTTTATTTTATTTTATTTTATTTTTTATTTTATTTTAGGTTTAGGATTTTTATTTTATTTTATTTTTTTTATTTTATTTAGGTTTAGATTTTCTATTTTTTTTTTTGGTTTAGGTTTATTTTTTTTAGGGTTTAGGGTTTGGGGTTATCGATTTTAAGGTTTAGGGGTTAGGGTTTAGGGTTCATGTTTAGGGTTTAGGGTTGTAAGTTTAAGGTTCACGATTTAGGGTTTAGGGTTAGTTTTAGGATTTAGGGTTTAGGCTTAGGGTTTTTTTTATATATATATTTTTTATTTTTTATTTTAAAATAAGTAAACTTATAGGTTTAAATTTATTTAGTTTATTTTTATTTATTTTATTTTATTTTATTTTATTTATGTTTATTTTTATTTTAATTTAGTTTAGTTTATTTATTTTAGGTTTATTTATTTTAGTTTAGATTTTTTATTTTAGTTTATTTTTTTAGTTTAGGTTTAGGTTTAGGTGTATTGTAGTTTAGTTTTATTTTTATTTTATTTTTTAGGTTTAGATTTTATTTTTTATTTTTAGTATTAGGTTTAAGTTTTATGTTTTCATTTTAGGTTTTATTTTTTAGTTTAGGTTTATGTATAATTTATTTATTTTATTCTGGTTTGTTTTAGGTTTAGGTTTAGTTTATTTTAGGTTTAGGTTTAGGTTTTATTTTTTTAGTTTAGTTTATTTTAGTTTAGGTTTAGGTTTATTTTATTTTTATTTTAGGATTAATTTTTTGTTTTAGTTTAGGGTTTAGGTTTTATTTTTTACTTATGTTTAGGTTAATTTTTTAGGTTTAAGCTTTTATTTAGTTTTTATTTTATTTTATTTTAAGTTTATTTTATTTTTATTTTAAGTTTAGTTTTTATTTTATTTATATTTTTTATTTTTTATAGTTTAGTTTAGGTTTTTACTTATTTTATTTTAGTTTAGCTTTTATATTTTTTTTATTTTCTTTGTAGTTTTTGGTTTAAGTTTAGGTTTAAGTTTGGTTTTAGTTTGGTTTTAGTTTAGGTTTTTATTTTATTTTATTTTTTTAATTTTATTTTGGTTTAGGTTTTTTTATTTATTTTATTTTTAGGTTTTATTTAGTTTAGTTTTAGGATTTAGGGTTTAGGGTTTAGTGTTTGGGGTTTAGGATTTATGGTTTAGGGTTTAGGGTTTAGGGTTTAGGGTTTAGGTTTTAGGGTTTAGGGTCTTGGGTTTAAGGGTTTAGGGTTTAGGGTTTTTATTTTTGGTTTTTTTAATAGAGAACAAATTAAGATTCAATATTTCTTCTTTTTGATTTCATCAACCAAGTAACACACCAAGTTTTCTAAAACACATGAGATAGATAAAATGAGCATGCATGAAACAAATCAAAATCCTAGATAAAACCGTCTCTACTAGAGACATAGTTAGCGAATGGCCATTCTTGATTTTCAGTTCTCATTAACCACTCTTGAGTAGCGGATCATCATATCTCAATCTCTCCCTCATACCACATGTAACTTTGTCATTCCTCCCTCCATTGACCATTTACCACCACCCATATCCAGCACCTCCACCTCCACCCACCACACCTTTCTTCCTCCAGTCAAATCTAGGCGAACGGTTGTGATGATTTTCTTTAGTCAGGTCTTTCCATTCTTAGGGTTTAGCATTATTAGGTTTTAGGGTTTAGGTTTATTTTTTAATTTATTTTATTTCTTTAGGTTTAGGTTTAGGGTTTGGGGTTTAGGTTTATGGTTTAGGGTTTAGGTTTTAGGGTTTAGGGTTTAGGGTTTAGGGTTTATGTATAAGATTTTAGGGTTTAATGTTTTAGCATTTAGGGTTTAGGGTTTTGTGTTTAGGGTTTAGGGTTTAGGGTTTTTTAGAGTTTTGGGTTTACGGTTTAAGCTTGTAGGTTTAGAGTTAGTTTTATGATTTAGGGTTTAGGTTTTTGGTTTAGCATTTAGGGTTTAGGGTTTCGATTCTTTTTTTTAATTAAGTAAATAGGCAGGTTTTGGTTTATTTAGTTTATTTATTTAGTTTTTTATTTTTATTTAGGTTTATTTTTATTTTTATTTAGGTTAATTTATTAATTTTAGGTTAATTTATTTTAGTTTAGGTTTTTTATTTTAGTTAATTTTTTAGGTTTAGGTTTAGGTTTATGTTTAGTTTTTAGTTTAGTTCAATTTTTATTTTATTTTTTTGTTTAGGTTTTATTTTATTTTTAGGTTTAGGTTTAGGTTTTAGGTATTTATTTTAGGTTTAATTATTAGGTTTTATTTTATAGTTTAGGTTTAGGTTTAATTTTTGTAGGGTTTATGTTTAGGTTTAGGTTTAGGTTTTAGTTTAGGTTTTTTTTATTATTTAGGTTTAGTTTAGATTTAGGTTTTAATTTTAGGTTTAGTTAGGGGTTTAGGATTTAGGTTTAGTTTAGGGTTAGTTTATTATTAGGGGTTTAGGTTTAGGGTTTAGGGTTTGGTTTAGGTTTAGGGTTTAGGGTTTAGGGTTTAGGTTTAGGGTTTATTTAGGTTTTAGGTTTATTAGGGTTTATTTTATTTTAGGTTTTTTTATTTTAGGTTTATTTTTTCATTAAGTTTTATTATTTAAAGAAAAAAAAAAATTTTATAAGGTATTATTTTTATTTTTTATTTTATGTTTAGAAATACCACCTCCATATCTCTCAGATCCTCCATCACCAATAATTTTTTGGATCTAGATTGAGCCTAGTTGACAATGATGTTTTTGTCGTCAAGGTTCTACTTATTCTTATGGTTTAAGGTTTGTTTAGGGTTCAAGGTTTAGGGTTAGTTTAGGGTTTAGGGTTTAGGGTTTGGGGTTTGAGATTTACAATTGTAGGTTTTAAGCTTTAGTGTTTAGGGTTTCGAGTTTTAAGGTTTTGGGTTTTGGGTTTAGGGTTTTTGGGGTTAGTTTAAGGGTTTAGGGTTCATGATTTAGGATTTAGGGTTTAGTGTTTTTTTAATTAAGTAAACCAATAGGTTTATGTTTATTTAGTTTATTTTTTATTTATTTGAGTATATTTTATTTTTATTTTTATTTAGCTTTATTTTTTATTTTATTTAGTTTAATTTATTTATTTTAGTCTATGTTTTTTTATTTTAGTTTATTTTTTATGTTTAGGTTTATTTTTAGTTGAGTTTTATTTTTATTTTATTTTTTAGGTTTTGGTTTTATTTTTTCTTTTTAGGTTTTAATTTAGGTTTTTATTTTATTTTTTAAAGTTTAGGTTTTATGTTTTTATTTTAAGTTTATTTTTAGGTCTTATTTTTTAGTTTATGATTAGGTTTATTTTTAGTTTATTTAATTTTATTTAGTTTAGCTTTAGGTTTAGGTTTAGTTTATTCTAGGTTTTGGATTAGGTTTTATTTATTTTAGTTTAGTTTATTTTAGTTTAGGTTTAGGTTTATTTCATTTTGTTTAATATATTTTAATTTCAGGTTTATGTTTTTTTTAGGTTTAGGGTTTAGGTTTTTTTTATTTATTTACTTTTAAGTTTATGTTTTTATTTAGTTTTAATTTTATTCTATTTTAGGTTTAGTTTTTATTTTATTTAGGTTTTTAATTTTTTTAGTTTAGTTTCAGTTTTTAATTATTTTATTTTAGTTCAATTTTTATTTTTTATTTTATTTTCTTTTTAGGTTTAGTTTAGGTTTAGGTTAGGTTTTTGTTTATGTTTATGTTTATTTTATTTTATTTATTTTATTTTGGTTTAGATTTATTTATTTATTTTATTTTTTGGTTTTATTTATTTTAGGTTTAGGTTTTTTGCTTTTTAGGGTATAGGATTTAAGGTTAGTTTAGGATTTATGGTTTAAGTTTTAGGGTTTGGGGTTTAGGGTTTAGGGTTTAGGGTTTAGGGTTTAAGGTTTTAGGGTTATGGGTTTAGGGTTAGTTTTAGGGTTTAGGTTTCAGGTTAGTTTTTAAGTTTTAATTTAGGGTTTAAGGTTTTTTTTCTTAACTGAGAACAAATTCAGATTCAATATTTCTTCTTTTTGATTTCATCAACCGAGTAACACACCAAGTTTTTTAAGACACAAGTGATGACATAGATGAAAAATATGCACCATAGAGAAAATAAAACCCAGATATTATTATCTCAATCTCCCATTTAGTGGTTCTTGACTTCTAGTTCCCATTAACCAGCCTCTCAGTAGCGATCCACATCATTCCACGATCTCTCCTCATACCAGTTTTGTAGCTCCTCCCGTAAATACCATTTACCACCTTAGATGCCACCACCTTTTATTGCATCCACCTTCTCCTCCATGTTTAGATCTAAAGTTTGATGGTGATGTTAAGTTCTTCCCATTCTTAGGTTTAGTATTAGTTTAAGGTTTAGGGTTTAGGGTTTAGGGTTTGTGGTTTAAGGTTTAGGGTTGTAGGTTTTAGGGTTTAGGGTTTAAGGTTTCTGGTTTAGGGTTTATGGTTTAGGGTTTAGGGTTTAGGATTTAGGGTTTTAGGGTATAAGGTTTAGGGTTTAGGGTTTAGGGCATAGGGTTTAGGGTTTAGGGTTTGAGGATTTTAGGATTTAAGGTTTAGGGTTTAGGGTTTAAGGTGTAGGGTTTTAGGGTTTAGGGTTTAGTGTTTAGGGTTTAGGTTTTAGGGTTGTAGGTTTAGGGTTAGTTTTAGGATTTAGAGTTTAGGGTTTAGTGTTTAGGATTTAGGGTTTAGGGTTTGATTTTTTTTAAAATTAATTAAACTAGTATGTTTAGGTTTATTTAGTTTTTTTTATTATTTATTTGAGTTTATTTTATTATTATTTTTATTTAGGTTTATTTTTTATTTTCATTTAGTTTAGTTTATTTATTTTAGTTTTTTGGGTTTAAGGTTTAGGGTTAATGGTTTGGTATTTAGAATTTAGGGTTTAGGGTTTTTCAGGGTTTGGAGTTTAGGGTTTAGGGTTTAGGTTTTAGGTATAAGGTTCAGGTTTTAGTTTAGGGTTAAGGGTTTTTTGTTTTTTTTTAAAAGAGAAGAAATTTAGATTCAACATTTCTTCTTTTTGATTTCATCAACCAAGTAACACACAAAGTTGTCTAAGACACAAGCAATGACATAGATCAAAAATGAGCATGCATGGAGCAAATCAAAACCCTTAACTAGAACAATCTCTACGATAAAGTCTGATTCTATAAGTACTGATTGGATCGGTTTCTTTTCCCATCATAACCACGACATCTTGATCCACCATCACATCCCGATCTCTCCCTCCACCAGTGTAACCACCATCGCTCCTTCCATAACCACCACTTTACCTCCATATTCAAACACCTCCATACCACTTTTATGATAACCCCACCTTGTTTATTGGATCTAGACTAAGTTTTTAATGGCCCTCTAGGTTATTCTTAGGGTTTAGGTTTAGGTTTATTAGGTTTTAGGGTTTAGGTTTAGGTTTTAATTATTTTAGTTACTTTAGGTTTAGGTTTAGGGTTTAGGGTTTAAGGTTTAGGGTCTAGGGTCTAGGATTTTTTAAGGTTTAGGGTTTAGGGTTGTAGGTTTAGGGTTTGGGGTTTTGGGTTTAGTGTTAGTTTTAGGGTTTATGATTTAAGGTTTATGATTTAGGGTTTAGGGTTTTTTTTATAAATTAAGTAAACCAGTAGGTTTAGGTTTATTTAGTTTATTTTTATTTATTTTAGTTTATTTTATTTTTTATTTTGATTTAGGTTTATTATTTATTTTTATTTAATTTAGTATATTTATTTAGGTTTATTTATTTTAGTTTACGCTTTTTATTTTATTTTATTTTTTAGGTTCAGGTTTATTTTTTAGTTTAGTTTTATTTTTATTTATTTTAGGTTCTTATTTTATATTTTTAGGTTTAGGTTTTAGGTTTTTATTTTAGGTTTATTTTTAGGTTCTATTTGTTAGATTATTTTACTCTATTTAGTTTAGGTTTAGGCATAGGTTTAGTTTATTTATGGTTAAGGTTTAGGTTTTATTTATTTTAGCGTAGTTTTAAGTTTATTTTATTTTGTTTATTTTATTTTTATTTTAGGTTTAGGTTTTTTTTTCAGTTTAGGGTTTAGGTTTTATTTTTTTATTTATTTTTAAGTTTTATTGTTAGGTTTATTTTTTAGGTCTTGGTTTTTATTTAGTTTTAATTTTATTTTATTTTAAATTGATTTAATTTTTATTTTATGTTTAGCTTTTATTTTATTAAGGTTTTTTATTCATAGGTTTATTTTATTTTTAGTTTAGTTTAGGTTTTTCTTTATTTTATTTTAGTTTATTTTTATTTTTTATTTTTTTTATTTTTAGGTTTAGGTTTCAGTTTAGGTTTGTATTTTATTTTATTTTATTTATTTAGATTTAAATTTTTTTACTTATTTTATTTTTAGGTTTTATTTAGTTTAAGTTTAGGTTTTTAGGTTTTAGGATTTAGGTATAGGGTTTAGGGTTTTAGGATTTAGGGTTTAGGATTAGGGTTTAGGGTTTAGGATTTAGGGTTTAATGTTTAGGCTTTAGGGTTTAGCATTTTAAGGGTATATAGTTTAGGGTTTATAGTTATTAGGTTTATGTTTTTTGTTTAGGGTTTAGGGTTTAGGGTTTATAGATTAGGATTGTTTAGGGTTTAGGTTTTAGGTTTTTTAGTTTAGGGTTTTATTTTAGGTTTATTTTATAGTTTGGGTTAGAGTTTTGGTTTAGGTTTAGGTATTTTAGATTTAGTTTAGGTTTTAGGTTTAGTTTATAGTTTAGAGTTAGTTTTAGGTTTATAGGGTTTAGTTTTAGTTTATTTTTTTATTTATTAATTTTTATTTTTTTATTTTATCTTAGTTTATTTATTTTAGTTTAGGTTTATTTTATTTTAGTTTTATATTTTATTTTAGGTTTTTATTTTTTTTTTATTTTAGATTGGTTTATTTTATTTTTTTTTTAGTTTTTTAGTTTAGGTTTAGGTTTATTTTTTATTTTTATTTAGGGTTTAGGTTTAGTTTATTTAATGTTTTGGTTTAGGTTTTATTTATTTTTATTTATTTATAATTTAGGTCCATGTTTTTTATTTTATTTTAGGTTTATTTATATTTTTTTATTTTTTAGGTTTAATTTTTTATTTATTTTTTATATTTATTTTAGGTTTTATTTAGTTTATTTTTTATTTAGTTTTTTATTTATTTTATTTATTTAGATTTTAATTTTATTTTTATTTTTATTTTTAGTTTAGGTTTATTTACATTTAGTTTAGGTTTAGTTTTAATTTTATTTTTATTTTATTTTATTTTATTTATTTAGGTTTGGGTTTTTTTTATTTACTTTATTTTTTAAACTTTATTTTGTTTAGGTTTAGGTTTTAGGTTTTAGGGTTTATGGTTTAGGGTTTATGGTTTAGGTTTAGGTTTGGGGTTTAGGGTTTAGGGTTTTGGGTTGTAGATTTTAGGTTTAGGGTTTAGGGTTTAGGGTTTAGGGTTTATGGTTATAAGTTTCGAGTTTAGGGTTTATTTATTTATTTTTTTTCTTTTTTTTAAAATTAAGTATACTAGTAGGTTTAGGTTTATTTAGTTTATTTATTTAAGTTTAATTTATTTTATATTTTTATTTAGGTTTATTTCTATTTTTATTTAGTTAAGTTTATTTATTTTAGTTTATTTTTTAGGTTTAGGTTTAGTTTTAGGTTTATTTTTTACTTTAGTCTTTTTTATATTTTATTTTTTTAGGTTTATTTATATTTTATTTTAGGTTTGTTTAGGGTTTTATTTTATTTTTTTTTTTGGTTGAGATTTTAGGTTTTTATTTTAGGTTTATTTTTAGGTATTATTTTTTAGTTTAGGTTTAGGTTTATTTTTAGTTTATTTTATTTTATTTAGTTTTTGTTTAGGTTTAGGTTTAGTTTTTTCTAGGTTTAGGTTTATGTTTTAGTTATTTTTGTATAGTTTATTTTAGTTTTAGTTTAGGTTTATTTTTCTTTTAGGTTTAGGCTTTTTTTTTGAGTTTTGGGTTTAGGATTTAATTTTTATTTATTTTTTAGGTTTTTATTTATTTTAATTTATTTTAGTTTTTATTTTTTTATTTTTTTTTAGGTTTAAGTTTTAGTTTATGTTTTTATTTTATTTTATGTTTTCATTTTTTATTTTTTGTTTAGGTTTATTTATTTATTTATTTTCTAGGGTTTATTTAGTTTAGGTTTAGCTTTTTATCTTTTTAGGGTTTAGGTTTTAAGTTTTTATTTTTGGTTTTATTTTTTAGTTTAGGTTTAGGTTTATTTTTAATTTAATTTATTTTATTTAGTTTAGGGTTTAGGTTTAGTTTATATTAGGTTTAGATTTTGGTTTTATTTATTTTAATTTAATTTATTTTATTTTAGGTTTAGGTTTATTTTGTTCATTTTAATTTTATTTTTGGTTTAGTTTTTATTTTTAGTTTAGGGTTTGGGTTTTATTTTTTATTTATTCTTAGGTTTTATTTTTTAGGATTAAGTTTTTTTTAGTTTTTATTTTATTTTATTTTAGGTTAATTTTATTTTTATTTTAGGTTTAGTTTTTATTTTACTTAGGTTTTTTTATTCTTAGGATTATTTTATTTTTTTAGTTTAGTTTAGGTTTTTATTTATTTAGTTCATTTATTTTTATAACTTTAATTTATTTTATTTATAGGTTTAGGTTTAGGTTTTAGTTTTGGTTTTTAATTTAGTTTATTTTTTATTTTATTTATTTTTAGGTTTTTTATTTATTTTATTTTTAGGTTTTACTTAGTTTAGGTTTAGGTTTTTTAGTTTTTAGGGTTCAGGGTTTAGTGTTTAGGGTTTAGGGTTTAGGGTTTAGTGTTTTAGGACTTAGGGTTTAGGGTTAGAGTTTAGTATTTAGGTTTAGGGTTTAGTGTTTAGGCTTTAGCGTTTAGGGTTTTAGGATTTAGGGTTAGCTTAGGGTTTAAGCTTAGTTTAGGGTTTGGGGTTTAAGCTTTAGGCATTATGGTTTAGGGTTTTTACGGTTTAGGTTTTAGGGTTAGTTTAGGGTTTCAGGGTTTAAGGTTTAGGGTTTAGGGTTAGGGTTAGGGTTATGGTTTTTTAAGGTTTAGGGTTTAGGGTTGTAGGTTTATGGTTTAGGGTTTAGAGTTAGTTTTATGGTGTAGGATTTAGGGATTTTTTAAAAAACATTAAGCAAACCAATAGGTTTAGGATTATTTAGTTGATTTAGTTTATTTTTTTATTGATTTTTAGTTTATTTTATTTTTTAATTTTTATTTAGGTTTATTTTTTATATTTATTTAGTTTAGTTTATTTATTTTAGTTTAGGTTTTTTTTGTTTATTATTTAGGTTTAGGTTTATGTCTAGTTTTTTTAGTTTATTTTATTTTATTTTAGGTTTAGATCTTTTTTTTTTAAGGTTTATGTTTAGGTTTTTATTTTATTTTTTTAAGTATAGGTTTTAGGTTTTTACTTAAGGTTTTTGGTTTAGGTTTAGGTTTATTTTTAGTTTATTTTATTTTATTTAGTTTAGAGTTTAGGTTTAGTTTATTTTATGTTTTGGTTTAGGTTTTACGTATTTTGGGTTTAGGTTTTGGTTTTATTTATTTTAGTTTAGGGTTTAGGGTTTAGGGTTTGTATCTAAGTAATGTGAAAAGTGGAGGTTTTAGGGTAGTCAGTAAACTTGTTGAAATAATCATGACATCAATCCTTTAAATCATTATGTTATTTTAGGCGTCCCAAGCGGCGCTTTATGGCTTTAATATAGTGAAAAATTAGAGAGTTATTGGTGTGTTAAATAACAAGTTTATTATGGATGGATGCGGGCAAAGAAGTCCATGAAACTAGAATTAGGTTAGGATCTTGGAATATAGGTTTAATTATATTAATGGAATTAATAGATTTATGGTTCATAGAAAGATATATTTTAAGTGTGTTCAAGAAACTAAATGGGTTGGGAGAGGCCAAGGAGATTGATAGTTTAGGTTTTAAACTTTGGTATTCGTAAAAAAGTCAAAATGGTGTAGGTGTGATTATAGATAAAAGTTTGAAGGATAATGTTATAAATATTAATAGATGTGGAGATAGAATTATAGCTTTAAAGATTATTGATACTAAGATTATCAATGTTATAAGTGTCTATGCTCCTCAAGTAGGTTTGGAGGTAAGCAAAAAAGAAAATTTTGGAATGAATTAGAGGGATTAATACAAAAGATACCTCTTGAAGAAAAGTATTTATTGAGGAGATTTAAATGGACATGTAGAGTGGTAGAAGATTTTAAAAGTATTCATGGTGGTTATGGATTTGGAGTGACTAATGAAGAAGGTAGACTATATTAGATTTTGCTTTAGCTTATGATTTTGTAGTTGCTAACACTTTATTTAAGAAAAGAGATGAACATATTATTACTTATAAAAATGGATCTAGTAAAACATTGATTATATTTTGATAAGAAAAATAGATCGTTTAGATAGTAATAATTGTAAGGTCATTCCAAGTGAAAATCTAAGTACCCAACATCGATTATTAGTTTTAGATTTTAAGATGAAAGGTTGTAAGAGAAAAAAAACCATATTATTGTCCTAAAATTAGATGGGGACACTTAAAGAACACAAATAAAAATATTTTTAAGAGCAAGCTACAAGAGATTAGAATTTGGGATGTTCATGAGGAAGCTAACATTATGTGGGAAAAAATAGCAAGTGAAATTAAGCAAGTTGCTAAAGATGTGCTTGGAGAATCAAAAGGAAAAGCTTCTTTTAATAAGAATAGTTGGTGGTGGAGTCAGAGTGTGCAAGAAAAGATAAAAAATAAGAAGTTATGTTATAAAACTTGGTTTAGATGTAAAAACTCAGAGAATTGAGAAAGATATAAAGTGGCTTCTAGAGATTCTAAGAAAGTAATATATGATGCAAAAAATTTAGATTTTAGTGATTTATATAATAGATTAGATACCAAAGAAGGTGAAAGATGTATGTATAAGTTAGCCAACCAAAGAGATAGGAGAAGTAAAGACATAGTTCAAGAGAGGTGTATTAAGGATGAAAATAATAAAATGCTTTTTTTAGAAAAGGATATTGAAAATAGGTGGATGAGGTATTTTGATAAACTTTTCAATGAAGGATCTGAAAGTACGATTGATTTTAGCAACCTTAATACCAAAACAAAAATAGAGAATTTCATTTTATCCATTAGTAAATCTGAAGTTAGTGAAGCTTTAAAGAAAATGAAATGTGGAAAAGCGGGATAATATTCCAATAAGTGTGGAAATGTTTAGAGATCAAGGAATTTCTTGTTTACAAATCTTTTAATGTCATTTTAAAGACTAAAAGATGCCAAATGAGTGGAGAAAGAGTTTGTTGGTTCCTATATTTAAGAATAAAGGTGATGCACAAGAGTGTGCAAATTATAGAAAATTAAGTTAATGTTCCATACATTAAAATTATGGGAGAGAGTAATTGAGCATAGGTTATGATGTGATACGTAAGTTTCATAATCAATTTGGTTTCATGCTGTAGATCTACTATGGATGCTATACATTTGTTAAGGGGTTTGATGGAGAAGCATAGAAAGTAAGGAGGATCTACATATGATATTTATTGATTTAGAGAAAGCTTATGATAAAGTTTCAAGAGATGTTCTTTGGAGAGTTCTAGAATAGAAAGGAGTTAATATTGGTTATATTCAAGTCATTAAGGATATGTATACTAGAGTTACTTGTGTCCAAACACAAGGAGGATTGAAAAAATATTTTCCTATTTCGCTTGGATTACATCAAGGACTTTAAGCCCTTATCTTTTTTTTACTTTAGTTATGGATGTTCTTACTAGGCATTTACAAGAAGATGTACCTTGGTGTATGCTTTTGCTAATGACATTCTTCTTGTTGATAAGACTAGAGAGGGAGTCCAACAGAAACTTGAATTATGGAGGTCAACTCTAGAGTCTAAAGGTTTTCATTTAAGTAGATCTAAAACTAAATATATGGAGTGTAATTTTAGTTGTAGAAGTTCTAGTGGTAGTGTTGTGACATTAGGTGATCAAGTCATTAATAAGAGTGAGCGTTTCAGATATTTAGGCTCTATTGTTCAAAATGATGGTGAAATAGATGGAGATGTTATTAGTAGAATTCAAGTTGGATGGTTGAAGTGGAGGAATGCATCTCGCCTATTATGTGATAGAAAAGTTCCACTTAAACTTAAGGGAAAATTTTATAAGATGGTGGTAAGACCTGCAATGACTTATGGTACAACATGTTGGCCAATAAAAGAGAAGCATAAGACTAAGTTAAGTGTTACAGAGATGAGGATGCTTAGGTGGATGAGTGGCTTTACTCTTAGAGATAGAATGCAAAATGAGTATATTCGGGAAAAAGTTGGAGTAGCTCCAGTGGTAGATAAGATTAGGGAGAGTCATCTTAGATGGTTTGGCCACATAAAGCTATTCGATGACCATCAGTTACGTATTATATTAGATTTGCACTATGTTAAGAAGGTAGAGGTAGACCCTAAAAATACTTGGTTAAGATGTATAAAAATGATCTTAGTATACTTGATTTAAATGAGAATTTGACACATAATAGGACACAATGAAGATGAAGGATTCATGTAGCCGACCTCACCTAGTGGGATTAAGGCTTGTTGTTGTTGTTGTTGTTGTTGTTGTTGTTGTTGTTTATTTTAGTTTAGCTTTAAGATTATTTTATTTTATTTATTTTTTGTGTAGGTTTTTTTTAGTTTATGGTTTAAGTTTTATTTATTATTTATTTTTAGGTTTAATTTTTAGGGATAGGTTTTTATTTAGTTTTTATTTTATTTAGGGTTTTGTGCCACCATCCTTTAATATCTTTGATGGTAGTGGGAGCCCACGATAACACATTATACACTTTGGAGCCAGATGTTGTGACACCGGTGATAGCAATATACTCCTATTCCGCCTTTTCTTTAGCAGTCTGTCAGGTGTTGCATTTGATTGGTACGCCGAACTGTCCAACGGTTCGGTGAAGGCTTTTGTTGAGTTGGAGCACCACTTCATCAAGAGGTTTGCTAGAGCTTAGCAAAGGGTCACTGTAGGTGACCTCATTATGGAGAAATAGAAACTCAACGAGTCCTTTGTTGATTACATTCTCAGGTGGGGCAACCTGAGCATGAAATGCAAACCATAACTGTAACCACAACTTCTCAAGAATATCCATGACCCAATTGCCTTCATACTTAAGGGCTTTACTAGCAAAAAATTTGAGAAATTAATCAACAAGGAGGCTAGCCAATAATAAGAAGTCAAATAGTTTCCCTTTCCTGACAAATCATCTAGGCCCAAGCCGTAGAAGGTGTTTGAGAAGAAGCCAAGGACAATTGTGGGAGTGGACAGAGGGAAGAAGCTAGCCAGAGTTCAATTTGAGAGGCTACGAGCTTAGAAACCTCCTTTTCCACCTCCTCTTCCACCACCTCGACCATCATATCAGCTACTGCAGCCACCACAATGACTATTTCGGCCACCTCAGTAGCTTACCTAATAGTGGTATTCATATCCATCGTCAGTTAGCTACTTTCCACCTACTCTTGTTGATAGATTGAATAAGCCATATTCATTCAAGAGGGAGGAAGTTAATAAAATCTTTAAGAATCTCTTAAAGAAACCTGACTTTCAGTTACCAGAGCTTAAGAGGCCGGAGGAACTGGGCAAGAGCGATGATCCTACTATTGCCCCAACCACCGCATGTTAGGCCATGTCTTAGAGGATTGTATCACTTTTAATGACTACCTTGAGCACAACTAGAAGTTGAGATCCATAGTTATCCCTTAGGAATGCTTATTAGAATAACCATCCAGTTCTGTTAGAGTAATCCTTGGGGATACTTGCGATCATCTTAAGACCAAAGAAGGTTAGTATACCTCCCAATTCTGAACCTCTAAGAATATCATTTCTAAGATCAGGAAGCTTTCCTTATAGGTGCATGAAGTAGCTCAAACCTCCAACACCAAGGAAGGTTTGCTAGTTGCAAAGGATAACTCAGGCAAGGTGATAGCCCAGCAACAGCAAAAGCTCACCATACTTGCTCGGGATAGTCCAATAGCCCAGCCATCGCCCGAATCCAGTACTCCCTCCATCATTATAGCTACCACCTCTTCTGCTAGCTCCTCTTCTATTGTCAGGAGCATTGTATCTATGGATAAGGGCACTAAATCTCTTACTCCTCTTATATTACTTGATTTCTATCATGTGCCTCCACCCAAAAAGAAATTAATGAAGAAAACTGATTCTACTTATATATTGTCTACTTCTGATGCACTTGATTTTATTTCAATTGAAATTTCTCCGAGTATAAATAAAAATAATAGCTCGAGTAGTTTCGATCCTTTCCTTTCTGATTTGGAGTAGGAAGATCTTTCTCTGAATCAATCAGATTAACCTCTTGAGATTTACTTGGAGATAACTAACTCTGAGGATCCCATAGGAGAAGTTGTAAGTATGCCAGATGAGAAGGTAAAACTTTCCACAAGCTCATCATTCCAAGAAGTCACTAAAGTCAACCTAGCAGTGGAAAAGTTCTACCTCCTAGGGTAGTGCCTCATGATAAGGTTAAACAAGTCATTGGTTTCATTGAGTAGATAACCCCTCCATAGGATGCTCCACCCATGGATATGCTTATGGAGGACCAAGCCAGAGTTGACATAATGTCCCAAATTTCACCTTAGAAAGTTTCCAAGCTAAGCATATAAGCATTTGTCTTATCCAAAGAGATGAGGGAATCTCTAATCAAGGCCTTACTTGATCTAGAGATATGCTTAGCTCACTGACGCTACTAAAGAGGAGGCATGCCACTAAGGACATCTTAGAGTTACATTCAAGATGAAGACTTACTCATAGACGGAGCACAATCACCTCTTTACATTACAAAGGGATGTTGGAAGACATGGCTATCTAGAGTTGTGACCTGTGTGTATCATTCAACATTATGAGTCTAAGAACCCTTGCCTACTGAGGATCGACATCTCCAAACCCAAAAAAGAAAGGATGATGTTGAGAGGATTCAATGAACAAGGTGAGAGGGCCTCAGGTGTTTATTTTGGATGTAGGGGGGACTTTTTGAGGTGATCGTACAACATTGAGGTATGATACTATCTCAAAAGATAGAGGCATCACCCTATAATGGACCTAATCACAATAAGGACTCCTAAGGCATGATGGGTCTTCAATGTACCAGATTTTTCCCCTACTTTACATGGATGAATAAAGTAGGTTTATATTAAAGCAAGTTCTTAAGTTCTATGGAGGCAAGCCTCCATAGATAATTACATCTTAGAAAATTAAATTTCTTAAGAATACTCTTAATTAGAGAAGACAATTATCAGCTCTAAAGATTTCAAGGTTAGACTATCAAAGGATTGGTTGTATTTAGAAAATTAATTGGGAAAGTTCAAGGAGAAGACTTATTTTTGGAATCTAAATGAAATAGGTAAGAAATGATCATGATACTAGGAAGCCTAGTTCTATGGTTGGGATTTATAGTTTTGAAGTTGAAGAGATTTATATGTTTTGAGTTGAAATTTAATTACATTACTAGTGCTTATAATCCGCCAACATAAGGTTGGGGGAATGCCTAAGAGGTGAGAATTTATGCTCATAGCCCGAAAGAAATAGGTACCTTGGATCCTAAATCTAGGGAGCTTTAGTACGAGCTAAAGCATGACCTAAATCTAAGTGATGGGTGGACATAAGCGAGAATAAATTGTCTGACTTCTAGACTTATAACCGCCTTGAGTGGCCACCCGCTAACTTCCTACAATTATAAAACTGTGTAGTCCAGTCTTATGAATTGCAAGATAGGTAGGGTAGTTATTTAATTAAAAAGAGACTGAGGTCCTAAACACACTCTCTAAGAGACTAGAGCATGACTGGTATGAGCATATGGCTTAATCTATATATGCAAAATCTTTTCAAATTTTATTTCATTTTAGACACACCATTTTGACAGAGGCCTTTGGATTTCTTATGCCTAAATACATGATGAAATAGGTTATGGGTCAAATCAGCTAGAAGAAGGTGTTCTCCACAATAAGGGATTCCCTCACAAATGGAGATTCCTTCATGTTCAAGAGAGAAAGAATATGCATGCATGATGAAACATACAACCATACAACTAAGGGGTTGCTAAATCTTTAATTATCTTATTTATGTCTTAGGTTTTATGATGAGGTTATGAGTTGTTTAAAATTTAGTTATGAGTGATTAGTTGGGTAGAAAAGTTATTTTATCCTAAGAGCCTAATCATATCCAAGCCACACATTAAAGCATCAATCATTTAAGAAACTATGAAAAGCATGCCATCCTAATGCACAATGTAAACATAATATCAAACAATTATATAAACTATCATAAAAGAATAAAAGATGGGTGGTACACGCATACAACCCAAGAGAGAAAAGATGGTAACCCACCCTTATAACCTAGAATATGAAAGAATAATTATAATTGTATTAAATGCTATGGGGGTCTTCTTTCATATCTCCATTTTGATTTGGTTCCTTCTTTGATTTGATGGTGCTTGCTTCAAAGGCATAGGGCACCCCAGACAAAGCCTTCCCACGCTCATCCTAATCCCCATAGCACTAATCCCAATTCCTATTGCAAAATTACATTTATGTGGAAAAGTAAATCTAACTACACCTACAAAATAGAGGTTAGCTAAATATACATATAATCCCAAATATTTATAATTTAATTTAGCACCCTACATGGGTAACTAAGCCCACCTATCCTAACTTGGATTATGCTTAAGGATTTAAGCAACCCAAAAGAGCATTCACATTTATTTTAAGCATCCCTTAAGCATAATCCCTATAGAAAACATGATTAGGCTAATATTGGCCTATCATCCAACAAAGCATACACCCTAACATCCAATCTAAAATAATACATCATAAAATAAAAACATACATCACATCATACACATCCTAACTTAGAGCTAGAAGTGGTGACTTAATTCTAATGTGTATTAAGGCTTGTGTGTAAGTCTTGTTAGGCATTAGTTATTTTTTCTAAGTGTAGAAGGATTCAATTTAACATGAAAGGTTGATTTCACTTGAAGTAGTTTAATTGATTTGAGAATTTTAATTTGTGTTTCTTTTGTTTCATATGATTTTACACTTAGAAACTAAGCGTTATAAAGAGAGAAAAGAGGATTGCCTCTTTCATCACAACATTAATCCATTTCTAAAGTATAATAGTTTGATTTAGTTCTCTTTAGTGAATGGCTTATTAAATGATTTAATTAATCCTAAGTTTAGGTTCACTTTAAATAATCCTATTCAAAATGAAAGGCATCTTAAGATTAATTGAATTGAATTACTACCACATGAGATATATTAAATCATTCTTTTCCATCACATGTAACATGCATATGATTTAATCCTATGTGTATCTATACATGCAAATATATTTTAGCACACTTAAATGATGAATGTATGTGAATATTTAGAATTTATATTTTATTTGATTGCATTATTTAAACATATTAATTTAAAAATTTATCCAAATTCTTATACAAAAAAGACATAAGAATAAAAATAACTAGCATATGCCGTTGTTAAACAAGGGAAGTGAGGTAATCAAATGACCTTTTTGGAGCAAGCTAAAGCACCGTATCCCTAGGATGTCTAGACTATATGCCCATTTGCATTGAAACATATGTAAATTCATATACATGAACATAGGAAGTAAGCTCCAAATCATATGGCTAATTAATTCAACCACTTAGTCAATTATGAATGCATGCAATTTTAATGTAAAATGGGATTTTCATTCACTAATCACATATACATATACATGAAAGATATAAAGAAAGTAAGTATGTCATTGTTAAACAGGAAGTGAGGTAATCAAATGACCTCCTTGGGGCTAACTAAAGCCTCATATTCCCTGGATGTATAGACTATATACTTGCTTTTCTTGGACACATGGATGTATACATAAATAAGGGAAAGAAAACCATGCAAAGATTGTATATTTTTATTGAATCATTTATATATGAATTAAAGCTCTATCCAAATTCTAATGTTGAAATACATAAGAATGAAATCAAATGGGTGCTATTGTTAAACCATAGTGAGGTAATCAAATGACCTCCTTGATCTAAAGGTTCCCAAAATTTCCTGACTATATACCCATTACCATTCAATCTTATATAAATCAACACATGAATAGAGGAAAGAGAACTCAACATTCATACACTTAAGCTATAAGCACATGCTTTTCTTATGTATTTATAACTAACATCATAACACATATTATTATTCATTTATAAGCTTTTGAAAAATACATTTGATTTAATAGATAATAGCCACATATATTAAATTAAATCAACACATGCAAGCTTACATAAAGGAAATCCATTTTATTTTACTTGATTTTGAAAAGATGGATGCATGAATTCAAATGACATACCAAATTTAACATGATTGGAAAGAGGACAATCAAATATAAGCATGTGATTCATTCAACCAAACTAGTTCTTAAGGACAATCAAATCAAATAAGATTATTTAAAGCAAAACCAAAGCTCTTTATTAATTAAGTTTTGGATTTGATTTGATTTAAAGAGGAGAAGAGAAATCATCACTTACTATTTTAAACCCATTCCACATTAGTGATTTAATTTAAGAAATGTAATTAAGTTGATTTTATGGGTTAATTAAGTTGAACCCTTAATTAGATGAATTAATTACCTTACCTATGTCACCTTAAAGTAATTAACTAAATAATTATGAGCCAACATGATATGCAATGGAAAATAAACTTGCAATGATCCTAGAAATAAAAAGGGCCAAATGCAATTTGTTCATGATTAATAATTAGATTAAGGGACTTAATTTTCATTAAACTCCTTATGTTATTAAACACCCAAAGATCTACCCCATGATTTAATTAATTAAGGTCTGATGTGATTATGATTTCAATTTGATTAAGTGATATAATTAATTAGTTAAACCTTAATTAATTTCATTTAAAAAAGGGTGAAATGAACATTAGGAAAGGGGTCTCAATCCTATTTCTTAATTCACTTACTGTTGAATAATGATTAGCAAACTTAATTAACTAATTTGTTACTATTCATGGGATTAATTAATGATTAATTAAGTTAAAAGAGTAGTTAAGGTTTAATTAGTCAATTTTCCTAACTAAGTGACCAACAAATCCCAAGAAAATCATGGGAGGCAGATCATCCCAATAAATTATCTCACACAAAAATTGGGATTAATTACTTAAGTAATTAAGCTAAAAATTTTAAATTGCTCAAAATTAGTTAAGATCATTTTTAATTAATTCTCAAAATACCTTTAAAATGAGTTTTATTTTTTTTATTTTGATTTTGCATGATTTTTAGAAGTTTCACCATTAGAAAAGATTAATTAAACCGCTAATTATTAAGCCATGTGCCATGCTAACATGGCACACTTTCCATGTGGCACTGCGGGATTGGCTACTAAAAACTTATCCGACTCAGCGCCTATGTGGCGGTGGTGGATGCGCTTTCTCATTCATGATCCGGTCTAAGATCGGATGGCTACAATTAATCCTACTGCTTAATAAGATTAGATTAGATTGATCTAGCGAATCTAATCATGACCGTCCATTCTGATCAAGCAGAACGGATGGTGCGTGATCTAATGTCACATGAGTGAGAGAGAATGGAGTTTGTCCGCCATTGCTCACTTGATCTGAGCTTACCTAAGCTTGGATCAACTCCAAAAAGATCCCACACTTTCATGACATCAATCGGAGGGGATCCAACGGTCAAGATCACACAAGTTACAAGTTTTCTTCAAAAAGCTCCAACCCATGTTTTCTTAAGGATTTGTTTTGAAAGCATACCTCACTAGAGCTAAAGACCGTCAGCTTGAACAATTGAGGAAGCTTCAAAGAGTGGAGACGAAGCCCAGTTGACTAGCAATTGGATTAATTCCTTGATGTTCACTTAGAAGGCCAAGAACAGATGATTTAGAGCTCACTTTGATTGAAGTCCTACCTCCGGTGCTCATGAAGCTTAGGAGATGATTTATTATTGCTTAATGAGGCCTAAAGAAGGTGCATAGAATGTTATTTTGATTTTGATGAAGAAATGGGAATTTCCTATTTTGGGATGGACGAGAATGGCATTTTTTTGATCGAGGAATGAGCTTGGGAGCATAGGGAATGGCTCTAGAAGCTCATTTTGAGTAGTTGGGCTATGAGGAATGATGTTTTTGTGTGTTTGAGTGGAAAGGAGGGGGTGTATACCCCTTTTAATCTTGATCGGATGGCAGGATCGAGTTTGGCTTCTAGTGGCCATCTGGCCATCTCAGAGAGTCGTGGGTGGCAAGGAGGAGGTGAGTTGGCTTGCTTGGTTGGTTGAAGGTGCAGAGGTGGCTGCCAATGAAGAATCATGGGTGTCCTATGGGTTTTGATGCTCCAATATGGAGGGTGAGATGATTTTACCTTCCATGGGTCGTCAAGGCTGTCCTAGCTAGGACCATTGGGAGAGTACTAAGTGTCCAAGGATTGGAAATGACCACTTACATAGGTGATTTGTCTCATGTGATGCCCTTGAGCCAAGGGTAGAATGATCATTTATCATTGGATTTGATTTGGGCAGATTTGAAATGAGTCAAAAGTGGGTTAGCCCAAATTTCAAGTCAATTGGAGTTGATTTGGTTAGGTTGGGTCAAGTTTGCTAATTGGTCAAATTGGGTCAAATCAAGGGTTAGGTCAAGTTGATGTGATCATTTGGGATATTTTGGCTCAATTGGTTTGGTTTAGTTTAGCTTAGATTTGATTTTGGCTCATTTGAATTCATTTGGGTCAAATGGGTTAAGTTGATAATTTTGACTAAATTGGCCAAATTGGCTTGGGTTTGGTGTTGGTTTGGCTTTAGTTGACCAATTAAAGATGATTGTAGGCTTTGGTTTCAATTAATTTGGAATTGGTTTTGATTTAGGCCAACTTGAACCTTTAGGTCAATTTGGGCTAAAATTCAATTGGGTCCAATCATGGCTTTGGTCAAGTTCAACAATCAATTTGGAATGAACTTGAGCCATTGGTTGCAATCAATTTGGTTTATATTGATTTGACCCAATTTGATTTTTAGGTCAATTTGGGTCAACTTGGGTCAAGAGGGCCAATTGGGTTTATTTTGACTCAATTGAAGGTCAAGTCATATTCAAATATTGATTTTGATTTGGTATGAATCATTGGTTTCAAAGGATTAGTTGCAGTTAGTTTGGGTTCATATGGTTAAGGGGTTGACTTGGTAAAATGACCAAGTTGACTTGGTTTGACCCAATTTGTGATAATTGATCAACCTAGGGTGATCAATAATCATGATGGGAGGTTTTGATGGGCTTGGTTCTATCTAATTTGGGTAGGATTAGAACTTGGCTCAAATAGGTCAAATTGGCCACTTTGGGTCAAGTGGACCAATTGGGTTTAGTTGGCTTGATTTTGCATTGAGTTTAATTTAGCTGAGTTTATATATGGATTTGTATTGATATATAAATTCAATTGGAATTGGCTTGGGTTCAAATGGGTTTTGGTTCATCTGAACATTTCAAGTTAAAAGGGTTAAGTTGGGTTTGACTTGGGTTGATTTTGGTTTGGCTTGATGATTGTAGATTTCATTTATATTTGTGAATATGATTGAAGGTATGATTGATTCATGAGAAAATCAATTGAATTTGGGTTTTGGAATGAAGGAATTTGGCTAAATCCATGGAGTTTGGTCATGTGGCTTAAGTTCAGATTTTGATTTGGTTTGACTTAGTTTAGATGATTTAAATGTATATTTCATTTAAATTTGTTAAGATTATTGAAAATATGATTGATTTGTGAAGAGATCATTTTAGTTTGAATTAATTTGGATTAAGATTTGGCTAAGTCCATGGGATAGGTCATATGGCTTAGGAAGGGTTTTTATTTAATTTTATTTAGTTTGATTTAGTTTTGATCATTTGAATGTAGATTTGATTTATATTTAAGAAGATGATTGAAGATATAAATTGATTATGAGAAAATCAATTGATTTTTGATTGATTTGGATTAACATTTGGCGAAGTCCATGGGATATGTCATATGGCTTAGTAAGGGTTTCATGTTTGGATTTGATCATGGGCCTCAATCTTTTGGTTTTGGAATTTTGGATTGGATTTGGATATGAATTTGATGTTTGAATTGAACTTGAGGTTTGGTTTATGAAGGTGAACATGGATTGGAATTAGGTTGTAGGGTAGGTGGATTATCTTAATCCCTAAGGCATAACCTAATTCTATGGTTAACCCTTCTAAGTCTTTAGGCTTATTATAAGTGTTTTCCTAATTAAGAAATGTCTTATGACTAGGGAAGTCTTAGGGTCTACAAGACTCCTAAGTCTAAGATGGGAAGATTGAATTACTCCAAAAGTGAGGTCAAGACTTAGCAATAGTGTTTAGAGATAAAGTGAAAGCCAAGTTTCACATTATAGACTCAAAATACATCTTTCAATGCTTTGCTTGGAGACCATGGATACATGAGAACAACATAGTTCCATCCTTTCTACATCAAGATGTTTATGAGGAGAGGAGATCACACTATGTCAAAGAGATCTGCCATTTAAAGTTTAAAAATAAAAGAAAAGAAGAAAAGAAAGAGAAAGAAAGAGAAAAAGAAAAGAAAAGAAAATGAAAAAAAGGATAGACTTGGAGGAGGAAGTGAGCCATTACCCACACCTAGGATGACGACCTCCACCAAGAGGAGCCGTTAGAGTCCCTGGGGGAAAAAACCTCTTTATTGGCTAGCTAATAAAAGATATGTCCAAGTTACCAAGAGTACACCTGTTATCCATATAGACTTAGAATCTAGTTCATAGGATGAGTCTTATATGGTTAGCACACTAGCCAGCTCTTCTCAACAGTAGATTCCCTTGGAGGTGATAATTGAACCAGATAGCGATGAAGACTAGGCTCCAAAGCAATGAATAATTTTATCCAAGTATATATGTGAAATAGTTCAGCTTCAGTTGGGAACCTTAGCTCTAACCCCACTTTCCTCTCAAAAAGCTGAGAGTTTGGTTGTTAAGGAAGCCCTTAAATCATCCATAGGTGTGAAGACTCAGAGGTTCTTTCTAGGAGCGTCATCCTCAAGTCAAGAAGTTGATGTAGAACTTGAGGATGATTCATATAAAGAATTAATAGAATGACATTTCGATTGGTACTTGCCTTGTGTTCATAATTTAGCAAAGATAGGGTTAATCCCACATAATTTGTTAAAGCACAGGTCAGACTACTTTGAAATAATATGGAAAAACAAATGCAAAAGCTCTCCATCAAGATGAATAGGAATATAATCCGATGATGATGATTTCTACTTAATCACCAATCATTTGGATTTTGATAGTTTCTTTTCAAATCACATTAACTCATATGAGGAGCTGCTTAAAACTTGGATGATCCAGATGATTTTGAAGTCAAAGATGCACTAGAGTTCAAAGAAGAGATCAAGTCAACCATCGATGAGCTCAAAGAAATCAACTTAGAATCAAGAAGATCCACACCGACACATCGTTTTTT
This sequence comes from Cymbidium sinense, assembly GCA_021442155.1. Lineage (NCBI taxonomy): Eukaryota > Viridiplantae > Streptophyta > Magnoliopsida > Asparagales > Orchidaceae > Cymbidium > Cymbidium sinense. The sequence goes on from CM038214.1 coordinate 70,452,395, forward strand.
GTTGAATGAAATTGAAACCAATGACTTAGCTAAGTTTAGTTTAAGGACTGCTTTGCATGGAGTTTTAAAGAGATGCTTAGATTGGCTTCTAACATAGCGGTCCAAAAACTAATAATAGAGCCAACTGCTAACCCTATCAAGCAAGCTCTTATATGCATGCAATTCGACATAGAACAATAAGTCATTTATAAAGTTATGAAATTGATCGATCTTCATTAGAAGAAACATACCTACTTAGCATAGTCTAATTAAGAAAAAATGGTCAAATTCACATATGCTTTGATTTTAGATTTAAATAAGGTATGTCCAAAGATGAATTTCCACTACAAATCTTAGAGTGATGTGGACATTGTCTCATCTCATGTAGTCTTCTCTTTCATAGATGGCTCATCTAGATATAACCAAATATAGATGGCCCCTGAAGATGAAAGAAATACTACTTTAAAACCCCCGATCGATTCTTTTGTTATAAGGTCATGCCTTTTAGCCTTAAAAATGTTGGTGCTATATGCTTGTGGGCTATGACTCAAATCTTTGATGAACTCATTCAAGATCAAGTTGAGTGCTATGTTGATGATCTTATGGTTAAAAGTAGAGAAAAGGAAGGCCATCTCTTTGACTTCAGAGTAGTTTTCAAACAGTTAAGATAATTTAACCTCAAAATGAACCCCATGAAGTGTATTCGAGTAGGTTCAAAAATTCATTGAGTTTTTGTTTGACACCATGGATTCAAAATCAATCCATAGAAGATCAAGTCGATATTAGAATAGCCACCCCCTAAAAGTTTAACTAAACTCAGATCATTCTAAGGGCAGTTGGACTATATAAGATGCTTTATATCCAACCTATCAGAAAGATGTCAGCCATTCTCAACTCTTGTCAAAAAGGATGCCAAGTTCAAGTGGGATGATAAGTGTGAGCATGCCTTTGAAGACATCAAGCATTACCTGATTATGTGATCGATTCTAGCAACCCCTATCCTGTGCAAGCTGCTCATACTTTACACGGTTGTGTTAGATCACTGCCTTGGTGCTTTGTTGGCCCAAGCCAATGACAAAGAGAAGAAAAATGTCCTCTACTACCTGAGTCATCATATAATCCATGCTAAGGCTAATTATCCACCCATTGAGAAGCATTGCCTAACTTTAATCTTTGCATCCCAAAAGCTACACCACTACATGCTTCCTCATAAGGTGAACTTAATCTCTAGGATCGATCCACTATAATATCTCATGACACAGCTGATGCTATCCGGACGGTTGGAGTGATGGTTCATGATCCTCTCATAGTTTGACATTACCTTTGTACTCTTTCGTGTGGTAAAAGGAAGCAAGTTAGATTTCTTAGCAGACACCCACTTCTTGACTTTGCTTAGTGATGATCTCCGATAGAAAAATCATGAACTTAGGGGACACTAGTACTTTGATGGTCCTCTCAAAGAGGAGAAGAACCACAATCTCATATTCTAGGAAAGGCAGGGATAGAAATAGTTCTCCTAACTCTAGACAACAATGTGATGAGATTCTCATATCATCTATCCAATCCTTGCACCAACAACGAAGCTGAATATGAGGCTCTGATTGTTAGTCTAGAGTTATCCATTACTCTAAGCATCTATAACATCAACATCTTCAGGGATTCTAAGCTAGTTATCAACCAAATCACTAGGACTTATAAGATTATAAATCCCAAGCTCCATCACTACCATAAGTACACCATGGAGTTATTGGCACAAATCTCAAAGCCTACCACTTATAAGATTCCTCGAAGAGAAAATGCTGTAGTGTATACTTTAGCAAAGCTTGCCAAGGAGTTGGCATGTCCAGAGGATGATTCCATATCAATAAAGGTCCAAAATAGATAAGTCTTATCCCTTATTGATATTGAACTCATCAAAAAGTACTCTTTTGAAGGGGAGGTTTTCATTTCCAAGAAGGACGAGGAGTTAGATTGGAAGCAACCATTCATGGATTACCTAAATAAAGGCAAACTACCTCAAATGAAGTCACAAGCCCATCAGATGAAGCAGACAGCACTTTCCTATGCTCTTGTGGATGGTGTCTTATACCGATGATCTTTCGATCATATGTGGTTATGTTGTTTAGATAATCATGAAGCCTGTAAGATCGTGATCGAGGTAAACTTAGGATTATGTGGATCCAACCAATATGGTCTGATGATGAAAGCCAAGATCAAGAGACTAGGATACTACTAGTCATCGATGATCAAAGATTGCATGGATATGGCTAGGTGATGCCACCAATGTCAAATACACGGTGTGGTCCTATGCCAACCACCCAACATTTTACATCCTACATTGGCCTCATGTCCATTCGAATGTTGGGGTACATACATTATGGATACGATTAATCTTCCTTCTTCCAAGGGTCATCGATTCATCTTAGCTGCTATTGAGTTCTTTTCCAAATGAGCAAAGATTTTCTCTGGAGAGGTCATAGCTCTTTTTTAGAACCATATTATATATAGGTTTGGAGTTGTTTGATGAATTATATCTGATAATGGTACTGCGTTCAAGAGCACCGAGATTAACAACTTTACCTGGAGACACAACATTGATTGGAGATATTCTACCATCAACTACCCGAAGGAAAATGGTCTTGCAGAAGACTTCAATGAAACTCTCATCCAAATAATAAAGAAGACAACAAAATAAGAGATAGGCATGAGTTTAGTTGAAGCTTGGCCTACTGCACCATATATATAACTCCAACTTAGTCTACTCCTTTCTCCTTAGTGTATGGGTCTAAAGCCATTCTACCATTATAAGTCCAACTCCCATCACTAACGATGGTTGTGAGTAGCAAGATCATAACAGAGCAGAATGCCAAGTTGTCATTAGAAGAGCTTGAAGTTTTGGAGGAGAGACGCCTAAGGGCATGCCAAAACCTCAAGTTATACAAAGCTAAAATGATTCAAATTCATAAGAAATTAGTTTTTCCTAGAGGTTTTCAAGGATGAGAGCTTATAATAGTTCTAAGAAGATCAATTATTGTCGTCGTAAGATGGGAGGCATGTTTGAACCCACATGGGAAGACCCTTTTTCCATAGAGAAGGCCTACCAAGGAGGATCTTATCAACTTATTAGTCATAAGGGAGAGCACCCAATGCTTCCAATCGATGAGCTCTACATAAGAAATATTATAAATGTTTGAAAATAATTATCATCAATGAAAATTTCATTTCAAATTCAATCTCCTCCATGTTGAAAGTATTCTTGTTTGCAAATCTGCCATAATATGTTTAAGGTAGGTGTAAGGAACTCGAGTGACGTCCTATCCTTCATCGACACAACACAAATACAAACTACACACAAACATATAAAACAAACACATATCTTTTAACTCGACTACTGAGTTGAGATAACAAATGACACTCACTAATAGTTGCTCTAGTCGCCGAAGCTACCTGCTAGTGTGTCACCATAATCATCTTGCTTTGAGATGTAAGTCGCTACACTTTCTTCTTCCTTACTTAGACATGCACACACGATGAGCCCTTATTAGTTTGGTGGGCCGAAGTTATCTCATGTTGGCTTCATTTAAGAGGATGTGAGTCTATTACACTTTCTTCTTAGATTATCCTTTGTGTACTGATTGGATCAAGTATATTTGAGGTTAGGATAAGACCCATAGTGGCTCCTTACCTTCTGACTGCTTCAAGTCTAGGTCTAATCCTTCCTCGATGCTCCCCACTTAGTAGTCACTCTAGGTTAAATAACATCTATCTTGCCAATGATAGACTATCTTGATGATTAGTTTCATTTAGAAAGTTGTAAGCCTACATGCTTTCTTTATAGATTGACCATTGGAAACTAATGGGCACCTTAGGTTGGTTGGTTCTCACTATGCTAATGGATACACCACTCATGCTGACAGATACACCTTAGGTTCATTGGTTTTCACACCTTAGGATACACCACTCATGGCATAAGTCCATGCTTTCTTGAGTTGTTGACACCTATAAGATTTCAGGCTCAAGATAACGCCCCTAGCAACACCTCCCCTATGGGAACTATATTTGTATCACATCTTTTGCATCCCCATTTAGACACTACTGTTATCAGTCTCTTTAGTAACCCCCCCTGATTGGAGAATCATCAAAATGTGCATCTAGATAGGTCAAGGATAACATAGCCCCTTCTTAGTGTGGTCCCTCATACACCGATAAGGTCCACACAAACATATAAATATATATATAGATATATATATATATATATATATATATATATATATATATATATATATATATATATATATATATATATATATATATATATATATATATATATATATATATATTAACTTGTGATTAGAGGACACCCTTACCTTTTCCCAAGAAGGCATCCTATCTTTAAGGCAGTGTTAGCAAAACTCCCTATAAGAATCACCTAACTACTCTTGAGTTGATATAAGTCCCCAGCAACATTCACTCAATAGTAGCCCCTAAGTCATGTTTGATTTGTTGTGCTACCAACAGGTCAACTTAGCGATTGTTCCCTACTTTGAAAGATGTAAGTCTGCCACGCCTTCTTCCTAACACAGTCATTGCACACTAAAAGGCAACCCCTTAGGTTTTCTAGCTATACCCCATAGCTAATAGACTATCCATTTGTATTCTTAAATTTGAGATAAGACAAGTCTGATATTGCCCCTTCTCATTGGGTCCATCACACACCGACATGATCCATAAATAAATCTATCAAATTTGACCGAGCTCACATCCCTAGCAGATATTCCCTCAATTCAAAATCAAACTAAACCAAACAAACCATACCAAATCACATGAAATTAAGATACATTTAACCCTGACTACTTTGAGTTGACATAAGTCTCCAGTGGCATTCACTCAGTAGTGGCCCTAGTTCAGGTTTGATTTGTTGTGCATCCAATAGGTCACCCCAGTAGTTGTTCCTCATTAAGGAAGATGTAAATCTACTATGCCTTCTTCCTAGCATAACTATTGCACACACCGAAAGGCAACCCCTTAGGTTGGTTAGCTCTAACCCACAGTCGGTAGACTATCTCTTTAGAATTGCAAACTTGAGGTTGGTCAAGGTTGATATAACCCATTCTAAGTGGGTCCATTGCACACCGATAGGGTCCATACATTAACTCAGATTAAATCAAACCCAATCTAATTTTCTTTTATGGATTTAAATTACACCCTTCTCCCTAGCATAACCCTAAATCATATATAAACAAGTCAAGCAAATAAATTAAATTCAAAACCAACCTTCCTAGTTGAGCCAAATTAAACCAACTCCCCCAATAGAGTCTAAATCAAAGAAATCCAACTAAACCCTTATTCCCAGCTGATACATCCCCAAATAAATCTATGAAATCAAACTCAAATCCTAATTCATGGATAGCAACCGCTTCCCAAGTAGATGGTTCATATACTTGATCCAAGGCCCATTTCTATAGCAGATATGCCTCCACATCAATTAAAATAAAAGAAATTAAAGTCAATTTGATCATAATTCCTGATGGCTTATTGATTCCTATCCCCAATGGCTCTTCTTTCCATAAATCATATAATCAAATCAAATTCAAACCTTATCCCAAGCATATTTTCTTCTTCTATGCCCTCGATATAAACCCCTCACATGTCATGTCCAATGCATGTGTGATCCCCTAGCGGATCTCCCTCCATGTCCTTGACATGGAATTCTCATCAAATCTTATTTCTTCTTATATGCACACCTTTAATATGTCAACCAAAATCCTAACAATGTATTCATTCAAATTACATCATCTTAACATTATAATCAACATTTTATGATTTGTGATGCTGCAAGCTCAAACTAACTATTCAATACATGCTAAACATATTATAGTGTGAATTAGCACACTATATTATATTATAATATATGATGTCATATTATAGTTTTCTATAATATAATATATTGTCTAACATTGAAGCTCATTAAAATATTTTAAAAAGAACAAAAAACAAAAATTTCTCAAAATATGAATATTGTTCATTTTAGATGTAAAATTATTATTTTCCTATTAGAAATGGTACAAAATAGCATAATTTTTGTGTTGCTTCTTGGTGTGTGCCATGAATGTGGCCAAATTCTTCCATCTCAACCTTCAAATTAACATTTTGTGAGTTTTGGCCCAATGTATTAAATAAAAGTAAATCATACTAAAGGTACAATAACATTTAGTAACACACCACCACATTCATATATATGTGAAGTTATATTGTTATGTACATTATATTTTAATATGCTTTCATATAATATATTATCTTACATTACACCTTAAAATGAATAACTTTAAGCAAAAAATTTATAAAATTTGGGTGAAAAATGAACATTTATTTTGGATGCAAAATTCTATTCTTTTGACTAGATGACACACCATAACACACCCCCATTGATGTTCCCTAATGCTTACCTTAAATTTGGCCAAATCCCATCATTTCAGCCTAGAAATTAGTATTTTTATGAATTAAACCAGTACAAACTCTACTACATCATACTATCAGAAACTAAAATAAGCTAAATAACATGTAGTAATAGACAATAGTATGCTATAATGTATGATGCTACACTATGGCATCCTATATTATATAACATATTATATTATATTATATTGCTTATCAAATCAAAAGGGATTGCTTAAGATAAAAAATCATAAAATTAGTCTAAACAATAAAAAACTATATATTTTAGTTGTATCAATTACATATTTTTAATTGGAACAATATATTATGATGCCATGCTCTACCTATTATGAATTTGGCCAAATTCCACCATTTTAAAGTCTAAACCAACATTTTTATAAATAATGCTAGTGTAGGCTTGATTGTATGATTGTAAAATACTAAAAGAATTTAAAATGCACAGAACAATATATTGTGATATATGATTCAATACTATACAACAACATATAATATTTATTTTGAACATAAAATCTTACTTTTTAGACTACAAGTGGTGTTGCACACCTGTGGTACTACAACTTAATTCCCACTTCAAATTTAATAAATTTCATCATTTGATTTTTCAAATCAATATTTTTATGATTTATATTAGTATAGACTATAGGGCACAATACCATAATATACTAATACATTTCAAAACATCTTATAACATCCAAAAACACATCACTACATCTCAAACATATTATGTTACATTATACTATTATATATGGTATTATAATGTGATTTAGGATTAGGGTTTAGGGTATTCAAATCTCTAATAGTTAAGGGAAAGTATCTTGAAGACATTTTATTTAGCTACCATAACTATGTTAGGATTAGGTCATTCTTTATATCTACTCATATTGACATTTTTATTCAAGGTTTAGGGTTGAGGGTTTAGAGTTATGATTTTGGGTTAGTTTAGAGTTTAGGGTGCATGGTTTAGGGTTTAGGGGTTAGTTTAGGGTTTATGGTTTAGAGTTTAGGGTTTGGGGTTTAGGGTTTAGGGTTTAGGATTGTAGGTTTTATGGTTTAGGGTTTATGGTTTTAGGGTTTAGGGTTTAGGGTTTAGTGTTTAGGGTTTAGGGTTTTTAGGATTTAGTGTTTAGGGTTTAGGGTTTAAGTCTTAGGTTTAGGATTTATATTTTAATTTAGGGTTTAAGGTTTAAGGTTTTTTTAATAGAGAATAAATTCAGATTCAACATTTCTTCTTTTTGATTTCATTAAGCAATAATCACCCCAAGTTTTCTAAGATACAAGCGATGACATAGATAAAAAATGAGCACCCGTAGAGCAAATTAAAAACCCTTGATAAGAATCCTCTACAGAAAGACAGTTCCATAAGTAGCATCAAATAATACCATTCTTCAATTTCTCCAGCTCCCATCAGACCACCCCCACCTCTTGAGTAGCAGGATCCTCCATCATATCCCTGATCTCTCCCTCTACCACCACCACACTTGTAACCTCCATCGCTCTTCTTGCCACCATAACCACCACACCTCTAACCACCACCTCCATATCCACCAGCACCTTGAAATCCCCCACCACCACTATGATAACCGTCACCTCCATCTTTACCTCCACCACCAGATTTAGACAAAGCCTAGTTGATGGTGACAAGGTTATGCCCATTCTTAGGGTAGTTATTAGGGTTTAGGTAGTTTATAGAATTTAGGTAGGGTTTGGAGGGTTGTAGGTTTTAAGGTTTAGGGTTTATCATATAGGGTTTAGGGTTTTAGGGATTAGGGTTTAGAGTTTAAGGTTTTATGGTTTAGGGTTTAGGGATTAGGGTTTAGGGTTTAGGGTGGGTTTAGTTGGTTTAGGGTTTAGGATTTAGGGTTTAGGGTTTTAAGAAACCCACAGTTGGTTTATTTTATTTTGTATTTATTTGAGTTTATCATATATATAGGTTTATTTTATTTTAGTTTATTTTATTTATTTAAGTTTATTTATTTTAGTTTAAGTTTATTTTAGTTTATTTGTTTAGGTTTATTTTTAGTTGAATTTTATTTTATTTTATTTTAGGTTTGGTTTAGGTTTTATTTTATTTTTTAGGTTTAGGTTTTTTATTTTAGGTTTTTTTAGGTTTATTTTAAGTTGATGTTTAGATTTAGATTTAGTTTATTTTATTTTATTTAGTTTGGTTTAAGTTTATGTTTAGGTTTTATTTATTTTAATTTAGTTTATTTTAGCTAGTTTAAGTTTATTTTATTTTGTTTATTTTATTATTAAGTTTAAATTTTTTAGTAGTTAGGTTTTTTTATTATATTTTTTTAGGTATTTTAGGTTTAGATTTTATTTAGTTTATATTTTATTTTATTTATTTATTTTATTTTATTTGGTTTATTTATTTATTGAAGTTATTTATTTTTAGTAGTTTTTTTTTTTTTTTATTTTATTTTTTATTTTATTTTATTTTTTAATTTTATTCTTTTAGTTTAGTTTAGGCTTAGGTTTTAGTTTATGTTTAGTGTATTTTTCATTTTTAGGTTTTATTTATTTATTTTATTTTTAGGTTTTATATAATTTTAGGTTTTACTTTTAGGGTTTAGGGTTTAGGATTAATTTAGGGTTTAGGGTTTATGATTTAGGGTTTGGGGTTTAGGGTTTAGGGTTTAGGGTTTAGGTTTTATGTTTGGGTTTAAGTTTTAATTCATGGTTTAATATTTTTTTTGATAGAGAACAAATTCATTAAACATTTCTTCTTTCAATTTTATCAACCAAGTAGCACCCATGTTTGGTAAGACACAAGACGACATAGATAAAAAAATGAGCACCCATAGAGCAAATCAATAACACTAGATAAGTAGAACCGCTCTCCAGAAGATAAAATTCCATAAGAAGTAGATCGATTGACCATTCTTCAATTTCTCCGTCAATCAACCACCCCATCCTCTCGACTAGTAGGATCTACCATCATATTTTTGATCTCTCCCTCCGCCACCACCATGGTTGTAACCTCTGTCGCTCCTCCCGCCTCCATAACCACCACTGCTTGGACCACCACTTTCATATCCACCAGCACCTCTAGATCCCCCACCACCATTATGATAAGGCACCTTTGCCATCTCCTCCATCATCTACAGAGCCATGTTGTTGATGCCCCATCAAGGTTCTCACATTCTGTGGTTAGTTTAATGTGGTTTTTTTGATTTAGGGTTATGGTTTTAGGGAGTTTAGGGTTTAGGGTTTAGGGTTTAGGGTTTTAGGATTTAGTTTAGGGTTTTAGGGTTTAGGATTTAAGATTTAGGGTTGTAGGTTTAGGGTTAATTTTAGGGTTTAGGTTAGATTTAGGGTTTAAGGGTTTTTTTCTTAAATTTAAGTAAATCGAGATTTAAGTTTATTATTTATATTTATTTATTTGAGTTTATTTATTTTTTTATTTTATTTTGGTTTATTATTTTATTTTATTTAGTTTAGTATATTTATTTAGATTTATTTAGTTTAGTTTAGGTTTTAATTTTAGTTTAGTTTTTTATGTTTAGGTTTTTTTTAGTTGAGTTTTATTTTATTTTATTTTCACGTTTAGGTTTTATTTTTATTTTTTTAGGTTTAGCTTTAGGTTTTATTTTATTTTTATGTTTAAATTTTATGTTTATTTTTTTTATGTTTTATTTTTTAGTTTTAGGTTTATTATTTTTTTATTTATTTTATTTTATTTAATTTATGTTTAGGTAAAGGATTTATTTATTTTAGCTAGGCTTATATAGTTTGATTATTATATTTTATTTTTGTTTAGGTTATTTTAATTTAGGGTTTAGGTTTATTTTTTTATTTATTTTAGTTTTATTTCTAGGTTTATTTTAGGTTTGGTTTTACTTAGTTTTATTTTATTTTATTTTAAGTTTATTTTATTTTTATGTTAGGTTTATTTTTATTTTATTTAGATTTTTTATTAGTTTAGGTTTTTATTTATTTTATTTTAGTTTAGTTTTTAATTTTTCTTTATAATTTCTTTTTAGGTTTAGGTTTCCATTTTAGTTTATGTTTTTATTTTATTAGTTTATTTTAGTTTAAGTTTTTAATTTATTTTACTTATTAGTTTTATTTAATTTAGGTTTAGATTTTTAGCTTTTTAGGGTTTAGGGTTTAGGGTTTGGGGTTTATTATTTAGATTTAGCATTTAGGGTTTTCTTTTGATTTCATGAACCAAGTAGCACCCTAAGTTTTTAAGACAAGTGATAACATAGATAAAAAATGAGCCTTCATAGAGCTAATCAAAACACTAGGTAAGTAGAACCTTCATTGTAAAGACATAGGTCCATAAGTAGCGATTGGTCATTCTTCAATTTCTCCACCCATCAAAACCACCCCTGGCTCTCGAGAAGCATGATCCACCATCATATCCCGATCTCTCCTTCACCATAACCACTATTGTAACCTCGTTGCTTCTCTCACCTTCATAACCACCAGCTCACCACCACCTCCATATCCACAATCACTTATAGATCCCCACCGCCACTACAATAATCACCTTTGCCTTTCCTCACATTTTGGGACTGAGCAGTTAATGATGTTCCTAGCGCAAGGTTTTGCCCATTCTTAGGGTTTAGGGTTTAGGGTTAGTTTAGCATTTAGGGTTTAATTAGTTTAGGGTTTAGTGTTATTTAGGGTTTAGTTTAGGGTTTAGGGTTTGGGTTGTATGTTTTTGGGTTTATGGTTAGGTTTAGGGTTTAAGGTTAGTGCTTTAGGGTTTAGTGTAGTTGTAAGTTTAGGGTTTAGGTTTAGGGTTTAGGATTTAGGGTTTATGTTTTAAAAAAAGTTAGTAGCAGGTTTAGGTTTATTTAGTTAATTTAGTTATTTTATTTATTTGAGTTTATTTTTTTATTTAGGTTTTGTTTTTTTATTTTAGTTTACTTTTTAGCTTCAAGTTTATTTTTTTAGTTGATTTATATTTTTATTTATTTTTTAGGTATAGATTTTATTTTTTTTATTTTTTTGTTTAGGTTTAGGTTTTTATTTTATTTTTTTAGGTTTAGGTTTTAGGTTTTTATTTTAGGTTTATTTTTAGGTTTTATTTTTAAGTTGATGTTTAGATTTAGATTTAGTTTATTTTATTTTATTTAGTTTTGGTTTAAGTTTATGTTTAGGTTTTATTTATTTTAATTTAGTTTATTTTAGCTAGGTTTAAGTTTATTTTATTTTGCTTATTTTATTTCTATTTTAAGTTTAAATTTTTTTTTAGTTTACAGCTTAGGTTTTATTTATTATTTATTTTTAGGTTTATATTTTAGGTTTAGATTTTTATTTAGTTTATATTTTATTTTATTTTATGTTTTATTTAATTTTTATTTTTGGTTAAGTATTTATTTTATTGAAGTTATTTATTTTTTTAGTTTAGTTTAGGTTTTTATTTATTTTATTTTAGTTTAGTTTTTATTTTTAATTTTATTTTCTTTTTAGTTTAGGACCTTTAGGCTTAGGTTTTAGTTTATGTTTAGTGTTATTTCATTTTTTTAGGTTTTTATTTATTTATTTTATTTTTAGGTTTTATATAATTTTAGGTTTTCAGCTTTTTAGGGTTTAGGGTTTAGGATTAATTTAGGGTTTAGGGTTTATGATTTAGGGTTTGGGGTTTAGGGTTTAGGGTTTAGGGTTTAGGTTTTATGTTTTGGGTTTAAGTTTTAATTCATGGTTTAATATTTTTTTTTTGATAGAGAACAAATTCAGATTAAACATTTCTTCTTTTCAATTTTATCAACCAAGTAGCACCCCATGTTTGGTAAGACACAAGCGACGACATAGATAAAAAATGAGCACCCATAGAGCAAATCAATAACACTAGATAAGTAGAACCGTCTCTACTGTAAAGATAAAATTCCATAAGCAGTAGATCAGATTGACCATTCTTCAATTTCTCCAGTTCCAATCAGAACCACCCCAGCCTCTCGACTAGTAGGATCTACCATCATATTTTTGATCTCTCCCTCCGCCACCACCATGGTTGTAACCTCTGTCGCTCCTCCCGCCTCCATAACCACCACTGCTTGGACCACCACTTTCATATCCACCAGCACCTCTAGATCCCCCACCACCATTATGATAACTGGCACCTTTGCCATCTCCTCCATCGCTAGATCTACACTGAGCCATGTTGACGGTGATGTTCCTACCATCAAGGTTCTGCGCATTCTTAGGGTTTAAGGTTAGTTTAATGTTTAAGGTTTAGTGTTAGTTTACGATTTAGGGTTATAGGTTTTATGGTTTGGGTTTAGGGTTTAGGGTTTAGGGTTTAGGGTTTTAGGATTTAGGGTTTAGGGTTTTAGGGTTTAGGATTTAAGATTTAGGGTTGTAGGTTTAGGGTTTAGGGTTAATTTTAGGGTTTACGGTTTAGGATTTAGGGTTTAAGGGTTTTTTTCTTAAATTTAAGTAAATCGATAGATTTAAGTTTATTTAGTTTATTATTTATTTATTTATTTGAGTTTAATTATTTTTTATTTTTATTTTGGTTTATTATTTTATTTTTATTTAGTTTAGTATATTTATTTAGATTTATTTAGTTTAGTTTAGGTTTTTAATTTTAGTTTAGTTTTTATGTTTAGGTTTATTTTTTAGTTGAGTTTTTATTTTATTTTATTTTTCACGTTTAGGTTTTATTTTTTATTTTTAGGTTTAGCTTTAGGTTTTTATTTTATTTTTTATGTTTAAATTTTATGTTTATTTTTATGTTTTATTTTTTAGTTTAGGTTTAGGTTTATTTTTATTTTATTTTATTTTATTTAATTTATGTTTAGGTAAAGGATTTATTTATTTTAGCTTAGGTTTAGGTATAGTTTGATTATTATATTTTTATTTTTTGTTTAGGTTATTTTTAATTTAGGGTTTAGGTTTTATTTTTTATTTATTTTTTAGTTTTATTTCTAGGTTTATTTTTTAGGTTTTGGTTTTTACTTAGTTTTTATTTTATTTTATTTTAAGCTTATTTTATTTTTATGTTAGGTTTAGTTTTTATTTTATTTAGATTTTTTTTAGCTTAGTTTAGGTTTTTATTTATTTTATTTTAGTTTAGTTTTTAATTTTTCTTTATAATTTCTTTTTAGGTTTAGGTTTCCATTTTAGTTTATGTTTTTATTTTATTAGTTTATTTTAGTTTAAGTTTTTTAATTTATTTTACTTATTAGTTTTATTTAATTTTAGGTTTAGATTTTTAGCTTTTTAGGGTTTAGGGTTTAGGGTTTGGGGTTTATTATTTAGGATTTAGCATTTAGGGTTTTCTTTTTGATTTCATGAACCAAGTAGCACCCTAAGTTTTTTAAGACCCAAGTGATAACATAGATAAAAAAATGAGCCTTCATAGAGCTAATCAAAAACACTAGGTAAGTAGAACCTTCTCTATTGTAAAGACATAGGTCCATAAGTAGCAGATCGGATTGGTCATTCTTCAATTTCTCCAATTCCCATCAAAACCACCCCTCGGCTCTCGAGAAGCATGATCCACCATCATATCCCCGATCTCTCCCTTCACCATAACCACTATTGTAACCTCCGTTGCTTCTCTCACCTTCATAACCACCACAGCTCCGACCACCACCTCCATATCCACAATCACTTATAGATCCCCCACCGCCACTACAATAATCACTGCCTTCGCCTTTGCCTCCGCTGCCAGATTTAGACTGAGCCCAGTTAATGGTGATGTTCCTAGCGTAAAGGTTTTGCCCATTCTTAGGGTTTAGGGTTTAGGGTTAGTTTAGCATTTAGGGTTTACGATTAGTTTAGGGTTTAGTGTTAGTTTAGGGTTTAGGGTTTAGGGTTTAGGGTTTAGGGTTGTATGTTTTAGGGTTTATGGTTTAAGGTTTAGGGTTTAAGGTTAGTGCTTTAGGGTTTAGGGTGTAGGGTTGTAAGTTTAGGGTTTAGGGTTTAGGGTTTAGGATTTAGGGTTTATGTTTTTTTTTTTAAAATTAAGTTAAGTAGTAGGTTTAGGTTTATTTAGTTAATTTAGCTTATTTTTTATTTATTTGAGTTTATTTTATTTTTTTATTTAGGTTTTGTTTTTTTATTTTAGTTTACTTTTTAGCTTCAAGTTTATTTTTTTAGTTGATTTATATTTTTATTTATTTTTTAGGTATAGATTTTATTTTTTTTATTTTTTTGTTTAGGTTTAGGTTTTTATTTTATTTTTTTAGGTTTTGGTTTTAGTTTTTAGTTTAGGTTTATTTTTAGTTTAGGTTTAGGTTGATTTTTAGTATTTGTTTTATTTTATTTAGTTTAGGTTTAGTTTATTTTAGGTTTTGGTTTATGATTTATTTATTTTATTTTAGTTTAATTTTATTTAGGTTTAGGTTAATATTATTTTATTTTTATTTTAGGTTTAGGTGTTTTTTTGTTTAGGGTTTAGATTTTATTTTTTTATTTTATTTTTAGGTTTATTTTTTAGGTTTAGTTTTTTATTTAGTTATTATTTTTTTATTTTAGGTTTAGCTTTTATTTTATTTTGGTTTTTTATTTTTTTAATTTAGTTTATGTTTTTATTTATTTTATTTTAGTTTAATTTTTAATTTTTAATTTATTTTCATTTTAGGTTTAGGTTTTAGTTAATGATTTTATTTTATTTTATTTTATTATTTTATTTTAGTTTAGGTTTTTTATTTATTTATTTTTTATTTTAATTTAGTTTAGGTTTAGGTTTTTAGCATTTTAGGGTTTAGGGTTTAGGGTTTGGGGCTTAGGGTTTGGGGTTTAGGGTTTAGGGTTTAGGGTTTAGGGTTTAAGTTTTAGTTTAAGGTTTTGTGTTTGGGGTTTAGGGTGTAGGGTTTAGGGTTTAAGGTTTTTTTATTTTTAACACAAGTTTAAGGTTTTTTTATATTTAAGTTTAAGGTTTATTTTTAACAAAGAATGAATTTAGATTCAACATTTTTTTTTGATTTCATGAACCAAGTTGCACCCCATGTTTTCTAAGACACAAGTGATGACTTAGATAAAAAACTAACACCCATAGACAAAATCAAAAACCCTAGATAAGTGGAACCGTCTCTACTAGAAAGATAAAATTCCATAAGGAGTAGATTGAATTGGTCGTTCTTCAATTTCTCCAGTTCCCAACAGGACCACCCCTGCCTCTCGGGTAGCTGGTTTACGTTTAAGTTTAGGTTTATTAGGTTTTAGGGTTTAAGTTTATTATTTAATTTATTTAGTTACTTTTAGTTTAGGTTTAGGGTTTGGGGTTTAGGGTTTAGGGTTAGGGTTTAGGGTTTAGGGTTTATGGTTTAGGGTTTAGGGTTTGGGGTGTAAGGTTTAGGGCTTCAGGTAAAGTGTCTTAGGCTTTAAGCTTTTAGGGTTTAGGGTTTAAGATTAGGGTTTGGGTTTAGGGTTTTTTAAAGTTTACCGTTAGGGTTATAGGATTAGGGTTTAAGGTTTAGGGTTTAGGGTTAATTTTTGGGTTTAAGGTTTTTTTTTTAAAATTAAGTATACCAGTAAGTTTAGGTTTATTTAGTTTACTTAGTTTTTATTTATTTATTTTAGTTTTTTTTATTTTTTATTTTTACTTTTACTTAGTTTAGTTCATTTTTTTAGGTTTATTTACTTTTGTTTAGGTTCTTTATTTTAGTTTATTTATTCAGTTTAGGTTTAGGTTTAGTTTTATTTTTTAGGTTTAGGTTTACTTTTTTTTTATGTTTAGGCTTAGGTTTTTATTTTATTTTTTTTGGTTTAGGTTTTAGGTTTTTATTTTACATTTATTTTTATATTATATATTTTAGTTTAGGTTTAGGTTTATTTTTAGCTTATTTTATTTTATTTATTATAGGTTTAGTTTATTTCAAGTTTAGGATTTATTTATTTTAGTTTAGTTTATTTTAGTTTAGCTTTAGGTTTATTTTATTTTATTTATTTTATTTTTATTTTAAGTTTAGGTTTTTTTTAGTTTAGGGTTTAGGTTTAACTTTTTATTTATTTTTAGGTTTATATTTTAGGTTTAGGTCTTAATTTACTTTTTATTTTATTTTATTTTTATTTAGGTTTAGTTTTTATCTTATTAAGGTTTTTTCTTTTTAGGTTTATTTTATTTTAGTTTAGTTTAGGTTTTCTTTATCTTATTTTAGTTTATTTTATTTTTTTTTATTTTATTTTTTTAGTTTTGGTTTTTTTGTTTAGGTTTTTTTTATTTTATTTTTATTTTATTTAAGTTTAGTTTTATTTATCTTATTTTTTAGGTATTATTTAATTTAGGTTTAGGTTGTTTAAGTTTTAGTGGTAGGGTTTTAGGGTTTAGGGTTTGTGGTTTAGGGTTTAGGTTAGGTTTACAATTTAGGGTTTAGGTTTAGTGTGAGGCTAGTTTTGTGTGTTTGAGTTTAGGGTTTATAGTTTAGGGCCCAGTCTATCTTAGGGTTTATGATCAGTTTAAAGTCTGGGGCCGCATTTAGGGTTTAGTATTTTAGGTGTTAGCCTGGCCCAGGGTTTGTGGTTTAGGATTAGGGTTTAGGAGTTAGGGTCAGGGTTTAGGGTTTAGCCCAGTGATTAGCCTTAGTCAATAGGGCCCAGGGTGAAGGGCCCAGTGATAGATGGTTGGTTAATAATAGGTCAGTTGCACATTTTAGGGTTTAGGATTGTGAGGGCCCAGGGGTTTATAACGCCTAGCTTTTATTTATTTTATTTTAGTTTATTTTAGTTTAGTTTTTTATTTTATTTTATTTTTATTTTAGGTCTAGGGTTTTTTTTTTTAAGTTTAGGGTTTAGGTTTTTGTTAGTTTATTTTTAGGTTTTATTTCTAGGTTTATTTTTTAGGTTTAGGTTTTAGTTTAATTTTATTTTATTTTATTTTAGGTTTATTTTATTTTATTTAAATTTAGTTCTTATTTAATTATGGTTTTTTAATCTTATGTTTATTTTATTTTTTAGTTTAGTTTATGTTTTCCTTTATTTTATTTTAGTTTATTTTTATTTTCTTATTTTATTTTATTTTATTTTTAGGTTTAGATTTTTTTTTTAGTTTAGGTTTTCATTTTATTTTATTTTTTAATTTTTCTAGGTTTTGGTTTTTTAATTATTTTTTTAGGTTTTATTGTTTAGTTTATGTTTTAGGTTTTGTTTTTAGGGTTTGTAGGGTTTAGGGTTTAGGGTTTAGCTTGGGTTTAGGGTTTTAGGGTTTAGAGTTTAGGGTTTGGGTTTAGTGTTTCAGCAAGATTTAGGGTTTTGTGGTTCCAAGGTCCAGCCTAGGGTCCGTGGTTATCCAGGGTTTAGTGTTAGATTAAGATTTTATTCCAGGTTTATTTAATTTTTAATTTAGTTTTTTTTTCTTTTCTTTATTTTATCTTATTTTTATTACTTTTATCTTTATTTTAGGTTTAGATTTTGTCTTAGTTTAGGCCTTTTATTTTATTTTATCTTTTAATTTTATCTGGCTCAGGTTTATCTAGACATTTTATTTTTAGCCTTTACTTCACCTAGGCCCAAGCCTAGGCTCAGGCTCAGTGGCTCAGGGCCCAGGGCCCAGGGTCAAGATTTGGGCCATCAGGGTCAGGAAACGGGCCCAGTGGCCTGGGCCCTGTGGTTGGCTCAGCATCGGGCCTGGGGGTTTTAGGGCCTTTGGGCCCAGCCAAGGCCCAGGATCATCAGGTGGTTTATGGTCAGCTCAGGCTCAGGGCCTCAGGCCTCTGAGGTTAAGACTAGGTCAGAGGATTTAGTGGTTTAGGTGGATGTGACTGGTGTGTAAGGGTGGGCCAGAGGCCTGGGGCCCAGGGTCTGGGGTTTAAGGCCTAGGGTTTATGACTCAGCCTTAGTGGCTAGAGGTTTAGTGTTTTGGGTAAGTTTAGGGTTTAGGATTTTTTTTGGGTTTAGGATTTAAGGTTTAGGGTTTATAGTTTTGGGTTTAGGATTTAGGGTTTAGGGTTTAACTTATTTTAGGTTTAGTTTATTTTAGGTTTAAGTTTAGGTTTTATTTATTTTAGTTTTATTCATATTAATTTAGGTTTTGGTTTATTTAATTTTATTAATTTTATTTTTATTTTAGGTTTACATTTTTTTAGTTCATAGTTTAGGTTTTATTATTTATTTATTTTTAGGTTTTATTTCTAGGTTTATTTTTCAAGTTTAGGTTTTAATTTAGATTTTATTTTATTTTATTTTAGGTTTATTTTATTTTTTAGTTTAGTTTATGTTTTTCTTTATTTTATTTTTAATTATTTTTTATTTTTATCTTATTTTATTTTTATTCCCAGTTTAAGTTTTAGTTTAGGTTTTATTTTATTTAATTTTTTATTTTATTTTTTTTTAGATTAGGGTTTAGATTTTTAGGTTTTAGTGCCCAGGCTTCACTGGGTCTGAGGCCTAAGTTTTAGGTTGGCCCCAGCCTCAGGGCACAGTTTGTGGCTCACGATGAGGTTTAGGCCCAGGGGTCAGCCTGTGGAGTGGCCTGGGGCCCAGGCCTGTGGGCTTAGGGCTTTTATGGTCTTGGGCCTGGGGTCATCTTTAGTGAGTAGGGTCATGCCTTTCTGGGCCTGGGTGGTTGTGGCTCAGGTCAGGCCCAGGGCCCAGTGACTGATCAGTGGCCTGGGCCGCCTGAGTTAGTGGTCAGGTTTAGGGCCTGTGGCCCAGGGTGCAGGCTCCCGTCACTAGGGTTTACAACCTTTTAGGGCCCATATAGTGGCGACCTCAAATCAGCTACATTAGTGGCCTGTGAGCCTCCGCCTGGGTCAGGATCTGGATTTAGAGTTTAGGTTTAAAGATCTTTCAAAAAAAAAAGATCCCAAGAGGTTTTGGTTTATTTAATTATTTAGTTTATTTTTATTTATTTTAGTTTATTTTATTTTTTTATTGTTATTTAGTTTGGTTTATTTATTTTAGGTTTATTTATTTTAGTTTATTTTTAGGTTTAGGTTTTATTTTCTATTTTGATGTTTAAGTTTAAGTTTTTATTTTATTTTAGGCTCTCGAGGTGGTTTATTTTAGGTAATTTAGTTTAGTTTTTTATTTCATTTTATTTTATTTTATTTTAGTTTGGTTTAGTTTATTTAGTTTAGGTTTAGGTTTAGGTTTATTTATTTATTTTAGTTTATTTTTAGTTTCAGTTTATTTTTTTATTTTTTTATCTTAGGTTTAGTTTTATTTCTTTAGTTTAGGAATTGGGTTTTATTTTTGTATTTATTTTTAGGTTTAAGTTTTTATTTAGTTTTTATTTTATTATATTTTAGGTTTATTTTATTTTTAATTTTTTAGGTTTTTTATTTTTAGGTTTATTTAATTTTATAGTTTAGTTTTAATTTTTTTTTATTTTAGGTTTAGGTTTTGGTTTAGGTTTAAGTTTTAGTTTAGGTTATTATTATATTTTATTTATTATTTTATATAGGTTTACATTTTATTTAGTTTAGGTTTAGGTTTTTAGGTTTTGTGGTTTAAGGTTGATTTTAGGGTTTAGAGCTCAGGATCTGGGTGTAGTTTATGGCTCATGGGCTCAGTGGTCCCAGATCTAGGGTTTTAGGGCTCAGGATTTAAGGCTTTATAGGGCTCAGGTTGTGGCCTGGTGGCCTAGGGTTTAAGTGGGTTCTGGCAGGCTCAGTGGTTGTGGTTTTAGGGTGGGTTTGTGTTTTTATTTGTTTTAAATTTATTTTTTTTATCTTTAAATCACAAACCCATAGTTAGTTTATTTTAATTTATTTTATTTTATTTTATCTTTAGTCTTCTTTCTTTATTTAAGTTAATTTTTATTTTTATTTAGTTTAATTTATTTATTTTAGGTTTATTTATTTTAATTTATTATTTTTGCTTAGGTTTATTTTTTAGATTAGCTTTATTGTCATTTTATTTTTTAGGTTTAGGTTTTATTTATTATTTATTGGTTTAGGTTTATGTTTTTATTTTAATTTTTTAGGTTTGGTTTTAGGTTTTTATTTAAGGTTTTTTTAGGTATTATTTTTTTAGTTTAGGTTTATTTTTACTTTTAGTTGATTTTATTTATTTTTGTTTAAGTCTAGGTTTAGGTTTACTTTATTTTAAGTTTTGGTTTATGTTGTTTTTTTTTTCTTCAGTGTTAAAGTTTTCTTTTTTATTTACTTTTAGGGTTATCTTTTAGGTTTTGGTTTTTATTTTATTTTATTTTAGGTTAAGTTTTTATTTTATTTAGGTTTTTTATTTTTTAGTTTAGTTTAGGTTATTTATTTTATTCTAGATTAGTTTTCATTTTTTATTTTATTTTGTTTTTAAGTTTAGGTTTAGTTTTTAGTTTATGTTTTTATTTTTATTTATTTTATTTTGGTTTAGGTTATTTATTTATTTATTTAATTTTTAGGTTTTATTTAGTTTAGGTTTAGGTTTTTAGCTTTTTAAGGTTTAGGGTGTTGGGTTTAGGTTTTAGGTTTTCATTTTAGGTTTATTTTTAGGTTTTATTTTTTAGTTTAGGCTTAAGTTTACTTTTAGTTTATTTTATTTTATTTAGTTTAGGATTTAGGTTTGATTTATTTTAGCATTAGGTTTTAATTATTTTAGTTTTGTTTATTTTATTTTATGTTTAGGTTTATTTAATTTTTTAATTTTTATTTTATTTTAGGTTTAGTTTTTAATTTTAATTTAGGGTTTTGGTTTTATTTTTTATTTATTTCTAGGTTTTATTTTTAGATTTATCTTTTTGGTTTAGGATCTTATTAAGTTTTTATTTTATGTTATTTTAGGTTTCTTTTATTTTTAGTTTACATTTAGTTTTTACTATATTTAGATTTTTTATTCATAGGTTTATTTTATTTTTTTAGTTTAGTTTAAGTAATTTTTTAGTTTATTTTATTTCTAGGTTTATGTTTAAGTTTTCATTTAGGTTTTTATTTTATTATTTTATTATTTTATTTAAATTTAGATTTTTTTATTTATTTTATTTTAAGTTTTATTTAGTTTTTTAGTTTTTAGTGCTCAGTGGTTTATGGTTTAGGGTTTATGGTTTTAGGCTCTGTGGCTCAGTGGTTTAGGTTCAGGAGTCATGTCCCGTGCCTGTGAGTTTAGCATCCGTGCCTTTGTGGTTTAGGTTTTTAGGATTTGCGCCTGGTTTAGAGTTTAGGTCACTTAGGTAGGGTTTAGGTTTATGGATCAGTGGTTTGTGAGGATAGCATTTTTTGGCTGGTTAGTTTAGCATTGTAGACCCCATTTAGGAGGTCACTTTGGCTCAGAGTGAGGGTTTTGGATTTAAAACCCAGGGTCTTGGGGTTTATGTTTATGGTTTAAAAATCCAAACCAGGTTTCAGTTTATCTTATTTATTTTCATTTTTATCTTATCTTAGGTTTAGAGTTTAGCCTCAGCTTTAGTGTTTAGTTTTGAGGGGCCCAGGGTGTCAGGTTTAGTGTGAGCCCAGTGTCATAGTGGTCAGTGGAGTGGCCCAGGTTTAGGTTTAGGGTTTGTGGGGTTTATTATTAAGGCCCAGGGTGGCCGGGTGTCTGGGGTTAAGGTTTAGTGGTTTTAGGTTGGGTAGGGTTTATTTTAGGTTGAGTGGGGTTTTTTTTAAAAAAAAAATTAAGTAGAGTGGTAGGTTTAAGTATATTTAGTTTATTTAGGGTTTTTTAGTTTATTTAGAGTTTTTTAATTTATTTACTTTCTTTTTTATTCTTATTTATTTTAATTTATTAATTTGGTTTAGGTTTCAGTTTATATTTATTTTTTAGTTTAGTTATATTTTTATTTTATTTTTTAAGTTTAGGTTTTATTTTTTTTATTGGTTGGTCTTTATTTTATTTTTTAGGTTTTATTTTAGGTTTATTTTTAGATTTTATTTTTTAGTTTAGGTTTATTTATTTTGGTTATTTTATTTTATTTAGTTTAGGGTTTAGGCTTAGTTTATTTTGGTTTAGGTTTTATTTTTAGTTAGTTTATTTTTTTGTTTAGGTTTAGGGATTTTTTTTTTAGTTTAAGATTTATGTTTTATTTTATTTATTTATTTCTAGGTTTATTTTTTAGGTTTTGGATTTTATTTTTATTTTTTTATTTTATTTTAGGTTTATTTTATTTTTATTTTTTCTTTAGTTTTTATTTTATTTAGGTTTTTATTTTCAAGTTTATTTTATATTTTAGTTTAGTTTAGGTTTTTATTTATTTTATTTTAGTTTAGTTTTATTTTTTATTTTATTTTTATTTTAGGTTTAGGTTTAGGCTTAGGTTTAAGTTTTAGTTTAGGTTTTTATTTAATTTTATTATATTTAGGTTTAAGTTTATTTATTTATTTTATTTTTTTTGGTTTTATTTAGTTTAGGTTTAGGTTTTGTTTTGTGGGTCCGGTAATGGGTTGGGTTTTGGTTTGGGTTTGGGGTTTAGGGTAGGTTTAGGGTAGGGTTTAGGGATAGTTTTGTGGTTGTATTCACGGTTAGTTTTAGGGTTTAGGGTTTAGGGTTAGTTTCAGGTTTTATGGTTTAAGTTTTTTTTCAAATTAAGTAAACTTGTATGTTTAGGTTTATTTAGTTTATTTAGTTTATTTTTAAATTATTTTAGTTTATTTTATATTTTGAAATTTATTTAATTCTATTTTTATTTTTATTTAATTTAGGTTTATTTATTTTAATTTAGGTTTTCTATTTTAGTCTATTTTCTAAGTTTAGGTTTATGTTTATTTTTTAGTTGTGTTTATTTATTTTTTTTTAGGTTTAGGTTTCTAGGTTTTTATGATTTAGGGTTTAGGGTTTAGGGTTTAGGGTTTTAGGGGTTAGGGTTTAAGGTTTTAGGGTTTAGGGTTTAGGGTTAGGGTTAAGGGTTTAGTGTTAAAGCTTTAGGGTTTAGGTTTTAGGGTTCAAAGTTTAGGGTTGTAGGTTTAAGGCTTAGGGTTTTGGGTTTTGGGTTAGATTTAGGGTTTAGGGTTTAGGGTTAGGGTTTATTTTATTTTATTTTCTTATTTATAAGGTTTAGGGTTTAAGTTTAAGGTTTAGGTTTTTCGTTTAGGGTTCAGGTTTTTGTTTAGGTTTATTTTTAAATTAAGTGAAGTGGTAGATTTAGGTTTTTTTAGTTTATTTAGTTTATTATTATATTTTTATTTAAGATTATTTTTTATTTTTATTTAGTTTATTTTATTAATTTTAGGTTTATTTATTTTAGTTTAGGCTTTTTATAATAGTTTATTTTTTTAGGTTTAGGTTTAGGTTTATTTTTTTAGTTTAATTTTATTTTTAATTTTATTTTTTAGGTTTAGGTTTTATTTTTATTTTTAGGTTTAGGTTCAAGTTTTTTTTTTTTTTTAAGGTTTAGGTTTTAGGTTTTTATTTTAGGTTTATTTTTTGGTTTTATGTTTTAGTTTAGGTTTAGGTTTATTTTTAGTTTATTTTATTTTGTTTAGCTTAGGGTTTAAGTTTGGTTTATTTTAGGTTTAGGTTTAGGTTTTATTTATTTTATTTTAGTTTATTTTAGTTTAGGTTTTGGGTTATGTTATTTTGTTTGATTTAGGTTTAGGTTTTCTTTTTAGTTTATGGTTTAGGTTTTTTTTAGGTTTATTTTTTAGGTTTAGTTTTTTATTATATTTTACTTTAAGTTTATTTCATTTTTATCTTTCATTTACCTTTTTTTATTTAGTTTTTTATTTTTAGTTTCATTTTATTTCTTTTAGTTTAGTTGAGGTTTTTATTAATTTATTTTAGTTTATTTTTATTTTTTATTTTATTTTAATTTTATGTTTAGGTTTAACTTTTAGTTTATGTTTTTATTTTATTTTATTTTTTTATTTAGGTTTAGGTATTTTTATTTATTTTTTTTAGATTTTATTTAATTTAAGTTTAGGTTTTTAGGTTTTTAGGGTTTAGAGCTTAGGGTTTAGGTTTTGAGGTTTTGAGGTTTTGAGGTTTTTAGGTTTTATGTTTAGGGTTTGGGGTTTAGGGTTTAGGGTTTAGGGTTTATGGTTTAGGGTTTATGGTTTAGGGTTAAAGGTTTAGGGTTTAGGGTTTAGGGATTAGGGTTGTAGGTTTAGGGTTTTATAGTTTAGGCTCTTAGGGTTTAGGGTTTAGGGTTTAAGGTTTATGGTTTAGGGTTTAGGGTTTAGGGTTTTAGGGTTTAAGGTTAGGTATTTAAGATTATAGGTTTAGGGCTTAGGGTTTATAGTTTAAAGTTCATTTTAGGGTTTAGGGTTTAGGGTTAGAGGTTATTTTATTTTTTAATTTTTTTTAAATTAAGTAAACTCGTAGGTTCATGTTTATTTAGTTTATTTATTTTAGTTTAGTTTATTTTTATTTTAATTTAGGTTTATTTTTATTTTTATTTAGTTTATTTTAATTTTAGGTTTATTTATTTTAGCTTTGGTTTTTTATTTTAGTTTTTATTTTAGGTTTAGGCTTAGGTTTAGGTTTATTTTTTTAGTTTAGTTTTATCTTTATTTTATTTTTTAGGTTTAGGTTTTATTTTTTTATTTTTAGATTCAGGTTTAGGTTGGTATTTTATATTTTTAGGATTAGATTTTAGGTTTTTATTTTAAGTTTATATTTAGGTTTTACTTTTTAGTTTAGGTTTATTTTTACTTTTAAACTATTTTATTTTATTTAGTTTATATTTTTTTATTTAAGTTTAGGTTTATGTTTATTTTATTCTGTTTATTTTATTTTTATTTTAGGATTATATTTTTTAGTATAGGGTTTAGGTTTTATTTTAATCTATTTTTAGATTTCATTATTAGGTTTATTTTTTTGTTTTAGTTTTTTATTTAGTTTTTATTTTATTTTTTTAGGTTTATTTTATTTTTATTTTACATTTAGTTTTTATTTTATTTAGGCTTTTTTTTCTTAGGTTTATTTTTCTTTTTAGTTTAGTTTAGGTTTTTATTTATTTTATTTTAGTTTATGTTTATTTTTTATGTTATTTTATTTTTAGGTTTAGGTTTAGGTTTAGGGCTTAGGGTTTAGTTTATGATTTTATTTTATTTAGGTTTATGTTTATTTATTTATTATATTTTTAGGTTTTATTTAGTTTAGGTTTAGGGTTTAGGGTTTCGGGTTTGGGGTTTTGGGTTTAGGATTTCGGGTTTACGGTTGTTGGTTTTAGGGATTAGGGTTTAGGGTTTTAGGGTTTAGGGTTGTAGGTTTAGGGTTTAGGGATTAGGGTCTTAAGGTTTAGGTTTTAGGGTTTAAGGTTTAGGGTTTAGGGTTTAGGGTTTTAGTGTTTGTTTAGGGTTAGTTTTAGTGTTTAGGGTTCTGGGTTAAGGTTTTATTTTTTTAATTTTTCATTTATTTTTTAAATTAAGTGAACTTGTAGGTTTATGTTTATTTAGTTTATTTTCTATTTATTTTACTTTATTTTATTTCTATTTTTATTTTTATTTATGTTTATTTGTATATTTATTTATTTTAGTTTTATTTTAGGTTTATTTTTTTAGCTTAGGTTTTATGTTTTAGTTTATTTTTTAGGTTTAGGTTTAGGTTTTGTTTAATTTTAATTTAGGTTTATTTTTTTATTTTTTAGGTTTAGTTTTTATTTTATTATTTTTAGGTTTAGGTTTATTTTTGTATTTTATTTTTTTTAGTTTAGGTTTTAGGTTTTTATTTTAGGTTTATTTTTGGGTTTTACTTTTTAGTTTAGGTTTAGGTTTATTTTTAGTTATTTTATTTTATTTAGTTTAGGTTTAAGTTTAGTTTAGTTTATTTTAGGTTTAGGTTAAGGTTTTATATATTTTAGTTTACTTTATTTTAGTTTTTTTTAGTTTAAGGTTTAGGTTTTATTTTTTATTTATTTCTAGGTTTTATTATTAGGTTTATTTTTTAGGTTTAGGTTTTTATTCAGTTTTTATTTTATTTTATTTAAAGTTTATTTTTTTTAATTTAATGTTTAGTTTTTGGTTAAGGTTTTTTAATCTTAGGTTTATTTTATTTTACTTAGTTTATTTTAGGTTTGTATTTATTTTATTTTAGTTTATTTTTAATTTTATTTTATTTTATTTTTAGGTTTAGGTTTAGGTTTTAGTTTAGTTATTTATTTTATTTTATTTAGGTTTATGTTTATTTATTTATTTTATTTTTAGGTTTTATTTAGTTTAGGTTTACATTTTTATGTTCTTAAGGTTTAGGGTTTAGGGTTTAGGGTTTAGGGTTTAGGGTTTTAGAGCTTAGGGTTCAGGGTTCGGGTTTAGGGTTTAGGGTTTAGGGTTTGGAGTTTAGTGTTTAGGCTTTAGGGTTTAGGGTTTTTAGGGTTTAGGATTTAGGGTTTAGGGTTTGGGTTGTAGGTTTAGGGTTTAGGGTTAGTTTTAGGGTTTAGGGTTTAGGGTTTAGGGTTAGGGTCTTTTTTAATTTTTTTTTAATGATTAGGGTTTAGGTTCAGGGTTCAATTTTTAGTTTAGGTTTTAGGGTTTTTGAATTTTTTTAACAGAAAACAAATTCATATTCAATATTTCTTCTTTTCAATTTCATCAAAAAAGTAACACACCAAGTTCTCTAAGACACATGCGACGACATAGATAAAAAATGCGCACGTATAGAGCAAATCAAAAACCCTAGATAACTAGAACCGTCTCTACTATAAAGATACAGTTCCATAAGCAGTAGATCAGATCAGTCATTGTTCGGTTTCTCTAGTTCCCATCAAAACCACCCCGGCCTTTCGAGTAGTTGGATCCACCATCATATCCTCGATCTCTCCCTTCACCACCACGATGGTTGTAACCTCTGTGGCTCCTCCCACCTCCATAACCACCATTGCTCCAACCACCACCTCCATATCCACAAGAACCTCCAGATCCCCCACCACCACTATCATAACTGCCACATCCACCTTCACCTTAACTACTAGATCTAGACAAAGCCTGGTTGACGGTGATGTTCCTTCTATCAAGGTTCTTCCCATTCTTAGGGTTTAGGTTCATTAGGTTTTAGGGATATGCTTATTTTCTAATTTATTTAGTCACTTTAAGTTTAGGTTAAGGGTTTAGGGTTTACGGAAAGGGTTTAGGGTTTAGGTTTTTTTTTAGAAAAACTCAAATGGTTTCATAATAAATAAGAAATTACCAAATCAAACAAAACATTATCCTCTAACAACTAATAAAACATGACAATATAAAATGCAATTCAAAAATTCACAGATACAACATTTCATAAAATGATTTAACTCCTTGAGATAATAAAATTTGATTTAATAGAAGTCTAGCAAAGCTTAGTCGAATAAGCTGAACCCATATCATCATCAGATTCCTCAGCAAGCTCTTCCTTCTTCTCTTCCTGTAGAAGGAGCGGCATAGCGATGAAGCATTAGAGCGGTATAAAATTTACTAAGATCTTTCAAATTCTCCTTAACCTTCTCGACCCGTGGGTATGTGTAATCGGTGGCAATCTTGATGATGAGGACATTCTTGTAAGCGTTGATGAACATGTGGGGCACTACAACAAGGCTGGGATAAGAGAGGGACAGTGAGAGAGAAGCGATCACTGAAATGATTGCCAGAAACTGCTTGATGAGATCATCTTCAGTGAGGTTAAGCACCTCAGGACTGAACACTGAACCATCATCATACAAAGACTGGATGACAAGGAAATAAGAGATTGGATTAATCCCCAGCTTACTAAGGAGAACAACCTCCAAGGATCCCACCTTATCACCTTTTAATCGCTCAAGGTGATAACCCTTGTTGATCTTAGTTGGGATGTTGAGAACCTGGAAGAAAGAAGTCTATGAAGGATCCAGACCAGTGTTGCCTGGAGGAACCACAACATCAATAGGTGTAACAAGACCAACACGGGCAAGAGCACCAACTTTATTTTTCACAACCTCTTCGCTGACTTCTTTAAGATCACCTTTCATAAAATCCAGTCGAGGTTTAGGTTGGGTTAGGTGGGTTTAGAGTTGGGTAGTGTTTAAGCTTTTGGGTTTAGGTTTTAGTGTTTAGGTTTAGGGTTTAGGGTCAGCTAAGATTAGGGTTAGTTTAGGGTTTAAGTTTAAACTTTAAACTTTAGGTTTAAGGTTTTAGGTTTAAGTTTAAACTTTAAGCTTTAAACTTTAAGTTTTAGGTTTAGGGTTTAGGTTTAGGTTCAAGTTTAGAGTTTAGGGTTTTAGGGTTTAGGGTTTAGAGTTTAGAGTTTAGGTTAGGGTTAGGAGTTTAGTTTAGGGTTTGGGGTTTAGGTTTAGGGTTTAGGTTCAGGGTTTAGGGTTTAGGTTTAGGTTTAGTGTTAGGGTTGTTTAGGATTATGGTTTAGGTTTAGTTAGTTTTAGGGTTTAGGGTTTATTGTAAGTTTAGGGTTTAGGTTTAGGGTTTAGGTTAGTTTAGGGTTTAGGTTTATAGTTTAGGATTTAGGGTTTAGGTTTAGTGTTTATATTTTTTAAAATTTTTAGTTAGTTTATTTAGTTTAAGTAGTTTATTTTTTATTTATTTTATTATTTATTTTTATTTAGGTTCATTTTATATTTTTATTTAGTTTAGTTTATTTATTTTAGGTTTATTTATTTTAGTTTAGGTTTTTTTTATTTTAGTTTATTTTTTTAGGTTTAGGTTTAGGTTTAATTTTAGTTATTTTATTTTTTATTTTATTTTTTAGGTTTAGGTTCTTTTTTTTTATTTTTAGGTTTAGGTTTATATTTTAAGTTTTTATTTTAGGTTTATTTTTAGGTTTTTCTCTTTAGTTTAGGTTTAGGTTTATTTTTAGTTTAGGGTTTAGGTTTAGTATATGTTAGGTTTTAATTATTTTAGTTTAGGTTTAGGTTTATTTTATTTTATTTATTTTAGGTTTAGTTTTTTTAATTTAGGGTTTATTTTTATTGATTATTTAAATTTAAGTTTTTTTTAGCATTATTTTTTAAGTTTAGGTGTTTATTTAGTTTTTATTTTGTTATTTTTAGTTTATATTATTTTTATTTTACATTTAGTTTTTATTTCATTTAGGTTATTTATTTGTTGGTTTATTTTATTTTTTAATTTAGTTTAGGTTTTTATTTATTTTATTTTAGTTTAGTTTTAATTTTTATTTAATTTTATTTTTAGGTTTAGGTTTAGGCTTAGGTTTTTGTTTAGGTTTTTATTTTGTTTTATTTTTTTATTTAATTTAGGTTTAGGTTTTCATATCTATTTTACTTTTAGGTTTTATATAGTTTAGGTTTAGGTTTTTAAGTTTTTAGGGTTTACGATTTAGGGTTTTTGGTTATAAGTTTTAGGGTTTATAGTTTAGGTTTAGGGTTTAGGGTTTAGGGTTTGGGGTTTAGGCTTGTAGGTTTAAGGTTAGTTTTAGGGGTTTGGGCTACTTTTAAATTTTTAAAGTTTTTTAAATTTCTTATTTTTTATTTTGCAAATTAAGTAAACAGGTACGTTTAGGTTTATTTGGTTTATTTTTTATTTTACTTTATTTTATATTTTATTTTTATTTAGTTTTACTTTTATTTTTATTTAGTTTAGTTTATTTATTATAGGATTATTTTTTATTTTAGTTTTTTTTTAGGTTTAGGTTTAGGTTTAGGTTTATTTTTTAGTTTAGTTTTATTTTCATTTTATATATTAGGTTTAGGTATTATTTTTTATTTTTAGGTTTAGGTTTAGGTTTTTATTTTATTTTTTTAGGTTTAGGTTTTAGGTTTTTATTTAAGGTTTATTTTTAGGTTTTATTTTTTTGTTTAGGTTTAGGATTATATTTATTTTATTTTATTTCATTTAGTTTAGGTTTAGTTTATTTTAGGTTTAGGTTTAGGTTTTATTTATTTTAGTTTAGTTTATCCACATATATAGTTTCATTTAGATGATCAAACTCATGTAATATCTAAATATCCATCAGGATAATTTTGATAGGTTCACCAAAACGATCGTGACCTATGACCTTCACCTTCTGATGCTGCTCTACGATAGCTCTAAATCCATCAACGCTTAAACATCTTTCAAAGAATAAAGTTATTTTGATTCCCTTCTTCTGGAGCTTTGGATTAATTATTACTAGAGATTAAAAGGTCGATGGTCTTGTGCAACAGTTTTACTCCTAAGAGCGTAGCCTCATTAGGTTCAAAATCCTCTAGAAGCTGAGCATACCACTATGAATCATTAAGAGTGAAAAAGACAAAACTATTAAATGACCTACTCCTTGCTAATTTATGTGATCATGACAACATATAAAAAAATGCAAACAAAAAAAAGAAATAAAAAGCGGGAACATGGGAGAAGTTGGGGCATGTAAGACAAAGTTATATATATATATATATATATATATATATATATATATATATATATATATATATATATATATATATATATATATATATATATATATATATATATATATACTATAAAAACACAGACACTAGAAAAAAAAAAAATGAGGTGTCTTATCTCCCTTAGGAAGAAGAGAAGCCTCTCATTACTTCACTTGAGAGTGGCTCTCCCATCCCAGCAGGGTCCTATAAAAAATAAAAAATAAAAAATATCTCTGAGTACCTCTCCTCCATTGGACGCAAAGCTGAAAGAGAACTCTCCCTCACGTCCATCTTTTCCTCCAAACCAAGCGAAGCCTAGCCGACCTAAGTAGCATCCATGCCTCCCTCTTCCTCTAGTAGGTGACCTCTCTTCCCTCACTTTCTTCATAACCAAGACACATAGTAGCATGCAGCAGGTAGCTAATTGAGACTTTTTTTTTATCCCAAATAGGCCCCATAAATCTGGCTACCTACAGAAAGCATGTGAGACATCCCATGAATTTTTTATTGATTGATCAAACCATGCCCACTCACGTAGCCTGGCTGCAAGTGAACTATCCTACTATGCCTCCATCCTCCTTCATAAAGACTATGACTTTCTAGCTCTAAGCGTTGATCTCATTCTTCATTGCTTCTCCCATTGCATCGCTGGTCATAGAAGAACCCCTTCGAAAGTCTCTACTAATGGTTCTCTTTATTTAGCGTGAAGAAAGAATCCTTGACTAAAATTGTCAAGGCCAGTGATATGGTCCTCCATGAGCCCACCGTTGAGGTTTCCTTGGAGGAGATCAAATCAAAGAAGATCCAGAAGATCATAGATGACATGAATGTAGTTATCGGAAGGCTCACGTGTCGACTTCACGCTCCCTGATTGGTATTCCTTTGAGGGGAATGACCATGGAATATGAGCAAGTATTGCGAGTATGCTAGGGGTTTAATTATCATGAAAGCCATCCTCAATGATCTGTATAGAAATTCCAAATCAAAGGCACTGCTGGTAGCTCCTGGAGGGTTCATTAATGATCCATAGTGGTATGCTCAGCTTCTAGAGGATTTTGAACCTAATGAAGCTACTCCTAATGATCCATAGTGGTATGCTCAGTTTATAGAGTATTTTGAACCTAATGAAGCTACTCCTAATAGCAAATGTATTCTTTTGTGTCTTCAAGAATAATAATCTCCACTTAGATTATATATATGATTTGTTAGGGCATTGAGAACATTAGGGATTAGGGTTTAGGATTTAAGGTTTTTCAAGGTTTAAGGTTGTAAGTTTATGGTTTAGAGTTTAAGGTTTAGGGTTAGCTTTAGGGTTTAGTGTTTAGGGTTTAGGGTTTAAGATTTAGGGTTTAGGGTTTAGGGTTTAGGGTTTAGGGTTAGGGGTTTTAGGGTTTAGAGTTTAGGGTTTAGGGTTTAGGGTTGTAGGATTAGGGTTGTGAGTTTAGGGTTTAGGGTTTAGGGTTTGTTTTAGGATTTAGGGTTTAGGTTTTAGGGTTTTTTTAGATTTAGGTTTTATATATTTTAGTTTAGGTTTAGGTTTACTTTATTTTGTTTATTTTAGGTTTAGTTTTTTTAGTTTAGTGTTTAGGTTTTTTTAATAATTTATTTTTTAGGTTTAGGTTCTTATTTAATTTTTCTTTTTGTAAGGTTTATTTTATTTTTATTTTACATTTAATTTTTATTTTATATAGGTTTTTTATTTTCAAGTTTATTTCATTTTTTTAGTTTAGTTTTGATTTTTATTTATTTTGTTTTATTTTAGTTTTTATTTTATTTATTTTATTTTATTTTATTTTTATGTTCAGGTTTAAGTTTAGGTTTAGGTTTAGGTTTAGGTTTAAATTTAGGTTTTTATTTTATTTTATTATCTAATATTATTTAGGTTTAGGTTTTATTTATTAATTTTATTTTGAGGATTTATTTAGTTTACATTTAAGTTTTTATGTTTTTAGGGTTTAGGGTTTAGGGTTGTAGGTTTTAGGGTTTAGGGTTTAGGGTTTAGTGTTTTATGTTTAGGGTTTAGGGTTTAGTCTTTTAAGGTTTAGGGTTTAAGGGTGTTGGGTTGTAGGTTTAGGGTTTAGAGTTAGTTTTGGGGTTAAGGTTTTTCTTTTTAATTTTTGTTTAATTTTTTTTAAATTTAGTAAACTCATAGGTTGAGGTTTATTTAGTTTATTTTATACTTATTTTAGTTTTTTTTATTTTTTTAATTTTTTTTACGTTTATGTTTATTTTTATTTAGTTTAGTTTATATATTTGTGTTTAGATTTTTTATTTTTGTTTGTTTTTTTGGTTTAGGTTTAGGTTTTGGTTTAATTTTTTGTTTAGTTTTATTTTTACTTTATTCTTTAGGTTTAGGATTTTATTTTATTTTTTTAAGTTCAGGCTTTAGATTTTTATTTTAAGTTTATTTTTAGGATTTATTTCTTAGTTTAGGAATAGGTTTATTTCTAGTTTATTCTATTTGTTTAGTGTTTAGGTTTATGTTTAGGTTTAGTTTATTTTAGGTTAAAGTTTTGGTTTTATTTATTCTACTTTAGTTTATTTTAGTTTAGGTTCAGGTTTAATTTATTTTTATTATAGGTTTAGGTTTTTTTTAGTTTACGATTTAGGTTTTATTTTTTATTTATTTTACGTTTATTTTTTAAGTTTTGTTTTTTATTTAGTTTTTATATTGTTTTATGTTAGGTTTAGTTTTTATTTTATTTAGGTTTTTTATTTTTTTAGTTTAGTTTAGGTTTTTATTTATTTTATTTTAGTTTAGTTTTTATTTTCTTAATTTTTTTCCTTTAGGTATTAGTTTAGTTTTTGATTTTATTTATTTATTTAATTTTTCTTTATCTTTTTTTATTTATTTTATTTATCGATTTTGTTTAGTTTAGGTCTAGGTTTTTAGCTTTTTAGGGATTAGGGTTTAGGGTTTAGGGCTTAGGGTTTAGGTTATAGAGTTTAGGGTTTAGGGTTAGTTTAGGGTTTTGGGTTTAGGGTTTAGGATTTAAGGATTTTTAGGGTTTAGGGTTGTAAGTTTAGGGTTCAGAGTTTAGGGTTTAGGGTTTGTTTTTAGGTTTAGTGTTTAGGGTTTACGATTTAAGATTTAGAGTTTACGGTTTAGGGTTTATGGTTTAGTGTTTAGGGTTTAGGGTTTAGAGTTTAGCATTTTAGGGTTTAGGGTTTAGGGTTAATTTTAGGATTTAGGATTTTGGTTTCAGGGTTTTTTTAAGGTTTAGGTTTTATTTATTTTGGTTTAGTTTATTTTAGTTTAGGTTTAGGTTTATTTTATTTTGTTTATTTTAGGTTTAGTTTTTTTAATTTAGTGTTTAAGTTATTTTATTTATTTTTAGGTTTATTTTTTTTGTTTAGGTTCTTATTTAGTTTTCCTTTTTTAGGGTTATTTTATTTTTATTTTACATTCAATTTTTATTTAATTTAGGTTTTTATTTTCAGGTTTATTTTAATTATTTAGTTTCGTTTAGATTTTTATTTATTTTAATTTAGTTTAGTTTTTTTATTTTATATTCTTTTTATGTTTAGGTCTAAGTTTAGGTTTCACTATAAGTTTTTTTAATTATAATTTAATTTTATTTAGGTTTAAGTTTTATTTATTTATTTTATTTTTTGATTCTATTTAGTTTTGGTTTAGGTTTTTAGGTTTTTAGGGTTTATGATTTAGTATTTAAGGTTTAGAGTTTAGGGTTGTAAGTTTCATAGTTTAGATTTTAGGGTTTAGGGTTTTATCGTTTAGGGTGTTTAGGGTGTAAGGTTGTAGGTTTGGAGTTTAGGGTTAGTTTTAGGGTTAAGGTTTTTTTTTAATTTTGGTTTAATTTTTTTTAAATTAAGTAAACTCGTAGGTTTTAGTTTATTTAGTTTATTTTTTACTTATTTTTGTTTATTTTATTTTTTATTTTTATTTAGGTTTATGTTTTTTTTAGTTTAGTTTATTTATTTTAGGTTTATTTATTTTAGTTTAGGTTTTCTATTTTAGTTTGTTTTTTTGTTTAAGTTTAGGTTTTGGTTTACGTTTTAGTTTAGTTTTATTTTTATTTTATTTTTTACGTTTATGTTTTTATTTTATTTTTTTAGGTTTATGCTTTAGATTTTTAATTTAGGTTTATTTTTAGGATTTATTTTTTAGTTTAGGTTTAGGTTTATTTTTAGTTTATTTATTTGTTTAGGGTTTAGGTTTAAGTTTATGTTTAGTTTATTTTAGGTTTAGGTTTAGGTTTTATTTATTCTACTTTAACTTATTTTAGTTTTGGTTTTGGTTTATTTTAGTTTTATTTTAGGTTTATGTTTTTTTAGTTTATTATTTAAGTTTAATTTTTTTTTTATTTTTACGTTTATTTTTTAGGTTTAGCTTTTTATTTAGTTTTATTTTATTTTATGTTAGGTTTAGTTTTTTATATATTTTGGTTTTTTGTTTTTTTTAGTTTAGTTAAGGTTTTATTATTTTATTTTAGTTTAGTTTTTATTTTTAAATTTATTTTCTTTTTAGGTTTAGGTTCAAATTTAGGTATTAGTTTACATTTTTATTTTGCTTTATATTTTTTTATTTATTATATTAATAGGTTTTATTTTGTTTAGGTTTAGGTTTTTAGCTTTTTAGGAATTAGGGTTTAGGGTTTAGGGCTTAGAGTTTAGGTTTTAGGGTTTAGGGTTTAGGGTTAGTTTAGGGTTTAGGGTTTGTTTAGAGTTTAGGGCGTAGGGTTTAGGATTTAAGGTTTTTTAGGGTTCAGAGTTTTGGGTTTAGGATTTGTTTTAGTGTTTAGTGTTTAGGGTTTAGAGTTTAAGAATTAGAGTTTAGGGTTTAGGGTTTAGGGTTTAAGGTTTAGGGTTCAGAGTTTAGGGTTTTAGGGTTTTGGGTTTAGGGTTTAGGGTTTAGGTTTGTAGGATTAGGGTTTAGGGTTTAGGGTTAGTTTTAGGATTTAGGATTTAGGTTTAGGGTTTTGGGTTTAGGTTTTATTTATTTTAGTTTAGTTTATTTTAGTTTAGGTTTAGGTTTATTTTGTTTATTTTAGGTTTTTTTGTTTAGTGTTTAGGTTTTTTATTTATTTTAGGTTTATTTTTTGTTTAGATTCTTGTTTAGTTTTTCTTTTTGTTTAGGGTTATTTTATTTTTATTTTATGTTCAGTTTTTATTTAATTTTAGTTTTTTATTTTCAAGTTTATTTCATTTATTTAGTTTAGTTTAGATTTTTATTTATTCTATTTCAGTTTAGTTTTTATTTTTTATTTTATTTTAATTTTATGTTTAGGTCTAGGATTAGGTTTTAGTTGAAGTTTTTTTTATTATCATTAAATTTTATTTAGGTTAAAGTTTTATTTATTTATTTAATTTTTAGTTTCTATTTAGTTTAGGTTTAGGTTTTTAGGTTTTTAGGGTTTAGGGTTTAGGGTTGTAGGTTTTAGGGTTTAGGGTTTAGGGTGTAGGGTTGTAGGTTTAGGGTTTAGGGTTGTAGGTTAAGGTTTTTCTAAATTTTTATTTAATTTTTTTAAATCAAGTAAAGTTGTAGGTTTTGGTTTATTAAGTTTTTTTTATTTATTTTAGTTTATTTTATTTTTTATTTTTATTTAAGTTTATGTTTATTTTTGTTTAGTTTAATTTATTTATTTTAGGTTTATTTATTTTAGTTTTGGTTTTTTATTATAATTTGTTTTTTTTAGGTTTAAGTTTAAGTTTTGGTTTATTTTTTAGTTTTGTTTTATTTTTATTTTATTTTTTAGGTTTAGTTTTTTTTTAAGTTTAGGCTTTAGATTTTTAATTTAGGTTTATTTTATTTATTTTTTTTTAGTTTAAGTTTAGGTTTATTTTTAGTTTATTTTATTTGTTTAGGGTTTAGGTTTAGGTTTAGGTTTAGTTTTTTTTAGGTTTAGGTTTATGTTTTATTTATTCTACTTTAGTTTATTTTAGTTTTGGTTTAGGTTTTTTTTTTAATTTATAGTTAGTTTTATTTTTTATTTATTTTTGTGTTTATTTTTTAGGTTTAGGTTTTTATTTAGTTTTATTTGATTTTATGTTAGGTTTAGTTTTTATTTTTTTTAGGTTTTCTATTTTTTAGTTTAGTTTAGGTTTTTATTTATTTAATTTTAATAAATTTATATTTTTTAATTTATTTTCTTTTTTAGGTTTAGGTTTAGGTTTTAGTTCAGGTTTTTATTTTATTTTAATTTTTTATATTATTTTGGTTCAGGCTTTTTTATTTATTTTATTCATAGGTTTAATTTAGTTTAGATTTAGGTTTTTAGCTTTTTAGGGATTAGGGTTTAGGATTTAAGGTTTAGGGTTTAGGGTTTAGGGTTTTAGGGTTTAAAGTTTAGGGTTTAGGGTTTAGTGTTTTGGGTTTAATGTTTAGGGTTTAGGTTTTAGGTGTAGGGTTCAGGTTTTGGTTAATGATTTTTTTAATAGAGAACAAATTCATATTCAACATTTCTTCTTTTTGATATGATCAACCAAGTAAAACATCAATTTTTTTAAGACTCAAGTGATGACCTAGATCAAAAATGAACATGCATAGAGCAAATCAAAAACCTTAGATAACTAGAACCGTCTCTTCTATAAAGACACATTTCTATAAGCAGCAGATCGGATCGGCCATTTTTTAATTTCTCCAGTTCCCATTAGAACCACCTCGGCCTCTCGAGTAGCGGATCCACCATCATATCCTCGATCTCTCCCTCGGCCACCACCACGGCTATAACCTCTGTCACTCCTCCCGCCTCCATAACCAGCACTGCTCCGACCACCACCTCTATATCCACAAGCACCTCCAGATTCCCCACCACCATTATGATAACCACCACCTCTGCTTTTGCCTCCATCGCCAGATCTTGACTGAGCCTGGTTGACAGTTTTGTTCTTGTTGTCAAGGTTTTGGCTATTCTTAGGGTTTAAGTTTATGTTTAGGCTTATTAGATTTTAGGGTTTAGCTTTAATTTTTAATTTATTTAGTTACATTAGCTTTAAGTTTAGGATTTAGGGTTTAGGGTTTAGGGTTAGGGTTTAGGGTTCAGGGTTTAGAGTTTAGGGTGTAGGGTTTTTTTGTTACCATAAAAGTAAAAGATACAATGTCCTCGAAAGGGGTAAAGCTTAGAAATCTACCACTCACAGAGCTACAAGAAACTTAAAGAGCTAAACCCCCATCTAAGTACACTAAAATAAGAAAAGAAAATAAAGAAAAAAATCTAAAAACATAAGAGTGAAAGGACACAGTAAAACTAAAATAAAACATGAAAATAGAAAAAGGTTGAGTCGTGATAGTTCATGTAATTCTTTGAGAAAGCAAGATAAGCAAGATCCACAACAACACTAGGGATGACTAAGAAATGACTGTCTCTATAAAGTTCCAAAAAGAAATCTGCAAAAAATTACCAAGGCAAAAGTCAAAGCTAAAAGAATAAGGATTAAGAGAGCAAAGGAGAGAGCTAAGAAAGAGAAGGGGCTCAGTTAAGATCATCTCAAGGGGTAACAATACATATGAGCATCAAACTTCATAAAGAAGGGTTACAATCATATATAAAGCTACCAACTAGAGGAGTAACAAGCCATCATAGCTAGCATACTTGATGCAGTGCCAACCCACCAAACAAAACACAATAGGCCAATCACATAAAGCCGAGCAACAGAACAGGATCATTGGGCAAGCTAATGCGGTAGCACCAAAACGAGCACCAACATACGATACAAACCAACATCAAGGCCGGCACACAAAGGGGCTAAAGCCACCAATCACCGAAACCAAAATTTCCAATTCAAAGGATCGAAAGGATCGATTGACACACTAAAGGCTCAAATTAGCCAAGAAGAAGAAAAATCCAACAAGAGAAAAGCGGTAACCAAGATTCCAAACCACTAAAGTCCTCCAACCAAAGCAACTAAGTAAAACATCCATAGGCGACCGGAGAATAGCATCATTAGTAACCAATAAAGGACCTAGTAGCCAGGAAAAAAGAATAACCAAAAAACCATTGAATAGAGAGACACTCAACCGATTTGACCAGCCAACATAGCCTCTTAGACAACCACCACAGCAGCAGAAAACCCAAGTCAATGTAAAACCAACAGCAGCCATTGAGCCAAGATCACCCAAGATCGCCAAGAAAAGAACAACCACTAAAATACCAACAACTAGCTAACCCATAATAATTACCAAATGTCACAATAACCACGGCTGTAACCTCCATCACCACCATGGTTGTAACCTCGTCTCTGCCTCCATAACCTGCTGCTCCAACCACCACCTCCAAATCCACCAACACCTCCAGATCCCCTAGCACTACAGCAATAACCACCACCTCCACCTCCACCTTCACCTCCACCTTCGCCTCCACTGCCATATCTAGATTGAGCCTGGTTGGCTGTGATGTTCCTACCGTTAGGGTTCTGCCCATTCTTAGTGTTTAGGTTTAGGTTTACTAGGTTTTAGAGTTTAGGTTTATTTTTTTAATTTATTTAGTTACTTTAGGTTTAGGTTTAGGGTTTGGGGTTTAGGGTTTAGGGTTTTTTTAACTCTAATGATTCCATAACAAATAAGAAATTACCAAATCAAAGAAGGCATTATCCTTTAATAACTAATAAAATAAGATAAAATAAAATGCAATTTAAAAATGTACAAAAGTAGTATTTCAAAAAATGATTTAACTCCCAGAGATAATAAAATTTGATTTTATAGAAGGCTAATAAATATTTGTCGAACAAGCTAAAACCCATATCATCATTTGATTTCTCAGCAGGCTCTTCCTTCTTCTCTTCCACTACAACAGTAGGAGTGGTAGAAGCATCAGGCGCAACAGCCACATTAAATTTACTAGGATCTTTCAAATACTCCTTAACCTTCTTGGCCTACGGGTATGTGTAATCAGTGGCAATCATTATGGCAAGGACATTCTTGTAAGCGTTGATGAGCATGTGGGGTCTTTGCGGAAGGGTGGGATAAGAGAGCTAGTGAGAGAAGTGATCATTAAAAGGCCCGTCAAAAACATCTTGATGAGATCATCTTCAGTGAACTCAAGCACCTCAGGATTGAACACGGAACCATCATCATACACAGACTGGACGACAAGGCCATAAGAGAAAGGCCTAATCCCCAGCTTAGTGAGGAGAGCAGCCTCTGAGGATCCCACCTTATTGCCTTTTTATATAGCTCAATCGGGGTGATAATTTCCTCAGTACCCTTTTTAATCTTAGTTATGATGTTGAGAACTTAGAAGAAAGAATTCTATGAAAGATCCAGACCATTGTTGCCTTGAGGAACCACAACATTAATAGGTGCAACAAGATCAACACAGCAAGCAACACCAACTTTATATTTCATAACCTCTTCGTTGACTTCTTTAAGATCACCTTTTGTAAAAATCAGCTCAATCGGGGTTTAGGGTTTATGGTTTATGGTTTAGGCTTTTAGGGTTTATGTTTTTAGGGCTTAGGGTTTAGGGTTTAGGGTTTACAGTTTAAGGTTTAGGGTTTTTTAAGGTTTAGGGTTTAGGGTTTAAGATTTAGGTTTGTAGGTTTAGTATTGTAGGTTTAGGGTTTAGGGATTAGGTTTTAGGGTTTAGGTTTTTCTCTTCATTAAAGTTAAGCAAATTGGAAGGCTTAGGTTTACTTAGTTTATTTTTAATTTATTTTAATTTATTTTATATTTTATTTTTACTTAGGTTTATTTTTAATTTTTTTGTATTTAGTTTAGTTTATTCATTTTAGGTTTATTTATTTTTTGTTTAGGGTTTTTATTTTACTTTATTTTTTATGTTTAGGTTTTTTTTAGGTTTAGGTTGAGGTTTTTATTTTCTTTTTTAGGTTTAGGTTTTAGGTTTTTATTTTAGGTTTATCTTTTGGTTTTATTTTTCAGTTTAGATTTAGGTTTATTTTTAGTTTATTTTATTTTATTTAGTTCATGTTTAGGTTTAGTTAATTTTAGGTTTAGGTTTAGCTTTTATTTCTTTTAGGTTAGTTTATTTTAGTTTAGGTCTAGGTTTATTTTATTTTTATTTTTGGTTTAGTTTTTTAAGTTTATAGTTTAGGTTTTAGTTTTTTATTTTTTTGATTTATTTTTTAGGTTTAGGATTTTATTTAGTTTTTATTTTATTTTATTTTAGGTTTATTTTATTTTTATTTTACATTTAGTTTTTAGTTTATTTAGTTTTTTTATTCTTAGGTTTATTTTATTTTTTAGTTTAGTTTAAGTTTATACTTATTTTATTTTGATTTATTTTTATTTTTTATTTCAATTTAATTTTAGATTTAGGTTTAGGTTTTAATTAAGGTTTTTCTTTTATTTTATTTTATTTATGTTTAGGTTTTTTATTTATTCTATTTTTTAGGTTTTGATTTTTAGGTTGTTAAGGTTAGGGTTTAAGGCTTAGGGTTTAGGGTTTTAGGGTTTATGGTTTTAGGGTTTAGGGTTTAGTGCTTAGGCTTTAGGGTTTAGTGTTTAGGGTTTAGGGTTTAGGGTTTAGGGATTAAGGATTAGGGATTAGGGTTTAGGGTTTGGGGTTTAGGGTTTTAGGGTATAAGGTTTAGGTTTTAGGGTTGTAGGTTGGGAATAGGGTTAGGGTTTTTTTATTATTTATTATTTATTTTTATTTTTAGGTTTTACGATTTAGGGTTTAGTGTTTTGGGTTTAGGTTTTTTTAAATTAAGTAAACCGGTAGGTTTAGGTTTTTTTAGTTTATTTTGTTATTTCTTTAGTTTATTTCATATTTTATTTTTATTTAAGCTTATTTGTTATTTAGTTTAGTTTATTTATTTTTTATTTATTATTTAGTGTTATTATTTTACTTTATTTTTTTGGGTTTAAGTTTAGGTTTTAGTTTAGTTTTATTTTTATTTTATTTTTTAGGTTTAGGTTTTATTTTCTATTTTTAGGTTTAGGATTAGGTTTTTATTTTATTTTTTTAGATTTAGGTTTTAGGTGTTTATTTTAAGTTTATTTTTAGGTTTTATTTTTTTGTTTAGGTTTAGGTTTATTTTTAATTTATTTTATTTATTTAGTTTTGGTTTAGATTTAGCTTTCATTTATTTTAAGTTTAGGTTTAGGTTTTATTTATTTTAGTTTTGTTTATTTTAGTTTAAGTTTAAGTTTAATTTATTTTATTTAATTTGTTTTTATTTTAGGTTTAGTTTTTTTTTAGGTTAGGGTTTAGGTTTTGTTTTTTTATTTATTTTTTAGGTTTAGGTTTTCATTAAGTTTTTATTTTATTTTATTTTAGGTTTATTTTATTTTTTATGTTTAGTTTTTATTTTATTTAGGTTTTTTATGCTTAGGTTTATTTTATTTTATCTAGTTTTGTTTAGGTTTTTACTTAATTTATTTTAGTTTATTCTTTTTATTTATTTTATGTTTAGTTTTAAGTTTAGGTTTTTGTTTAGGTTTTTATTTTATTTTAGTTTTTTATTTTATTTAGGTTGAGGTTTTTTTTATTTTATTTTTTGGTTTTATTTAGTTTAGGTTTAGGTTTTTAGGTTTTTAGGTTTAGGGTTTATGGTTTAGGGTTTAGGGTTTAGGGTTTAGGGTTTTAGGGTTTAGGGTTTAGGGTTAGGGTTTAGGGTTTGGGGTTTAGGGTTTTAGGGTTTAAGGTTTAGGTTATAGGGTTGTAGTTTAGGGTTTAGGGTTAAGGTTTTTTATTATTATTTTTTAGGCTTTAGGGTTTAGGGTTTAGGTTTTAGGTTTATGGTTCAAGTTTTAGTTTAGGGTTTAAGGTTTTGGGTTTTTTTAATAGAGAACAAATTCATATTCAACATTTCTTCTTTTCGATTTCATCAACCAAGTAACACACCAAGTTCCCTAAGACACAAGCGCCATAGATCAAAAATGAGCACGCATAGAGAAAATCAAAAACCCTAGATAACTTCAACCATCTCTAATGTGAAGACACAGTTCCATAAGCAGCAGATGGGATAGGCCATTCTTCAATTTCTCAAGTTCCCATCAGAACCACCCCTGCTTCTTAAGTAGTGGGATCCACCATCATATCCTCCATCACTCCCTCCAGCACCACCATGGTAACCTGCTCCTCCCGTCCATTACCACCCCTTTCACCACCACCTCCATATCCACCAGATCCACCCACCTGATAACCCCACTCCACCTTGCCTCCACCCTAAATCAGTTGATGGTGATGTTCTTGCAGTCAAGGTTTTGAACATTTTTAGGGTTTAGGATTATTAAGTTTTTAGGTTTACATTTTTTTTTATTTATTTAGTTACATTAGGAATAAATTTAGGGTTTGGTGTTTAGGGTTTAGGGTTTAGGGTTAGGGTTTAGGGTTTAAGGTTTAGAGTTTTTATAAAAAACTCAAATGATTTTATAACAAACAAGAAATTACCA
The DNA here is from genome assembly GCA_021442155.1 of Cymbidium sinense. Taxonomy (NCBI): domain Eukaryota; kingdom Viridiplantae; phylum Streptophyta; class Magnoliopsida; order Asparagales; family Orchidaceae; genus Cymbidium; species Cymbidium sinense. The sequence goes on from CM038214.1 coordinate 70,495,192, forward strand.
AATCAAAGAAAACTTTATCCTCTATCAACTAATAAAATAGGATAAAATATAATGCAATTCAAAAATTCACAAAATTAGTATTTCACAAAATGATTTAACTCCAGAGTCAATATAATTTGATTTTATAGAAGTCCAACAAAGCTTAGTCGAACAAGATAAAACCCATATCATCATCAGATTCCTCAATAGGGTCTTCCTTCTTCTCATCCACAATAGCAGCCGGAGTAGCAGTAACAACAGTAACAACAGGTGCAAGAGCCACAGTAAACTTACTAAGATCCTCCAAATACTCCTTAAACTCCTCGGCCTACGTGTATGTCTAATCAGTAGAAATCATGATGGTGAGGACATTCTTGTAAGCATTGATGAACATGTGGGGCACTTTGCGAGGGTGGGATAAGAGAGAGAAGTGAACATTGAAAGGATTGTCGAAAACTTCTCGATGAGATCATCTTCATTGAGGTCAAGCACCTCAGGAGTGAACACTGAACCATCATAAAACATAGATTGAATGGCAAGGCCTTAAGAGAATGGCCTAATTCCCAGCTTAATGAGGAGAGTAGCCTCTGAGGATCCCACTTTATTGCCTTTTTTTAATTAGCTGGGGGTGATAATTTCACCACTTATTGATCTTTGTTGGGATGTTGAGAACCTAGAAAAAGAAGTGTGAAGGATCCGGACCAATGTTGTTTGGAGGAACCACAACATCAAAAGGCATAATAAAAAACAGACCACCAACTTCATACTTCACAACCTCTTCACTGACTTCTTTAAGATCACCTTTCATAAAAATCAGCTCAATCGAGGTTTAGGGTTTAGGGTTTATTATGGTTTATGATTTTAGGGTTTAGGAATTTTTAGGCTTTAGGGTTTATAGTTTATGGTTTAGGATTGTAGGTTTGGGGTTTAGGGTTAGTTTTAGGGTTTAGGGTTTAGGATATAGGGATTAGGTTTTTTTTTTAAATAAACTAAATCGGTAGGTTTAGGTTTATTTAGTTTATTTATTATTTATTTTAGTTTATTTTATTTTTTGGTATTATTTAGGTTTTTTTATTTAATTTAGTTTACTTAATTTAGGCTTATTTATTTTAGTTTAGGTTTTTTTATTTTAGTGTATTTTTTAGGTTTAGGTTTTATTTTTAGTTGAGTTTTATTTTTATTTTATTTTTAGGTTTATGTTTTATTTTTTACTTTTAGGTTTAGCTTTAGGCTTTTATTTAATTTTTTTAAGTTTAGGTTTATTTTTAGTTTATTTTATTTTATTTACTTTAGGTTTAGGTTTAGGTTTAGTTTATTTTAGGATTAGGTTTAGGTTTTATTTATCTTAGTTTAGTTTATTTTAGTTTTGGTTTAGGTTTATATTACTCTATTTATTTTATTTTTATTTTATGTTTAGTTTTTTTTAGTTTAGAGTTTAGGTTTTATTTTTTATTTATTTTTAGGTTTATTTTTTATGCTTAGGTTTTTATTTTATTTTATTTTAGTTTTTTTTATTTTCATTTTACATTTAGTTTTTATTTTATTTAATTCTTTTATTCTTAGGTTTAATTTATTTCTTTTAGCTTAGTTTAGGTTTTCATTTATTTTATTTTAGTTTAACTTTAATTTTTTAATTCATTATATTTTTAGATATAGGTTTAGGTTTCAGTTTAGGTTTTATTTTATTTATTTATTTTATTTATTTTAGATTTTAATTTATTATTTTATTTTACTTAGTTTAGGTTTAGGTTTTTAGGTTTTTAGTGTTTAGGGTTTAGGGTTTTGGGTTAGTTTTAAGGTTTAGGGTTTAGTTTTAGTGTTTTATTTATTTATTTATTTATTGTTTTCATTTAAGGTTTAGGGTTTTTTAGTGTTTAGGGTTTAGGGTTTAGGGTTTAGGGTTGTAGGTTTAGGGTTTAGGGTTTTGGGTTAGTTTTAGGGTTTAGGTTTAGGGTTTAGGGTTTAGGATTTAGGGTTTAGGGTTTAGGTTTAGTTTATTTTTTTATTTATTTTTAGTTCATTTTATTTTTATTTTTATTTAGATTCTTTGTTATATTTTAGTTTAGTTTATTTATTTTAGGTTTATTTATTTTAGTTTAGGTTTCTTATTTTAGTTTATTTTTAGATTTAAGTTTAGGTTTATGTTTATTTTTTAGTTTAGTTTATTTTAAGTTATTTTTTTTTAGGTTTATTTTATTTTAATTTTTTGGTTTAGGTTTAGGTTTATTTTTTATTTTTTTTAGGTTTAGGTTTTAGGTTTTATTTTAGCTTTATTTTTAGGTTTTATTTTATTTTATGTTTATGTTTATTTTTAGTTTATTTTATTTTATTTAGTTTAGGGTTCAGGTTTAGTATATTTTAGGTTTTGGTTTAGGTTTTAATTATTTTTGTTAGTTTATTTTAGTTTAGGTTAATGTTTATTTTATTTTATTTTATCTTAGGATTAGGATTTTTTTAGTTTAGGGTTTAGGTTTTTTATTTATTTTTTAAGTTTTATTTTATAGGTTTATTATTTTAGTTTAGTTTTATTTAGTTTTTTTTATTTTATATTAGGTTTATTTTATTTTTATTTTACATTTTAGTTTTATTTTATCTATGTTTTTTATATTTAGGTTTATTTTATTTTGTAGCTTAGTTTAGGTATTTATTTTATTTTTATTTTAGTTTTATTTTTATTTTTTATTTTATTTTATTTTTAGGATAATGTTTGGGTTTAGGTTTAGGTTTTAATTTAGGTTTCTATTTTATATTATTATTTTACTTTAATTTAGGTTAAGGTTTTTTTATTCATTATATGTTTAGATTTTATTTAGTTTATGTTAAGGTTTTTAAGGTTTTTAGGGTTTAGGGTTTAGGGTTAAGGGTTTGGGGTTTAGGGTTTAGGGTCTATGGCTGTAGGTTTTAGGGTTTAGGGTTTAGGGTTAAGGCTTTTAGGGTTTAGGTTTAGGATTTTGGCTTTTGGGTTTAGGTTTTAGGTTTAGGATGGTTTAGGGTTTAGTGGTTTTAGGGTTTAGGGTTTCTTATGGTTTTATATTATTTTTTATTTAGGGTTTAGGTTTAGGGTTTTAGGTTAGGGTTAGGGTTAGGGTTACTTTAGGGTTTAGTGTTTAGGGTTTTATTTAGGTTTTTTATTTTAAATTAAATAAACCAGTATGTTTAGGTTTATTTAGTTTATTTAGTTTATTTTATTTATTTTAGTTATTATATTTTTATTTATATTTTGGTTTATTTTTTTATTTTATTTAGTTTAGTTTATTCATTTTAGGTTTTATTTTAGTTTATTTTTAGGTTAGGTTTAGGTTTATTTTTTATTTTTTAGTTTAGTTTTATTTTATTTTATTTTTTTAGGTTTAGGTTTTATTTTATTTTTATTTTAGTTTATTTATATTTATTTTATTTTTTTAGGTTTAGGTTTTAGGTTTTTTTATTTTTGGTTTATTTTTTAGGTATTGTTTTTAGTTTAAGTTTAGGTTTATTTTAGTTAATTTATTTTATTTTAATTTAGTTTTAGGTTTAGGTGTAGTTTATTTTAGGTTTCCATTTTTGTTTTATTTATTTTAGTTTAGTTTATTTTAGTTTATGCTTATGTTCAGGTTTAGGTTTAGGTTTAGGTTTTAGGTTTTTATTTTGTTTATTTTAGGTTTAGGTTTTTTTCATTTAAGGCTTAGATTTTATTTTTTATTTATTTTTAGGTTTTATGAATAGGTTTACTTTTTAGGTTTAAGTTTTTAGGTTTAGTTTTTATTTATTTTAATTTTAGGTTTATTTTAATTTTAATTAACATTTAGTTTTTTATTTTATTTAGGTTTCTAATTTCTAGGTTTATTTTATTTTTTTAATTTAGCTAAGGTTTTTATTTATTATATTTTAGTTTTATTTTTAAGTTTAGGATTGGGTTTAGGTTTTTATTTTATTTAATTTTATTTATTTAATATAGGTTTAGTTTTTTTTATTTTTAGGTTTTATTTAGTTTAGGTTTAGGTATTTAGGTTTTTAGGGTTTAGGGTTATAGGTTTTAGGGTTTAGGGTTTAGGATTTTACAGTTTAGGGTGTAGGTTTAGGTTTAGGGCTTAGGGTTTAAGGTTTAGGGTTTTGGGTTTTAGGATTTAGGTTTAGGTTTAGGATTGGGTTTAGGTTTTAGGTTTAGGGTTTTAAGGTTTAGTGTTTAAGGTTTAGGGTTTAGAGTTTAGGGTTAGTTTTAGGGTTTATGGTCTTTTTTTTTAAATTGAGTAAACTGATAGGTTTAGATTTATTTTATAATTAAGTTTATTTTTATAATTATTTAGTTTAGTTTATTTATTTAGGTTTTATTTAGTTTTATTTTTTTAGTTTATTTTAGGTCTCAATTTAGGTTTATGTTTATTTTTTTTAGTTTTTTATTTTATTTTAGGTTTAGGTTTTATTTTTTAGCTTCAGGTTTAGGTTTTGGTTTTAGTTTTGGTTTTTATTTTAATTTTTTAGGTTTTTATTTTAGGTTTATTTCTTGGTTTTATTTTTTAGTTTAGGTTTATTTTTATTTTATCTTATTTAGTTTAGGGTTTAAGTTTAGTTTATTTTAGTTTTAGGTTTAGGTTTTATTTATTTTAGTTTAGTTAATTATAGTGTAGGTTTAAGATTATTTTATTTTTATTTTATGTATAGGTTTTTTTCTTTAGTTTAGGGATTAGGTTTTATTTTTTTATTTATTTTTAGGTTTTATTTTAAGGTTTATTATTTAGAGTTTAGGGTTTAAGGTTAGGTTTTAGGGTTTATTTAGGTTTGGGGTTTATTTATGCTTTTTTAGGTTTTAGGGTTTAGGTTAGGATTAGGGTTTAGGAGTTTAGGTTTAGGGTTTAGTATTTAGTTAGGTTAGGTTTAGTTTAGTTTAGTTAGTTTAGTTTAGGGTTTAGGTTTAGTTTTAGGGTTTAGGTTTAGTGTTAGTTAGTTTAGGTTAGGTTTTAGGTTTGTTTAGTTTAGGATTAGTTTAGGGTTTAGGGTTTAGGATTAGGTTTTAATTTTTTTATTATTTAGGGTTTATGCTTTAGTTGTGTTTAGGGTTTGGGTTTAGGTTAATTTTAGGGTTTAGTTTAGTGTTTATGGTTTATTTAGTTTATTTTGTTTTTTTTATTTTAGTTTATTTTATTTTTTATTTTTATTTAGGTTCATTTTTTTATTTAGTTTAGTTTATTTATTTTAGGTTTATTTATTTTAGTTTAGGTTTTTATTTTAGTTGATTTTTTCTAGTTTAAGTTTAGGTTTATGTTTATTTTTTAGTTTTGTTTTATTTTTATTTTATTTTTTAATTTTATGTTTAAGTATATATTTTTATTTTATTTTTTTAAGTTTAGGTTTGATGTTTTATTTTAGGTTTATTTTTAGATTTTATTTTTTAGTTCAGGTTTAGGTTTATCTTTAGTTTATTTTATTTTATTTAGTTTAGGGTTTAGGTTTAGTATATTTTAGTTTTTATTTATTTTAATTTAGGTTTATCTTTATTTTATTATGTTTATTTTAGGTTTTGGTTTTTTTTAGTTTATGGTTTAGGTATTATTTATTATTTATTTTTAGGTTTGTTTTAGGTTTATTTTTTAGGTTGGTTCTTATTTAGTTTTTTATTTATTTTATTTAGGTTTATTTTATTTTATTTATTTTAGTTTAGTTTTATGTTAATTAGATTTTGTATTTTTTTAGGCTTATTTTATTTGCTTAATTTAGTTTAGGTTTTTATTTATTTTATTTTAGAACAATTTTTATTTTTTATTTTATTTTATTTTTAAATTTAAGTTTAAGTTTAGGTTTAGGTTTTAGTTTATGTTTTTTTAATTTATATTTTTTATGTAATTTAGGTTTAGGTTTATTTATTTATTTTATTATAATGTATTATTAAGTTTAGGTTTATGTTTTTAGAGTTTAGGATTTAGGGTTTAGGGTTTAAGGTTTAGTTTCATTTTAGGGTTTAGGTTTAGGGTTTAGGGTTTAAGTTTTAGGGTTTAGGGTTTAGGATTTAGTTTAGGTTTATGCAGTTTATTGGGTTTATTTCTTATTGGTTTTTTATTTTAGGTTTTTATTTATTTTAGGGTTTAGGATAGTTTAGTTTATTTTAGTTTAGTTTTGGGTTTATGTTTATTTTAGGGTTTATGGTTTAGGTTTTAGTTTATTTTTTTTTAGGGTTTATTTTATGGTTTAGTTAAGGTTTAGGTTTAGGGTTTAGTTTATTTTAGTTTAGTTTTATTTACGTTTATTTTCAATTTAGTGTTTTGGGTTTTATCTTTAGTTTGTTTAAGTTTAGGGTTTAGTTTTGGTTTAGGGTTTAGTTTATTTAGGTTTAGGGTTTAGGGTTTAGGTTTAATTTAGGTTTTATTTATTTAGGGTTTAAGTTTCAGGTTTTTATGGTTTAGGGTTTAGTTAGGGTTTAGGTTTATTGGGTTTAGGGTTTAGGTTTTGGGTTTGTTAGTTTAAGGTTTGGTTTAGGTTTAGGTTTAGTTTTTAGGTTTAGGGTTTGTTTTAGGTTTAGGGGTTAGGGTTTAGTTTAGGTTTTAGTTTAGTTTTTTATTTATTTTATTTTATATTTTATTTTTAAAGTGGTTAGTTTAGTTTATTTAGTTTAATTTTATTTATTTTAGTTTATTTTATTTTTTATTTATTTAGTTTAGTTTATTTATTTTAGGTTTATTTATTTTAGTTTAGGTTTTTTATTTAGTTCATTTTATAAGGTTTAGGTTTAGGTATTGTTAGGTTAGTTTTATTTTATTTTATTTTTTTTAAGTTTAGGTTTTATTTTTTTTATTTTTAGGTTTAGGTTTATGTTTTATTTTATTTTTTTAGGTTTATGTTTTATGTTTTTATTTTAGGTTTATTTTTAGGTTTTATTTTTCAATTTAGGTTTAGGTTTATGTTTAGTTTATTTTATTTTATTTAGTTTAGGTTTAGGTTAAGGGTTAGTTTATTTTAGGTTTAGGTTTAGGATTTTTATTTTAGTTTAGTTTACTTTAGTTTTGGTTTAGGTTTGTTTTATTTTTATTTTAAGATTTGGTTTTTTTTTTAAGTTTAGGGTTTAGGCTTTACTTTTTAGATATTTTTATGTTTTATTTTTGGGTTTATTATTTAGGTTTAGGTTTTTATTTAGTTTTTTTTCAGGTTTATTTTATTTTATTTTAGGTTTAGGTTTTTTTTGGTTTAAGACTTAAGTTTTATTTTCTATTTATTTTTATATTTTATTTTTAGGTTTAGATTTTTATTTAGTTTTTATTTTACTTTATTTTAAGTTTATTTTATTTTATTTTGTTTAGTTTTTTTATTTAGGTTATATTTTTTTTATTTTATTTTATTTTATTTTTTTTATATTTTAGGTTTAGGTTTAGGTTTAGGTTTAACATTTAAGATTTAGGTTTTATTTAGTTTAGGGTTTAGGATTTAGGGTTTTAGAGTTTAGGGTTTAGGGTTTAAGGTTTACAATTTCTATGGTTTAGGGTTTAGGGTTTAAGGTTTAAGATTTAGGGTTTAGGTTTTAGGGTTTAGGGTTTAGTGTTTTGGGTTTTGGGGTTAAGGGTTTAGGGTTTAGGTTTTACAATTTATATGGTTTAGGGTTTAGTGTTTAAGGTTTTAAGGTTTAGGGTTTAGGGTTTAGGGTTTTTTTATTTTTATATTTTATTTATTTTTTTATTTTTTAAATTAAGTAAACTAGATGGTTTAGCTTTATTTAGCATATTTTTTATTTATTTTAGTTTATTTTTTTATTTTGATTTGGGTTTATTTTTATTTTTATTTGGCTTAGTTTATTTATTTTAGGTTCATTTATTTTAGTTTAGGATTTTTATTTTAGTTTACTTTTTAGGTTTAGGTTTAGGTTTAGAATTGTTTTTTAGTTTAGTTTTATTTCTATTTTATTTTTTAGGTTTAGGTTTTATTTTTTATTTTTGGTTTAAGTTTATTTTTTTTTTATATTTTTTTGGTTTTAAGGTTTCTATTTTAGGTTTATTTTTAGGTTTTATTTTTAGGTTTATGTTCGGGTTTATTTTTAGTTTATTTTATTTTATTTAGTTTAGGTTTAGGTTTAGGTTTAGTTTATTTTAGGTTTAGGTTTTATTTTTTTAGTTTAGTTTATTTTAGTTTAGGTTTAAGTTTACTTTATTTTTATTTTAGGTATAGGTTTTGTTTTTGTTTAGGGTTTAGGTTTTATTTTTTATTTATTTTTCATTTTATTTTTCGCTTTATTATTTAGGTTTAGGTTTTTATTTAATTTTTATTTTATTTTATTTAGGTTTTTTATTTTTTTAGTTTAATTTAGCTTTTTATTTATTTTAATTTAGTTTAGTTTTTTTTAATATATTTTCTTTTCAGGTTTTTGTTTATGTTTAAGTTTATGTTTTTATTTTATTTTGGTTTATATTTTTTTCTAATTATTTTATTTTTAGGTTTTAATTAGTTTGGGTTTAGGTTTTTACCATTTTAGGGTTTAGGATTTCAGGTTTTGCGTTTAGGGTTTAGGGTTTAGGGTTTTGGGTTAGTTTATGGTTTAGGGTTTAGGGCTTAGGGTTAGGATTTTTAAGGTTTAGAGTTTAGGGTTTAGGGTTTAGGGTTTAGGTTTTAGTTTAGTGTTCACGTTTTAGTTTAGGGTTTAGGGTTTTTCTTCTCTTTTTTTAAATAGACAACAAAGTCAGATTCAACATTTCTTCTTTTCTTTATTTAGTTTATTTTTTATTTATTTTAGTTTATTTTTTTATTTTTAATTATGTTTAATTTTTATTTTTATTTACTTTAGTTTATTTATTTTATATTTATTTATGTTAGTTTAGGTTTTTTTTAGTTTATTTTTTAGATTTAGGTTTATGTTTAAGTTTATTTTTTAGTTGAGTTTTATTTTTTATTTTAGGTTTAGGTTTAGGTTTTTATTTCATTTTTTTAGGTTTAGGTTTTAGTTTTTTATTTTAGGATTATTTTTAGGTTTTATTTTTTAGTTTAGGTTTAGGTTTATTTTTGTTTATTTTATTTATTTAGTTTAGGGTTCAGGTTTAGGCTTGGGTTTTATTTATTTTAGTTTAGTTTATCTTAGATTAGGTTTAGGTTTATTTTATTTTGTTTTTTTATTTTTATTTTAGGTTTAGATTTTATTTTTCTTAGTTTGGGGTTTAGGTTTTATTTTTAGGTTTATTTTTTATGTTTAGATTTTTATTTAGTTTTTATTTTTTATTTTAGTTTTCTTTTAAGATTATTTTATTTTTATTTTACATTTAATTTTTTATTTTATTTATGTTTTTTATTCTTATGTTAATTTTAATTTTTAGTCTAGTTTAGGTTATTTTTATTAATTTATTTTATTTTAATTTTAGGTCTAGATTTATGTTTTAGTTTAGGTTTTTATTTTATTTTATTAAGGTTTAGGTTTTTTTAGGTTTTATTTAGTTTAAGTTTAGGTTTTTAGATTTTTAGTGTTTAAGGTTTAAGCTTTAGGGTTAGTTTTAGGGTTTAGGGTTTAGGATTTAAGGTATAGGGTTTAGAGTTTATGTTTTAGGGTTTAGGGTTCAGGGTTTAGGGATTATTATTTGGGGTATAGGGTTTAGGGTTTAGGGTTTTAGGGTTTAGGGTTTTAGATTTTAGGGTTTAGGTATAGATTTTAGGGTTTAGGGTTTAGTGTTTATACTTTAGGGTTTAGGTTTTAAACTTTAACATTTAGGTTAGGTTAACAAGGTTTAAGGTTAGTTGAGTTTAAGTTTAAGGTTTAAGTTTAGATTTAGTGTTTAGAGTTTTAAACTTTAGGTTAGTTTAGTCTAGGTTTGTTTAGGGTTTATGGTTTTGGGTTTTGGGTTAGGATTTGGGTTTTGGGATTTAAGGTTTATGATTATGGGTTTTGGGTTAGGGTTAGGGTTTAAGGTTTAGGGTTTAGGGTCAGTTTAGGGTTTTGGGTTTTAGGGTTTATGGTTTTGGGTTTATGGTTTTAGGGTTTTGGGTTTAGGGTTTAGGGTTGTAGGTTTAGGGTTTAAAGTTAGTTTTAGGGTTTAGGGTTTATGTTTAGGTTATTTTTATTTTTATTTTTATTTTAATTTATTTATTTTATTTATTTATTTATTTATTAAGTAAAGTGGTAGGTTTATGTTTATTTAGTTTATTTTTTATTTATTTTATTTTATTTTTTATTTTGATTTAGATTTACTTCTATTTTTATTTAGTTTAATCTATTTATTTAGCTTTATTTATTTTAGTTTAGGTTTTTCATTTTAGTTTACTTTTTAGGTGTACGTTTAAATTTAGCTTCATTTTTTAGTTTAGTTTTAATTTTATTTTTTTTGTAGGTTTTGGTTTTATTTTTTATTTTTATGTTTAGGTTTAAGCTTTTATTTTTTTTTTTTAGGTTTAAGTATTAGGTTTTTATTTTAGGTTTATTTTTAGGTTTTAGTTTTTAATTTATGTTCAATTTTATTTTTAGTTTATTTTATTTTATTTAGTTTATGTTTAGGTTTAGGTTTTATTTTTTATTTATTTTTTAGGTTTATTGTTAGGTTTAGGTTTTTATTTAGTTTTTTTTATTTTATTTTAGGTTTATTTTATTTTTATTTTAGATTTTATTTTTATTTTTTTTAGGTTTTTTATTTTTTTAGTTTAGTTTAGGTTTCTATTTATTTTATTTTAGTTTAGTTTCTATTTTTATTTTTTATTTCTTTTTAGGTTTAGGTTTAAGTTTTAGTTTATGTTTTTATTTTTATTTTATTTTGGTTTAGGTTTAGGTTTTCAGCTTTTTAGGGTTTAGGGTTTTGGGATTTATGGTTTTTTTTTTGGGGTGGTGGGGTTTATTATTTAGGGTTTAGGTTAGGGTTTAGGGTTTAAGGTTTAGTCTTTTAAGGCTTAAGGTTTAGGGTTTTGGATTTTTAGGGTTTAGGGTTTATGGTTTAAGGTTTAAGTTTTAGGTTTAGGGTTTTGTTTTTTTTTAATAGAGAACAAATTCAGATTCAACATTTCTTCTTTTCGATTTCCTCAACCAAGTAACACACCAAGTTTTTTAAGACACAAGAGATGACATAGATCAAAAATGAGCATGCATAGAGTAAATCAAAAACCCTAAATAACTAGAACCTTCTCTACTATAAAGACACAGTTCCATAACCAGTAGATCGGAACAACCATTCTTTAGTTTATCCAGTTCCAATCAGAACCACCCCAGCCTTTCCCGTAGTAGGATCCACCATCATATCCCTGATCTGTGCCTCCACCTCCACCATGGCTGTAACCTCTATTGCTCCTCCCATCTTCATGACCACCACTGCTCTGACCACCATCTCCATATCCACCAGCACCTCCAGATCCCCCACCACCACTAGGATAACCTCCACCTCTACCTTCACCTCCACTGCTAGATCTAGACTTAGCCTGGTTGACGGTGATGTTCCTACTGTCAAGGTTCTGCCCATTCTCAGAGTTTAGGTGTAGGTTTAGGTTTATTAGGTTTTAGGGTTTAGGTTTAATTTTTCATTTATTTAGTTACTTTAGGTTTAGGTTTAGGGTTTAGGGTTTATGCTTTTAGGGCTTAGGGTTTAAGGTTATGGTTTAGGGTTTAGGTTTAGGGTTTATGGTTGTAGGTTTAGGGTTTAGGTTTAGGGTTTACAGTTGTAGGTTTAGGGTTTAGGGTTTAGGATTTAGGATTTATTATTATTTTTTTAAAATTAAACAAACCAATAGGATTAGGTTTATTTAGTTTATTTTTTATTTATTTTAATTTATTTTAATTTTTATTTAGTTTAGTTTATTTATTTTAGTTTAGGTTTTTTATTTTAGTTTTTTTTTAAGTTTAGGTTTATTTTTTAGTTCAATTTATTTTTTATTTATTTTTTATGTTTTGGTTTTATTTTTTATCTTTTTGGTTAAGGTTTTATTATTTATTTTTATCCTAAGAGCCTAATCGTATCCAAGCCACACATTAAAGCATCAATCATTTAAGAAACAATGGAAAGCATCCATTCCTAATGCATAATGCAAACATGACATCAAACAATTATATAAACTATCATAAAAGAATAAAAGAGGTCGGTCAGTAACCTAAGAGAGAAAAGATGAGTAGGCTCTACCCTTATACAACTTGGAATATGAAAGAGTAATTATAATTGTATTAAATGCTATTGGGGTCTTTCTTCTTATCTCCATTTTGATTTGGTTCCTTCTTTGATTTGAATGGTGCTTGCTTCAAAGGCATCACGGGCACCCAAGATAACATTCTACTTTGCTCATCCAAATCCCCATAGCACTAATCCTAATTCCTCTTACAAAATTACATTTATGTGGGAAAAGTAAATCTAACTATATAAAAAAAGGTTAGCTAAATATACATATAATCCCAAGCGTTGTATTTATAATTTTTGTCTTAGCACCTACACATGGCTAAATAAGCCCACATCTAACTTGGATTATGCTTAAGGATTTAAGCAACCTACAAAAAAAGCAATCACATTTATTTTTAAGCATCCCTTAAGCATAATCCCTGAAAACATGATTAGGCTAATATTGGCCTATCATCTAGTCTATGAAGCATACATCCTAACATCCAATCTAAAATAATACATCATAAAATAAAACATGCATCACATCATACGTCGTCCTAACTTAGAGCTATATGTGGTGACTTAATTCTGATGTGTGTATTAAGGCTTGTGTGGTAAGTCTTGTTAGGCATTAGTGTTGTATTTTCTAAGTGTAGAAGGATTCAATTTAACATGAAAGGTTTATTTCACTTGAAGTAGTTTAATTGATTTGAGAATTTTAATTTGTGTTTTCTTTTATTTCATTTGATTACACTTAGCAACTAAGTATTATAAAGAGTGGAAAAGAGGATTGCCCTCTTTCATCCCTACCTTAAGTCACTTTCTAAAGTATATTAACTTGACTTAGTTCTCTTTAGTGAATGGCTTATTAAATGATTTAATTAATCGTATGTTTAGGTTCACTTTAAATAATCCTATTCAAAATGAAAGGCATCTTAAGATTAATTTAATTGAATTACTACCACATGACATATATTAAATCTTTCCTTTCCATCATATGTACATGTGTATGATTTAATCCTAAGTGTATCTATACATGCAACATATTTTAGCACACTTAAATGATGAATGTATGTGTATGTTTAGAATTTATATTTTATTTGATTGAATTATTTAAACAAATTAATTTAAAACTTTATCCAAATCCTTATACAAAAAGGACAAAAGAAAAAAACTAAATAGGCTTGTGCTGTTGTTAAACCAAGGAAATGAAGTAATGAAATGAACTCCTTGGAGTTAGTTAAAGCCTTGTTTTCTCGAGATGTCTAGACTATATATCTATTTGCAATCAAACATATGTAAATTCGTATACATGAACATAGGAAGTAAGCTCCAAATCATATGGATAATTAATTCAACCACTTAGTCAATTATGAATGCATGCAATTTTAATGTAAAAAAGGATTTTCATTCAATAATCACATATACATATACATGTACAAAGATATTGGAAAGTATGTGTCATTGTTAAACTAGGGAAGTGAGGTAATCAAATGACCTCCTTGGGGCTAACTAAAGCCTCTTATCCACGTGATGTCCAGACTATATACTTGCTTTTCTTGGACACACATGGATGTATACATAAATGAGGGAAAGAAAACCATGCAAAGATTGTATATGTTTTTTGATTGAATCATGTATATATATGAATTAAAACTCTATCAAAATTCTAATGTGGAAATACATAGAAATGAAATCAAATGGGTACATGCCATTGTTAAACTAAGGAAGTGAGTAATCAAATGACCTCCTTGTGGCTAGCTAAAGCCTCGTGTTCCCGGGATGTCTAGACTATATACTCATTACCATTCAATCTTATATAAATCAACACATGAATAGAGGAAAGAGAATTCAACATGCATACACTTAAGTTATAAGAACATGCATTTCTTATGTATTTATAATTAGCATCATAACACATTATTAATCATTTATAAACTTTTGAAAAAAAACATTTGGATTTAATAGTGATAATAGCCACGCATATATTAAATTAATTCAACACATGCAAGCTTACATAAAGGAAATCCATTTTATTTTACTATATTTTGAAAAGATGGATGCATGGATTCAAATGACATACTAAATTTAACATGATTGGAAAGAGGACAATGAAATATAAGCTTGTGATTCATTCAACCAAATTAGTTCTTAAAGTCAATCAAATCAAATAAGATTATTTCAAGTAAACTAAAGCTTCTTTGTTAATTAAGTTTTGGATTCGATTTAATTTAAAGAAGAGAAGATAAATCATCACTTATTATTTTAAACCCATTCCCACATTAGTGATTTGATTTAATTTAAGGAAATGTAATTAAGTTGATTTTTTGGGTTAATTAAGTTGAACCCTTAATTAGATGATTTAATTACCCTTACCTATGTTACCTTAAAGTAATTAACTAAATAATTATGAGTCAACATGATATGGAATGAAAATAAACCTACAATGAACCTAAGAAATAAAAGGGGCCTAATGCAATTGGGTCATGATTAATAGTTAATTAGATTAAGGGACTTAATTAATTACTCTTATGAGTTTCTTAGACATGTGGACTAACCACAATTTCATTAAACTCCCTTACGTTATTAAACACCTAAAGATGTACTCCATAATTTAATTAATTAAGGCCTGATGTGATTATGATTTCAATTTGATTAAGTAATTTAATTAATTAGTTAAATCATAATTAATTTCATTTTAAAAAAGGATGAAATGAACTTAGTGAAAGGGGTCCCAACCCTATTCCCTAGTTTGCTTATAGTTGAATAATGATTAATAAACTTAATTAACCAATTTATTGTTGTTCATGGAATTAACTAATAATTAATTAACTTAAAAGAGTAGTTAAGGTTTAATTAGTCAATTTTTTTAATTAAGTGAGCAATAAATTCTAAGAAAATCATGGGAGGTAGAGATCACCCCATTAAATTAACCCACAAAATTTAGGATTAATTGCTCAAGTAATTAATGAGTAATTAAGCTAATTAATTTTGTAATTAAATCATAATTTCTATTCAAAATTAGTTAAGATCATTTTTAATTAATTCTTCTCTCAAATACCATTAAAATGAGTATTTATTTGCATTTTTTGATTTATCTATGGTTTTTAGAAGTTTCAGCCATTAAAAATGATTAAATAAGCCTAATCTTAAACTAATCTGTTTCCCATGGCATTACTTATAACATCAATTATGATGGTGGCCATCAAACTTGTCAAATCCCAATTAATGGGTAAATCATCGATTCTAATGAAATCAAATGTTTATCATAATCTGCATGATCTAATGTTAAATGGAAGAATGGAGTCCGTTTTAATCCAATCAACTCAAAAGTATCCCACACCTTCACGACATTGATCGGAGGGGATCCAATGGTCATTATCACATGAGATGCAAGTTTTCTTCAAAAAGCTCCAACCCATTTTTGCCTAAGGATTGGTTTTGGAAGCATACCTCACTGGAGCTCAAGATCAACAGCTTAAATGATTGGGGAAGCTTCATCTAGTGGAGATGAAGCCCTGTTGAGTAGCAATTGGATTAATTCTTTGATGTTCGCTCAAAATTCCATGAACCTATGATTTGGAGCTCAGCTTTGATCAAAGTTCCACCTCCGGAGCTCAAGAAGCTTGGGAGATGATAAGTTCTTGGTCGACGAGGCCTAAGGAAGGTGTGTTCAAAGTTAATTTGAGTTTGATGGATAAATGGGGAAGTTAGGTCAAAAATGGGAGTGTCCAATTTAAGACGGACTGAAATGGCATTTTCTGATCAAGGAATGAACTTAGGAGCTTAGGGAATGGCTCTAGTGGCTCGTCTTGGGTAGCTAGGGCTCTAAGGATTGATTTTTATGTGTGTTTGAGTGGAAATGATAGAGTGTATACCCCCCTTCATCTTGATCAAATGGTGGGATTGGGTTTGGAATCTAATGGATGTCCAGCCATCTCAGGGAGTTATGGGTGGCAGGGGGAAGGTGAGTTGGCTCGGCTTGGTTCGTTGAAGGTGTGGTGCTGGTTGCCAAGGAAGAATCATTGGTGTCCTATGGGTTTCAAATGCTCTAATTGGGATGGTGAGGTAATCTCACCTCATCATGTAACCACCCCTCGAGGTGGTGTCTTGCTTAGGTGGACCAATGGTAGAGTACCAAGTGACCAAGGAATGGAAATGACCACTTACATGGGTGATTTATATCAATTGATGCCTTTGACCCAAGGATAGATTGATCATTTGGCATTGGATTTAATAGGCAGATTTGAAATGAGCCAAAAGTGGGTTAGCCCAAATTTCAAGTCCATTGGAGTTGATTTGGTAATGTTTGGCTCAATTTGGCTCATTTAGGTCAAATTAGGTTAGGTTGGGTCAAGTTGACCAATTGGTCAAATTGGGTCAAACCAAGGGTTGGGGCAAGTTCATATGATCATTTGGGATGTTTTAGTTTAAATGGTTTAGTTTAGTTTGGCTTAGATTTGATTTTGGCTCATTTGAATTCATTTGGGTCAAATGGGTTAAGTTGACCAGTTTGACCAAATTGGCCAAATTGGCTTGGGTTAAGTGTTAGTTTGGGTTTCGTTAACCAATTAAAGATGATTGTAGGCTTTGGTTTCAATTAATTTGGATTTTATTTTGATTTAAGCCAACTTGAACATATAGGTCACTTTGGGCTAAGTAGGTCAATTGGGTGAAATCATGGCTTTGGTCAAGTTCAACAATCAATTTGGAATGAACTTGAGCCATTGGTTGCAATCAATTTGTTTTACATTTTGATTTGACCCAACTGGTCTTTTAGGTCAATTTAGATCAACTTAGGCAAAAGGGTCAATTGGGTTTGGTTAGACTCAATTGAAGGTCAAGTCATATTCAAATATTGATTTTGATTTGGTATGAATCATTGGTTTCAAGATATTTGGCTTAGGTTGTAATTTGGTTAGTTTGGGTTCATATAGGTTAAGGGGTTGACATGGTCAAATGACTAAGTTGACTTAGTTTGACCCAATTTATGATAATTGATCAACCTAGGGTGATCAACAATCATGATGGGAGTTTTTGATGGGATTGGTTCAATCCAATTTGGGTAGGATTAGAACTTGGCTCAAATAGGTCAAATTGGCCACTTTGGGTCAAGTGGACAAATTGGGTTTAGTTGGATTGAGTTTGGGTTGAGTTTTATTTAGTTGAGTTTATATATGGATTTGGGATTGATATATAAATTCAATTGCAATTGGCTTGGGTTCAAATGAGTTTTGGTTCATTTGAACATTTTATGTCAAAAGGGTTAAGTCTTGTTTGACTTGGGTTGATTTTAGTTTGGTTTTATGATTGTAGATTTCATTTATATTTGTGAATATTATTAAAGGTATGATTGATTCATGAGAAAATCAATAGAATTTAAGTTTAGGAATGAAGGAATATTGCTTAGTCCATAGAGTTGGGTCATGTGGCTTAGGTTTAGATTTTGATTTAGTTTGATTTAGTTTTGATGATTTAAATGTATATTTCATTTAAATTTGTGAAGATGATTCAAAATATGATTGATTTGTGATAAAATCAATTGAGTTTGACTTGATTTGGATTAAGATTTGGCTAAGTCCATGGGATAGGTCATATGGCTTAGGAAGGGTTTTAATTTAATTTGATTTAGGTTTTACTTTTGATCATTTAATTGTATATTTGATTTATATTTGGGAAGATGATTGAAGATATAAATTGATTATGAGAAAATCAATTGATTTTGTATTGATTTGGATGAAGATTTGGCTATGTCCATGGGATAGGTCATATGGCTTAGGAAGGGTTTCAAGTTTGGATTTGATCATGGCCTTCAATCATTTGGTTTTAGAATTTGGCTTTGGATTTGGATTTGAATGATTTGTTGGAATTGAACTTGAGGTTTGGTTTGAGAAAGAGAAGAATTGGATTTGGGTTGTAAGGTAGGTGGAATATCCTAATCACTAAGGCATAACCTAATTCTATGGTTAACCCTTCTAAGTCATTAGGCTTATTTTAAGTGTTTTCCTAATTATTAGAAATGTCTTATGACTAGGGAAGTCTTAGTGTCTACAAGACTCCTAAGTCTAAGATGGGAAGATTGAATTCGCATTCCAAAAGTGAGGTCAACAGACCTTAGGCTCCATAGTGTTGCCCTTAGAGATAAATGATTGGAAGACCGAAGCCAAGTTTCACATTATAGACTCAAATACATATTTCAATGCTTTGCTTGGGAGACCATGGATACATGAGAACACCATAGTTCCATCCTTTCTACATCAGTGTATGAAGTTCGTGAGAGGTGAGATCGTCAACTGTGTCAAAAGAGATCTCAAGCCATTTATAGTTCATGAGGTCAGCATATATAAGGATGCAGCTTACTACCTCCCTCAAAATTAGCAAATCAATTCTCACAAACTTGGACAAAGTTTAAAAATAAAAGAAAAAAAAAAGAAAAAGAAAGAGAAAGAGAAAATGAAAAAGAAAAGAAAAGAAAAAATGAAAATGAAAATAAAAGGGAGAGGAAATAGACTTGGAGGAGGAAGTGGAGCCTGACATTAGATTTCACCCACCGTTCATTACCCTATTCGAACATATGGATCGGACGACCTAACCTCCACCAGGCTGAGGAAGAGGCCAGTTCAGAGGTAGTCCTAGGGGTGGAAAACCACTTTATTGGCCACCCAATAGAAGATATATCCTAGCTATCAGGAATTCACCTACTATCCATAAAGACTTAGAATCTAGTTCATAGGATGAGTCTTATATGGTTAGCACAGTAGCTAGCTAGATTCCCTTAGAGGTGACACTTGAGCTAGATAGCAATGAATACCGGTTCCAAAGAAAAGCATAAGTGTAACGAAGTCTATATTTGAAATAATTAGGTATCAGTTGGGAACCTTAGCTCTAACCCCACTTTCCTCTAAAAAAGCTGAGGGTTTGGTAGGTAAAGAAGCCTCTAAGTCATCCACAGGTGTGAAAACTCAGATGTTTTTTCTGGGAGCATCATTCTCAAGTCAAGAAGTTGATGTAGAACTTGAGGATAATTCATATAAAGATTTAATAGAATGACCTTTTGATTAGTTATTGCTTTGTGTTCATAATTTAGCAAAGAAATGGTTAATCCCACATACTTGGTCAAAGCACAGGTCAGACTACTTTGAAAGAATATAGGAGAATAAATGCAAAAGCTCTCAATCAAGATCGGGACTATGATTTGGTATAGTGGGTCTAATCGATGATGATGATTAGTGCTTAGTCATCACCAATCAATTGGAATCAGATATATTCTTTTCAAATCACATTAACTCATATGAGGAGCTATGATTAAGAACTTCTGATGATCCGGATGACTTTGAAGTCAAAGATGCATTGCCATAGTTTGAAGAAGAGATCAAGTCAACCATCGATGAGCGCAAAGAAATCAACTTAGGAACTGAAGAAGAATCACGCTCGACATATATTAGTTCTTTATTGGATGAAATTGAAACCAATGACTTAGTTAGGTTATTAACTAAGTTTAAGGACTACTTTGCATGGAGTTATGAAGAGATTCATGGATTCGCTCTTGACGTAGTGGTCTATAAACTAGCAATAGAGCCTACTGCTAATCGTATCAAGCAAGCTCCTAGACGCATGCGATTAGACATAGAACAACAGGTCATTTATGAAGTCAAGAAACTGAAAGATGATGGCTTCATCCAGGAAGAAAAATATCCTACCTGGTTAGCCAACATCATCCTAGTTACAAAAAAGAATGGCCTCATCTGATGCAGTGTTCTCTTTCAAGGATGGCTCATCTGGATATAACTAAATAAAGATGACACCTGAAGATGAAATAAACAGTTCTTTTAGAACCCTGATTGGAATCTATTGCTATATGATCATGCCTTTCAACCTTAAAAATGCCGATGCTACATACCAGCAGGCTATGATTCGAATCTTTGATGAACTCATTCATCATCAAGTTGAGTGCTATGTCGATGATCTTGTGGTCAAAAGAAGAGAAAATGAAGGCCATCTCTTTGACTTGAGAGAACTTTTCAAACAGTTAAAATAATTTAACCTCAAAATGAACCCCCTTATGTGTGCATTTAGAGTAGCTTCAGGGAAATTCCTTTAGTTTGTTGTCCGACATAAGGGAATAAAAATTGATTCAAAGAAGAATAAAGTGATATTAGGAATGCCACTCTCTAAAAGTTTAACTCAACTCAGATCTTGTAAGAGTGGTTGGCTTATCTAAGATGCTTTATATCCAATCTATCGAAAAGATGTCAACCATTCTCAGCACTTGCCAAAAGGATGTCAAGTTCAAGTGGGATGATAAGTGTGAGCATACGTTCGAAGACATCAAGCATTAGCTGATGATGCTGCTGGTTCTAGCAGCCCCTATCCTACGCAAGTTGCTCATACTTTGCACTGATGTGTTAGACAACTCAGTTGGTGCTTTGTTAGCCCAAGCCAAAGCCGAAGGGAAGGAAAACACACTCTACTACCTCAGTCATCATCTAATCTCTGTTGAGGCTAATTATCCACTCATTGAGAAATATTGCTTAGCTTTAATCTTTGCATCCCAAAAGCTACATCACTACATGCTTCCTCATAAGGTGAACTTAATCTCTATGATCAATTCACTACAGTATCTCATGACACAGTTGATGCTATCTAGACGATTGGCATAATGGACCATGATCCTCTCGCAGTTTGGCGTTACCTTCGTACCCCTCTGCATGATGAAATGACAAGCACTAGAAGATTTGTTAGCAGCACACCCACTTCATACTGACTCTTTACTTAGTGATGATCTCCCTGATGAACAAATCATTAACTTATGGGATACTAGCATTCATCGCTGTGAGATGTACTTCTGAAAGAGGAGAAGAACCATAATCTACTATTCTAGGAATGGTAGGAGTAAGAATAGTTCTCTTAACTCTAGACCATAATGTGATGAGATTCTCATATCATCTGTCCAATCTTGCATGGAATGAACGAATCTGAGGCTCGATTGCCAATCTGGAGTTATTCATTACTCTAAGCATCCATAATATCAACATCTTCAGGGATTCTTAGCTATTTATCAACAAAATTGTTGGATCCTATAAGGTTATAAAGCCCAAGCTCCATCACTACCACAAGTTCACCATGTAGTTGTTGGCCCAAATCCCAGAGGTTACCATTTATAAGATTCCTTTAGGAGGGAACATCATAGTGTATTATTTAGCCAAGCTTGCCAAAGGGTTGGCATGTTCGGATGATGAGTCGATATTTATAAAGGTCCAAAATAGACAAGTCTTATCCTTTATTGATATTAAACTCATCAAAAAGTACTCTCTTTAAGGGTAGGTTTCCATACCAAGAAGGATGAGGAGTTAGATTGGAGGCAACCATTCATGGATTACCTAAGTAAAGGTAAATTACCTCAAGAAAAGTCCCAAGCCCATTAGATAGAGCAAAGAGCACTTTCCTACACTCTTATGGATGGTGTCTTGTATCGGCGGTCCTTCAATCATATGTGGTTACGTTGTTTAGGCAAGCACAAAGCCAATAAGATCATGATAGAGATACACTCACGATTATGTAGAGCTGATTAATCCGATCTGAAGATGAATGCAAAGATCAAGAGACTAGGATACTACTAGCAGTCAAGATCAAATATTGCATGGATACGGCAAGGTGATGCCACCAAAGTCAAATACATGGCGTGGACCTACACCAACCACCCAACATTCTACATCCTGCATTAGCCTCATGGATATTCAAGTGTTGGGGTACCGACATAGTGGGTTCGATTGATCCTCCTTCTTCTAAGGGTCATCGATTCCTCTTAGTTGCTACTGACTACTTTTCCAAATGGGGGAATGCGATTCCACTCAATGAGGTAACAACTCAGCATGTGCTCCAGGTTTTTAGGAACCATATCATATATAGGTTCGGAGAGCCTCAATGAATTATATCTAATAATGGTATTACATTCAAGAGCATTGAGATAAACTTTTCCCAGAGATACAACATAGATTGGAGATATTATACCATCAACTACCTGAGGAAAATTGGCTTAACATAAGCCTTCAATAAAGCTCTCATCCATAGACTGAAGAAGACACTTGACAACAACAAGCGATAGTAGCTTGAACAGTTAGTTGAAACCTTATGGGCCTACCGCACCATATACAGAACTCTAACTCAGTCTACTCCTTTCTCCTTAATGTATGGGTTTGAATCCGTTCTACCATTAGAAGTCCAACTCCCATTACTAAGGATAGCTTTGGGTAATAAGATCACAATGGAGGAAAATGCCAAGTTAAGGTTATAAGAGCTCGAAAGTTTGGAGGAGAGATGCCTGCGGGCATGCCAAAACTCAAGTTGTAGAAAGCTAAAATAATTTAAGTTCATAAAAAGTTGGTCCATCCTAGAGCTTTTTAAGTAGGAGAGCCTATTTTAGTTCTAAGGAGACCGATTATTGCCCATTGTAAGATGGGAGGCAAGTTTTAACCCACTTGGGAAGGCCCATTTTCCATAGAGAAGGCTTACTAAGGAGGATCTTATCAGTTTATTAATCATAAGGGAGAGCACCCAATGCTTCCAATCAACGTGCTCTACTTAAAGAAATATTATAAATCATTTTTAAAAATAATTATCATTAATGAAAATTCTATTTTCAATTCAATCTCTTCCATGTTGAAATTATTCTTATTTGTGAATTCACCATGATGTGTTTAGGGTAGGTGTAAGGAACCCGAGCAGTGTCGTATCCTTCACCGACATAACATAAATAAAAACAATAGATAAACATATAAAACAAACACATATCTTTTATCTCGGGCTACTCTGAGTTGAGAAATGCCCCCAACGGCACTCACTCGGGCCGCCGCCCAGTGTGCCGACATGCTACCCAACTAATGTGTCACCCCAGTGGTCTTCTTACTTTGGAGGACCCTAAACCTTAAACCTTAAACCATAAAATCCTAAACCCTAAATCCTAAAACCTACAACCCTAAACCCTAAACACTAAGCTCCAAACCCTAAACCTAAAACTAACCTTAAACCTTAAACCCTAAACTAACCTTAAACTTAAACCCTAAACTAACCCTAAGCCCTAACCCTAAACCCTAAACCATAAACCTTGAATAAAGATGTCATTAGTAGTAGATCCAAAGAATGGCCTAATCTTAACATAGTTTTGGTAGCTAAATGAATTATCTTCAAGAGACTTTCCCTTGACTATTAGAGATTTGAATACCCTAAACCTTAACCCTAAATCATATTATAATACCATATATTATAGTATAATGTAGCATCATATATTTGAGTATGTACTGATGTGTTTTTGGATGTTATAAGATATTTTAAAATGTTTTAGTATATTATGGTATTGTGCCTTATAGTCTATATTAATATAAATCATAAAATATTGATTTAATAATCAGATGATGAAATTTGTTAAATTTGAAGTGGGAATTAGGTTGAGTACCAAAGGTGTGCTACACCACTTGTAGTCTAAAAAGTAAGATTTTATGTTCAAAATAAATTTTATATGTTATAGCATAGTATAACATCATATATCATAATATATTGTTCTGTGCATTTTAAATTCTTTTAGTATTTTACAATCATGCAGTTGAGCCTACACTAGCATTACTTATAAAAATGTTGATTTAGACTTTAAAATGGTGGAATTTGGCCAAATTCATAATAGGTAGAGCATGGCATCATAATATATTGTTTCAATTTAAAACATGTAAGTGATACGAATAAAATAAATTTTTTTTTATTGTTTAGACTAATTTTATGATTTTTTATATTAAACAATCCCTTATGATATGATATGCAATAGAGTATAATATAATATGCTATAATGTATTATAATATAGGATGCCATAACATAGTGTAGCACCATGCATTATAGCATACTATTATGTATTACTACTTATTGTTTAGCATATTTTAGTTTGTTATAGTATTATGTAGTAGAGTCTATACTGGTATAATTCATAAAAATATTTATTTATAGGTTGAGATGATGGGATTTGGTCAAATTTAAGGTAAGCTTTAGAGAACATCATTGGGGGTGTGCTATGGTGTGTCATTTAATCAAAAGAATGGAATTTTGCATCCAAAATAAATGTTCATTTTTTAACCAAATTTTCTAAATTGTTTCTTTAAAGTGATTCATTTTAAGGTGTAATGTAAGATAATATATTATATGAAAGCATATTAAAATATAATGTACATAACAATATAACTTCACATATATATGAATGTGGTGGTGTGTTACTAAATGTTATTGTACATTTTAGTATGTTTTACTTTTGTTATAACACATTGGGTCAAAACTCACAAAAATGTTATTTTGAATGTTGAGATGAAGAATTTGGCCAAATTCATGGCACACACCAAGAAAAAACACCAAAATTATGCTATTTTGTACCATTTCCAATAGAAAATTAACAATTTTACATCAAAAATAAACATTATTCATATTTTGAGAAAATTTTGTTATTTGTTCCTTTTAAGTGATTCTAATGAGGTATAATGTTAGACAATATATTATATTATAGCAAATTATAATATAACATCATATATTATAATATAATATAGCATGTTAATTCACACTATATTGCATGATATTGTCTAGTTAGTTTGAGCTTGCACCATCACAAATCATAAAATGTTGATTACAATGTTAAGATGTTGTAATTTGAAGGAATACATTGTTAGGCTTTTGGTTGAAGAAATAAGAGAAGAAATAAGATTTGATGAGAATTCCATGTCAAGGACAAAGAGGGAGATCCGCTAGGGGATCACACATGCATTGGACAACACATGTGAGGGGTATATGTTGATGACATAGAATAAGAAAATCTGCTATGGATAAGATTTGAATTTGATTTGATTATATGATTTTTGGAAAGAAGATCTGTTGGGGATAATAATATGTAATCCACCAAGGATTAAGATCGAATTGACTTTAATTTATTTTGTTTTAATTGATGTGGAGGCATATCTGCTAGATATATGGGCTCGAGTCCACTAGGGATCTGGTATATGAACCTTCCACTAAAGAAGCAGGTTTAGGCTATCCACTGGGGATTGGGATTTGAGTTTGATTTCATAGATTTGTTTGGAGATGTATCTGCTAGAGATAAGAGTTTGGATGGATTGCTTGACTTATTTATATATGATTTGGCGCTCCAATGGGGAGAAGGGTATGATTTAACTCCACTGGGGAAAATCAGATTGGGTATAATTTACTCTGAGTTAATGTATCGGCCTTGTCGGTGTGCGATGGACCCACTAAGAAGGGGCTATATCAACCTTAACCTACCTCAAGTTTATAAATCCAAAGGGATAGTCTACCAGCTATGGGGTAGAGCTAGCCAACCTAAAGGGTTGCCTTTCAGTGTGCAATAGATGTGCTAGCAAGAAGGCATAGCTGACTTACATCTTCTAATGTGAGGAACAACTGCTGGGGTGACCTGTTGGATGCACAACAAATCGAACCTAACCTAAGGCTACTACTAAGTGAATTTCGCTGGGGACTTATGTCAACTCAAAAGTAGTCAAGATTAATTTTATCTTAATTTCATGTGATTTGATATGGTTTATTTAGTTTAGTTTTATTTCAAATTGAGGGCATATTTGTTGGGGATGTGAGCTTGGTCAAATTTGATAGATTTAATTTATGGATGATGTTGGTATGCAATGGACCCATTGAGAAGGCTATATCAGACTTATCCTATCTTAGATTTACAAATCTAAAGGGATTGTCTACTGGCCGTGGGGTAGAGCTAGCCAACCTAAGGGGTTTCCTTTCAGTATGCAATGGTTGTGCTAGGAAGAAGGTGTAGCAGACTTACATCTTCTAAAGTAGGGAACAACCACTTGGGTGACATGTTGGTAGCAAAATAAATAGAACCTGATTTAGGGGCGACTATTGAGTGAATGTCGTTGGGGTTTTTAGGGTTTAGGGTTTAGGATTTAGGATTAGGTTTTAGGTTTAGGGTTTATGTTTTAGTTTAGGGTTTAGGGTTTAAAGTTTAAGGATTTTTTTAATAGAAAATAAATTCATATTCAACATTTCTTCTTTTCGATTTCATCAACCAAGTAGCACCCCAAGTTTTCTAAGACACCAGCGATGACATATATAAAAGATGAGCACCCTTAAAGCAAATCAAAAACCCTAGATTAGTAGAACCATCTCTACTGTGAAGATAGTACCATAAGTAGGAGATCAAATCAGCCGTTCTTTAGTTTCTCCAGTTCCCATCAGAACCGTCCATGCCTCTCGAGTAGCAGAATCTACCATCATATCACCGATCTCTCCCTCCACCACCATCACGGCTATAACCTCCTTTGGACCTCCTCCCGAACCACCACGCCTGGACTACCACCTCAATATGCACCAAGACTCCTCCAAATCACCACATCACCGCCTCGCCTCGCCTCCATCACCAGATATAGACTAAGCTTAGCTGCTGGTAATGTTACTACCGACAAGGTTCAGCCCATTCTTAGGGTTTAAGGAGTAGGGTTAGTTCAGGGTTTAGAGTTAGCTTAGGGTTTAGATTTTAGGGTTAGTTTAGGGTTTAACGTTTAGGGTTGAAGGTTTTAGGGCTGAGGGTTTAGGGTTTAAGGTTTAGGGTTTAGGGTTTAGGGTTTTAGGGTTTAGGGTTTAGAGTTTAGGGTTTTAGGGTTTAAGGTTTAGGGTTTAGGGTAGATAGGGAGGTTTATGATTGTAGGTTTAGGGTTGTAGGTTTAGGGTAGGATTAGGGTTTAGGATTTTTTAAATTAAAGAGGTTGGTTTAGGTTTATTTAGTTTATTAAGTTTAATTTAATTTATTTGAGTTTTATTTTATTTTTATTTTATTTAGGTTTATTTTATTTTATTTAGTTTAGTTTATTTATTTTAGGTTTATTTATTTTAGTTTAGGTGTTTTTTTATTTTACTTTATTTTTGAAGTTTAGGTTTATTTTTTAGTTGAGTTTTATTTTTATTTTATTTTTTAGGTTTAGGTTTTATTTTTTATTTGTAGTTTTAGGTTTAGGCTTTAGATTTAGGTTTTAGGTTTTTATTTTAAGTTTGTTTTTTGATTTTATTTTTTAGTTTAGGTTTCAGTTTATTTTTAGTTTATTTTATTTTATTTAGTTTAGGTTTGGGTTTAGGTTTAGTTTATTTTAGGCTTAGGTTTAGGTTTTATTTATTTTAGTTAAGCTTATTTTAGTTTATATTATTTTTATTTTATGTTTAGGATTAAGTTTTTTTTAATTTAGGGTTTAGGTTTTAATGTCTATTTATTTTTAGGTTTATGTCTTAGGTTTAGGTTTTTATTTAGTTTTTATTTTATTTTATTTTAGGTTTATTTTATTTTTATTTTACGTTTAGTCTTTATTTTATTTAGGTTTCTTATTATTATGTTATTTTTATTTAGTTTAGCTTTTATTTATTTTATTTATTTATTTTATTTTATATTTTACTTATTTTTTTTAGGCTAGGTTTAGGCTTTATTTTATGTTTTCTTTATTTTATTTATTTATTTTATTTTTTAGGTTTAGGTTTATTTATTTATTTTATTTTAAGGTTGTATTTAGTTTAGGTTTTTTTTTATTTTTTATTTTTTTATTTTTATTTATTTTAGGTTTAAGTTTTTAGGATTTTAGGGTTAGGGTTTGGGGTTTAGGGTTTGGGTTTTATTGTTTAGGGTTTAGGGTTTAGGGTTTAGGGTTTAGGTTTTAGGGTTTTAAGTTTTAGGGTTTTAGGGCTTATGATTTAGGGCTTTGGGTTTAGGGTTTATGGTTTAATGTTTATGCCTTTAGGTAGGATTTGAGGATTTAGGGTAGGGTTTAGGGAGAGTTTCATTAGTGGGTTTAATAGTTAGGGTTTAGGAGTTTAGGAGAGGGTCAGTCCATGCTTTAGGGTTCTGATTTTAGGTTTAGGGTTTAGGAGTTGGAGGGTTTAGGGTTTAGGGTTTAGGGTTGGTTTAGGGTATAGGGTTTAGGGTTTAATGCTTAGGGTTTAGGGTTGTAGGTTTAAGGTTAGTTTTAAGGTTTAGGATTTATGGTTTATGATTTAGGATTTAGGTTTTAGGTGTTTTTATTTATTTAAATAAAGTAAACCTGTAGGTTTAAGCTTATTTAATTTTTTTATTAATTTTAGTTTATTTTATTTTCTATTTTTATTTAGGTTTAATTTTAATTTTTATTTAATTTAGTTTATTTATTTTACGTCTATTTATTTTAGTTTAGGTTTTGTATTTTAGCTTATTTTAAGGTTTAGGTTAAGGTTTATGCTTATTTTTTAGATTAATTTTATTTTTTTAGGTTTAAGTTTTATTTTTTAATTTTAGGTTTAGGATTAGGATTTTATTTTATTTTTTTAGGTTTAAATCTAAGGTTTTTATTTTAGGTTTATTTTTACATTTTTTTGTTTAGGTTTAGGTTTATTTTTAGTTTATTTTATTTTATTTAGTTTAGGGTTTAGGTTTATTTTATTTTAGGTTTAGGTTTAAGTTTTATTTATTTTAGTTTAGTATATTTTAGTTTAGGTTTAGGTTTATTTTATTTTATTTATTTTAGGTTTATGTTTTTCTTTTTAGGTTATGGTTTAGGTTTTATTTTTTACTTATTTTTAGGTTTTATTTTTAGGTTTATTTTTTTAAGTTTAGGTTTTAATTTAATTTTTATTTTTTTATTTTTATTTTATGTTTAGTTTTTATTTTATTTAGGTATTTAATTTTTAGGTATTTTTAATTTTTTAGTTTAGTTTAGGTATTTATTTATTTATTTTATTTAGTTTTTATTTTTTATTTTATTTTATTTTTACATTTAGTTTTAGGTTTAGGTCATAGTTTAGTTTTTATTTTATTTTTTATTTTTTTTAGGTTTAGTTTTTTTTAATTATTTTATTTTTAGGTTTTATTTAGCTTAGGTTTAGGTTTTTAGGTTTTTAGGGTTTAGGGTTTGTGGTTTTGGGTTTAGGGTTTAGGGTTGTAGGTTTTAGATTTTAGGGTTTAGGGTGTAGGGTTTAGGGTTTGGGGTTTTTTTTTAGGGAAGCCCCATGAGGGGTATTTTATTACCACAAAAAGAGGGTTACAAGGTCCTTAAAGGGGATAAACTCCAGATCTGCTGCTCAAAGAGCTACATTCAGCCTAAGGAGTAAATCCCCAGTCTAAGTACAGGCAAAAGCAATAGAACACATTAAAATAATCAAAAGATTCAGTTAGATTCGCATAATAAACCAAAAGCAAATTGGGACCAATACTCTGAAGGACTTGAGAATGACTGCCACTGTGGTGTAAACCTGCAAGAGAAAAAGGAAGGAGGTCCTGAAACAATTTAGACTGACAAAAATTAGAGTTATAGTAGTAGACAATATGATGACAAAAAATGCAAAGTTTGCAAAATTTAGAAAACAGAAAGATAGAGAAGGCTCGTGCTCCCACACCAGATGGGGCGATGCAAAAGTGTGCATCGAGAAGGGTTACTTCACAAGAGCTACTACCAAACCAAAATGGAGTGAAAACATCACGACCATCATAGCCAACAAACTGTTAGAGATAGCGTTGTAGAAGGTCTGATTGAGTGGATTACAAACACACCTAATCGACAATATCATCACCAAATCAAGAGAATATAGAAGCAAATGTGATGGAGCCAACATTGCAGAATCCCATTAATAGGATTAGGCAAATGAGGGGACCATAACAAATGAAGTGAAGCATCTGCTGGAACCAAGCCAAACAAAGCAACCTCATGCATTCAGGATTAAGAAACCAGCTAGTGAAACGTAAATCAACAAAGTCCCAGCCTAAGTTACCATAGAAATTATAGCAGATTAAAGTACAGCAGTAGATTAAGAGATAAAAGATAATGTTAGCACCCCAACAGAGACAAATCCGATCAGTGAAAATCAGAAAAGCTACCACATAAGGAACATTCATAACAAAGCAGCAATAATATCCCAATTCAGCCCACAATCCTTACAGAAATACCCCACAGGCTTGCCATAATAACAATCATTGAGAGTATACAAACCATAGGATAAGATCAAGTAGAACAGTTGATTAGGCACAGTGATCTACACAATACTAGCAGCACTAAAAGGGATACTATAGTAGGTTAAGACAGTAGCCCAGAGATAACTAATCAGATAAACCAAATCCACAAACATCCAAAGTCTTAAAATAGCAACAGGTAACATCAGATTATAGTACATCTCAAACAAAAATGACACTCCAATCCAAGAAGGTAATAGCACAAACCCAATAGATGCAGGATTACAATATAAACAATGATCAGAATATGATTCACCACCAAATGAGCAAAGACAAGTAAATAATTTGGGCAATCAAAAAGTCACTCCCATCAGAGAAACAAATGCAACATTGTAAGCCACTAGAATATAAAATAAGAAGATGATTACAAGTAGAGACATCATTACCAAGCAGGAATTTTAAGTCAATAAAGGTCCAAAACAAGAACTTGCTAAGACAGTAGCAGGCAAGATGACAAAAAATAGCAGGAGGAAAACTGGGAGAAAGCAGAAAAAAAATTTGCAGCAACCCAAAGGGATTAAAAAAAATCAACAAACAAATCAACAAACAACCATATAAAGAACCTCCAAAACCCAAAAGTAATTAAACCCAATCCATTCCAAGATAAGGATTTCGCACCAAAATAACCATTAAAAGAGACCGTGGTACAATTTCTTCCCTTGCGGAAAGCATGCCGATGTTAGGCATTATATAAGCAAGGACTACTGCAGAAAGTCCTGAATCCCAACAACTAACCAAAATCCTTTCAGCATAAGTGCTGAAACCTTTATGAATTAGGCCTTTAAGGAAGAAGGAGTCCCAAGGAATGTAAGCATCAGCCAATGAAATACTATAATCATCAAAATAAAAGCAACCAAAGATAATGCACACTAATCTTGCCTAGAAGCAACATAGGTAGTAGCAATGCTCCAAGCCATATTGTCAGTGAGAAAAAACTGGTTAAAGAAGTTAGTACTAAAATCTAAGCCTAGCAAAATAGATAACTTCCTCCAGCAATGGTTAATTCTCTCAGGTTTTGAAATGAATGTATCAATGAAATTAAATTCCCAAGTGGGATTGCAGTTATAAAACCAGTAACAGGTAACACAAGGCTCAACTAGGTTCCAATTCAAGAGATTGATGTGCATATAGTTCAACATCTACCCCATAATATTGTAAATGCCAAAAATAGAAATCTTCCAACTAAAGGAGAAGGGGTAAAGGCAGCAAGTCATGGCAAAGAGCACAAGACAAAGAATGATATCTATGAGGAGTATCCATAAAGAACACAAGGAAATAGAAAACCGTAAAAAAAGGGAGGCTAATAGGAGAATTAGATTGAGGTAAGGAAGCCCAATTGTCCAAGTTAACTGCACATGCAAGTATTTGGGTAATGTAAATTGATCAAAGAAGATGATACTGTCTAATCCCAGATTTGCAAGGTAATCAGCACAGGCATTACCTTCACGCCAAACATGAGTGATGGTAAAATTTAGTTGAGAGAGAAGAGCCCTAGTTTGCTTGAGGAGGTAGTACAAACAAGCGTTGCTCATATTGGTAGAAGTCAAAAGGTCAATCAATAGAAGAGCGTCCACCTCTATCCAAATATTGAGCCAACCATTTTGAAGACAAATTTCTAGAGCTTTGTGGACTGCCATAAGCTCAAGATAAGGGACAAGTCGGAAATAAGGGGATAAGCAAATGCACATAGGACTATACCCTTAGAATCCCTGAAAATGCCTCCACAACCAGAGCCATTATGAGAGACAGATCCATTAGTATTAATTTTAATAATATGATCAAGAGGTTTTTTCCAAAAAACCATTATATCATTTCGATAGTAAGGCTGGTCTGGAAGGTTGAGGCCCAATTTATTAGCTATAGATTTATAGCCCTTAAAATGTTTCTGATGAATTAAATTGGCTTTAAATAAGTCACAAATTTTGTTTTTAGTTCTAGCAATAAACCTCATGTGATTCATACGAATCCCACGATGTTTAGCTTCATTTCCATCCATATGAACCAAATAAGAGTAATGGCAATTATGATTTTAATATGACCTTTAATTGCATTGTCAAAGTAAACTTCAAGAAGTTGATATAAAGTAAAAGAACAATTAAAATTGACGTGTTGAATAGATCGTCATACCAAATCCAAATTTTAGAGGCAATAGCCCCATTAACAAAAACATGGTTAACATTCTCAATATGAGAACAACATTGACATTTAGAGGGTAAATAAAACCCTTTACCCCACAACAAAGAGTCAACAGGAATATAATTTTTCAGGATATGCCAAGTAGAACAGAGTAAGAAGAGGGGATATTGTTATTCCAAATTTTGGAGAACATAATAGAAGAATCCTGAGTGTCTTTAGTGTGAAGCCACACATTTTTAAGGTTGAAATCAATATTATGAGATAGCTTAAAGATAATCTAATCATGATTGTTAGGAGTGATAGGAATATTAGTAATCATATTTAAGAAAGTGGAAGGAATAGAATCAGAATCTTACTAGTGTTCCACTTGTGGTTTTGCCGAATGAATTAACTCTAATAGCGAAGTGGAGTGAGTGTAGGTAAGTCATCAATGGATCCACAACCACTCAGTTGTCTTGCCAAAAGAAGGAATTGCCAGAGTTTATGCCCCAAAAAATTAAGGATTCTGCATCCCATTTGACAGAACAAAGTCTTCTCCACACAGGAGGATCACCCTATTTAAAGGGACAAATGAAATTCTCCCAAAAACTTTTTTTGCTCCTAAAATTCTACCAAAGTTTGTAGGAGAAGGCATTGATAACTTCTTTGATGGATTTACATCCCAGACTACCCTCTTCAAGAGTACCATAACTTTTAGACCAAGATGACCAGTGCATTCTTTTAGAGGAGGTATTGGTTCCCCAGAAAAATTTGTTTAAGAGACGCTCAATTCTATTGATGGTAGAGTTCGTAGGCACAATGGTTTGAAGAAGGTATATAGGCATGGAATTTAGAGTGCTCTTGATCAAGGTAAGCCTACCACCGAAAGAGAATAAATGAAATTCCCAAACCAAAATTTTGTTAGAAATTTTCAATTAGATCTTCAAAAGGTGTGATCTTTTGGCCTTTAAAAGCGAGCCCCAAGGTAATTAAGTGGGAGTTGATTTTGCTTAAAATTAGTAACGGATATTTGGTTAAGTCTATTAGGAGGAATCTTAGTTGAAGGAATAAAACCACATTTTCCTTCATTAAGAAAAAGACCACTAACTTTACCAAAATCATTTAGAGGTTCTTAATGGTTTTAACATGTTGAAGGGAGCCGTAGAAGATAATGAAATCATCGCAAAGCTAAGATGAGAAATAGGAAACCTCCATGAGTTTTAAAAGACATATTAGATTATTAGCGAAAAGATCGTTAAGGTTCCTTGAGTGTATTCAAATGATAAAAAGAGAAGGTGATAGTGGGTCACCTTGCCTCAAACCATGGCTAGAAGGAAAGAAACCTATGGACTCACCATTCATGATAATAAAAACCGACATTCGTGATACACCTTTTATAATCCGGATAAAACTATTAAAAAAACCAAACAAATTCAGATTTGAAAGAGAAAATCCCATGAGAGATTGTCAAAGGCTTTAGCGATGTTTGAATAAGATGTTGCCTCTAGAAGGGACATCAATGTCATGAACCACTCTTGAGCAAGAAGAATATTATCCGATATTGCTCTATGTTTAACAAAACCAGCTTTGATTTGGGGAGATGATTTTAGGAAGCAAAGGGCTAAGCTATTATTTATTAATTTAGCAATGAGTTTTGAAAAAGGTGCAAAGACTAATCGGTCTAAAATTTCCCAAGATTTAGGATTGTTAGTTTTGAAATAAGGATAATAGAAGTGCTTGAAAAGTATTTGGGAATAGGATTGCCATCAAAGAAATCAATAACAAAGATCAACTAAGTTGGTTTTAATAAATGGCCAACAATGAAAAGAAGTGGGTTGTATAGTCAGCCACGCCGCAAGAGTCGTTGTTCATATTCTTAAGAGTGTTACTAATCTCCTCTTCGGAAGGACACATAGTGAGTAAATGATTATCCTCACTGTTAATCATAGAAGGGATAAGATGGGTGTTTGATAAAGTTCCCAACAAAGGATTAGAATTTAAGTTTGGAAATGATGTATGATAGAATCCTTAATTTCATTATTATCGGTTATCCATTCACCATTAGAGTTCTTAATTTTCTTAATCGAGTTTAAGGCATTTCGTTTATTACAAATGGCATGAAAATACCGGTGTTTCACACCATCGAATATGTTTGCTTGCGGCTTTTTGAAGCCAATAGGTTTCTTCAATGTTTTGATAATTAACCAAGTTATTCTTGGCATCAACTCCTCAAGTTTACTAGGATCAGTTGAGACAGCCTCTTCAAGAGAACAAACCTCTTGTTCCATAGCTTTAAGATTTTTGAAAAGGTTTTTAAAAATTTGTTTGTTCCACCAATTGAGATTTTGTTTAAGTCTTTTGAGCTTAAGCTAAAGATGAGTCATACCTTTAACAGAATTATCTGGGAAAACAGGGGCCATCCAATTAGTGAGAGCGACATTGGTGAAGTCACTATGTTGGGTCCACATATTTTGAAATCTGAAAGGAGAGGGAGTAGACGTTGGGGGGGGATTTTTGAAGGAAATCAAAAGAGGAGCATAGACAAAGTTTTGCTCAAATGCTCAACAATGGTAGTAGGCCACTGATTGATCCAAAGAGAATTAAAGAGGGTCCTATCAAGATGCTGCCAAAGTCTAGAGTTGTGCCATGTGAAGTTAGACCCATTGAAACCAATGTCGATCAGATTGCAATTAAGGATCATATTTGAGAAGTCCTCTATGGAATGAAGGTTAGGAGAGCATCCTCCCCTTCTTTCCGAAGAAGTGATAGTATTGAAATCACCTCCAACCAACCGGAAGGTTAGCAGGAAGGTGCGTAAGTGATTCCAAAGGATGTTCCTTCCACTCTATTACAAGAAGCATAGATAAAAGAGCCAAAAGCGATAAGTCACCTAAGGAGATTTTGACATTAACCAATTGGTCAAGATCATCAATGATGGAAATGGTGATGGAGTTGTGCCAAAATCACCAAATTTTATTATTAAGATTGAAGAAGAAATTATGAAAACCAAAGGATCTAGTGACAAAAGCAATCTTAGAAGAATTAATGAAAGGTTCAATAAGAACAAGTAACTTGATATTATGAACACGACAAGAGAACATCGGATAGGAAGAGACCCACAACCCTGGATATTCCAAATAAGAAAATTAATCATAAGGGGACAACCAAAAGGGAAAAGGAAAAAAGAAAGGAAAGAGAGGAGAGAAATGATGACACATTATTTGTGGGGTGAAAGAAGAGTGAGTGGTTCTAGTGAAGTTATTATTTGAAAATTTTGCTTTGTAGGGTTTTTTGTTTTTAACAATTTGAAAGGGTCTATTAGAATCCAAATTATCTCCAATACGGAAGAAGGTGAAATCCCCTCTTCTAAAACATTGATAGATTCTTCTACTATTCCAGATAGAGTGAGAGAAATTGAGTTCAATTGATTATCACTCTGAAGGGAAATAGATGTGGAAGTTCTGGCATCATTCGTAATACAAATATCTTTCTCAATATGTTCTGAAGCCATAGGGTCATCATTATTTTGGTCCATTATATGATTCCCATTCAAATTGTTTAATTGGGTGTCCAATATAAGGCTACCATTCAGATTTTCAAGAGAATTTAAATGAAGCAAAGAGCTATCATGGGATACCAGATTATTACAAGTTGGGGTGAGGTTAGGTAAATTGCCATTGGTATGGTCACACCCCTCAATGGCTGTTTTAGTACCAAGGTCAGAGTGTTTTCCACTAGACATCAAGGGAGGTGTAGGAAGGAGAGGTTCTTTTTGAGTATCTTTAGGCACATATGCTAGAGTATTGGTTTTCCCAGTTCTATTAATGGTATTCATATTCTGTGGTAAATTTTTTCTATGATTAGGATGAAGCATAAAGCATTCTGAGTGATCGTGCCTGTGAATCTTGTAGTGAGTGCAAAAGACAGGAAAATTTTTGAAATCAACTTTTTGACTATATCCAAATTTTTTGGAGCCAATCCAAACCTCTTTGGGATATTTTTTTGTGATGTCTATCTCAACGAGAATATGAGCGACAGATGGCCTAGATCTAGTGGTCGTTACTTGGTCTATTTGGAGAGGCCTACCAAAAAGGCCGCCAACAGCAAACAAAACTTGATGAGTGACATAATGTATTCGTATGTTAGGAAAAGCAATCCAAAGAGGGACAATGGGAGATTCCTCTTTGACATTAAAGAGGGGCGACCATTTCAATAGCCGCATTTAACAATTATGCACAAAGTAAGAATGACCAGCAAAAACCCGCGAATAATCTAAATCATTTGAGAGTTGAATAAGAATGTGACGGGGATCGATCAACCCGATAGAGAAAGTACCTGCTAATTTTAAACTATGAAAGAAAGAGTGAATATTTTCAAGAGTCTGGCATCTAAGGGAGAATTTACCCACCAAAGCGAACTCGAAGGGCTTAGCAAGTTTCTCAACATCCTGATCTGAACACATTACTGCCAGCAATCCACGATAAGATGTCAAAATGAGATTAACCGAATCATTCGAGCAAGGGATCTTACCAGATAGAGCATCTTTGAATGATTTAACAACAGGTGCATTAATAGGTGCAATCGAATCCAGAAAACTTGTAGAGTCGGAGAGCAAAGCCGATGCCGGCGCGTCGAGAGGCGATGGGCCAGGATTTGCAGAGACCAGAGCCTCCGCCATTGCTCTAATCCAAGGATGTCACATACGGGGGAGCCCGATACATATGCTTAGGCCGAGAGAAGCACGCAGAAGCGACAAATTACCCGAGAACGGCCAATCCACCGAGGGGAATGCAAAATCGCCAGAGAGGGAGCGCAGCCGAGAGGGAGAGGGAGGTTTGGGTTTTAGGTTTTAGGATTTTGGGGTTTAGGGTTTGGAGTTTAGGGTTTAAGGTTTTACAGTTTAGGGTTTAGGGTTTAAGGTTTATGGTTTTAAGATTTAGGGTTTGGGATTTAGGGTTTAGTCTTTATGGTTTATGGTTAGTTTTATGGTTTAGGGTTTAGGGTTAAGATCTTTTTTGTTATTTTATTATTTTTCATTTATTTTCTTTAAATTAAGTAAACTGATAGGTCTAGGTTTATTAGTTTATTTAGTTTATTTTTTTATTTATTTTAGTTTATTTAATTTTAAATTTTTGTTTAGGTTTCCTTTTACTTATATTTAGTTTAATTTATTTATTTTAGTTTAGGTTTTTTTTTTAGGTTTAGGTTTAGGTTGTGGTTTATTTTTTAGTTTAGTTTTATTTTTATTTTTATCTTTTTAGGTTTAAGTATTATTTTTTATTTTTAGGTTTAGGTTTAGGTTTTTATTTTATTTTTTTAGGTTTAAGGTTTAGGTTTTTATCTTAGGTTTAATTATAAGCTTTATTTTTTAGTTTAGTTTAGGTTTATTTTTAGTTTATTTTATTTTATTTAGAATTTAGGTTAAGGTTATTTTATGTTTAAGTTTAGGTTTTATTTATTTTAGTTTAGTTTAGTTTAGTTTAGGTTTAGGTTTATTTTATTTTTATTATAGTTTTAAGTTTTTTTTAGGTTAGGGTTTAGGTTTTATTTATTATTTAGTTTTTAGGTTTTATTTTTAGGTTTATTATTAAGGTTTAGGTTTTTCTATTTATTTAGTTTAGGTTTAGGGTTTTAGGTTTTTAGGGTTTAGGGTTTATAGTGTAGGGTTTAGGGTTGTAGGTTTTAGGGTTTTGGGATTAGGGTTTAAGGTTTAGGGTTTACGATTTAGGGTTTGGGGTTTTACAGTTTATGATATTTTGGTTTGGGCTTTAGGGTTTAGGTTTAGGGTTTAGGTGTAGGGTTTAGGGTTAGTTTTATGTCTCTAGGTTTTAGTTTTAGTTTAGGGTTTAGGGTTTTTTGGTTTTTTTTAACAGAGAACAAATTTAGATTCAATATTTCCTCTTTTCGATTTCATCAACCAAGTAACACACCAAGTTTTCTAAGACACAAGCGATGACGTAGGCAAAAAAAATGAGCACATATAGAGCAAATCAAAAATAGGTTTAGGGTTTAGGGTTTAGGGTAGATAACTAGAACCATCTCTGCTGTAAAGATACAGTTCAATAAGCAGCAGATCGGATCGGTCATTCTTCAGTTTCTCTATTTCCCATTAGAACAACCCTGACATCTTGAGTAGCGAGATCCACCATCATATCCGTGATCTCTCCCTTCGCCACCACCATAGCTGTAACCTCCGATGATCCTCCCACCTCCATAACCACCAATGCTTCGACCACCATCTCCATATTCACCAACACTTCCATATCCCCCACCACCACTGCAATAATCATTGCCTCTGCCTTCGCCTCCACCGCCAGATCTAGATTAAGCCTAGTTGATAGTGATGTTCCTGCCGTCAAGGTTCTGCCATTCTTAGGATTTAAGTTTATTAGGTTTTAAGGTTTAGTTTTATTTTTAAATTTATTTAGTTACTTTAGGTTTAGGTTTGGGCTTAGATTTAGTTTAGGGTTTATATTTTAGGTTTAGTTATCTTGGGGGTTTAGGGTTTAGGAGTTAGTTATTTTATGGTTTTATGGTTTAGGATTTAGTTTAGGATTTAAGTTTAGGGAGTTGTTTAGGTTTAGTAGTTTAGGTTTAGGGTTTAGTTAGTTTAGTATGTTTAGTTTAGGGTTTAAGTTTAGAGGATTTATGATTTAGGGCTCACGGTAGTATGATTAGATGGTTTAGGGTGGGTTGGAGTTAGGGTTTAGAGAGGTTTATTTAGTTTATTTTCTTACTTATTTATTTTATTTTGTTTTTATTTTGGTTCTTTAGTTTATTTAGTTTGTTTATATATTTTAAATTTTTTTATTTTATTTATTTTTTATTTTAGTTTATTTTTTTATGTTTAGGTTTAGGTTTATGTTTATTTTTTAGTTTAGTTTTATTTTTATTTTATTTTCTTGGTTTTAGTTTTATTTTTTATTTTTAGGTTTAGGTTTAGTCTTTATTTTCTTTTTTAGGTTTCAGTTTAGGTTTTAGGTTTTTATTTTAGGTTTATTTTTAAGTTTTATTTTTTAGTTTAGGTTTTGGTTTATTTTTAGATTATTTAATTTTATTAAGTTTAGGGTTTAGGTTAAGTTTATTTTAGGTTTAGGTTTAAGTTTTATTTATTTTAGTTTTTTTTATTTTAGCTTAGGTTTAGGTTTATTTTATTAGATTTATTTTAGATTTAGGTTTTTTTTTTTAGTTTAAGGTTTAAGTTTTATTTTTTATTTATTTTTAGGTTTATTTTTTAGGTTTATGTTTTTATTTAGTTTTTATTTTATTTTATTTTAGGTTTATTTTATTTTTATTTATGTTTAATTTTTGTTTTATTTAGGCTTTTTATTTTTAGGTTCATTTTATTTTTAAGTTTAGTTTAGGTTTTTAGTTATTTTATTTTAGTTTAGTTATTATTTTTTTTTTATTTTTTTTTTACATTTAGGTTCGGGTTTTTTATTTTTTTTGTTATAATTAGGTTTATGTTATTTTATTTATTTCACTTTTTGGTTTTATTTATTTTAGGTTTAGAATTTTAGGTTTTTAGGTTTAGGGTTTAAGATTTAAGGTTTAGGGTTTGGGGTTTAGGGTTTAGGGTTTAAGGTTTAGGGTTTATGATTTAAGGTTTTAAGGTTTAGGGTTTATGGTTTAGGGTTTACAGTTTAGGGTTTAGGGTTTTAAAGTTTAGGGTTAGTTTTAGGGCTTTGGTTTAAGGTTACAATTTTTTTTATTTTTTTATTTTTTTATTTTTTTCTTTTTTTTG
Source organism: Cymbidium sinense (assembly GCA_021442155.1). Classification (NCBI taxonomy): domain Eukaryota; kingdom Viridiplantae; phylum Streptophyta; class Magnoliopsida; order Asparagales; family Orchidaceae; genus Cymbidium; species Cymbidium sinense. The sequence goes on from CM038214.1 coordinate 70,535,067, forward strand.
AAATTAAGTAAACTCATAGGTTTAGGTTTATTTAGAGTATTTAGTATATTTTTTATTTAATTTATTTTATTTTATTATTATTTTTATTTAGGTTAATTTTTATTTTTATTTAGTTTAGTTTATTTATTTTTGGTTTATTTATTTTAGTTTAGGTTTATTTATTTTAGTTTTTTTTTAGGTTTAGGTATAAGATTAGGTTTATTTTTTTAGTATAGTCTTATTTTTATTTTATTTTTAGGTTTAGGTTTTATTTCTTATTTTTAGGTTTAGGTTTATATTTTCATTTTATTTTTTTAGGTTTAGGTTTTAGGTTTATTTTTAGGTTTTATTTTTTAGTTTACATTTAGATTTATTTTTAGTTTATTTTATTTTATTTATTTTAGGGTTTAGGATTAGTTTATTATAGGTTAATGTTTAGGTTTTATTTATTTTAGTTTAGTTTATTTTAGTTTAGGTTTTGGTTTATTTTATTTTATTTATTCTAGGTTTATGTTCTTTTCAGTTTAAGGTTTAGGTTTTATATTTTATTTATTTTTAGGTTTCTTTTTTGGGTTTAGGTTTTTATTTTGTTTTCATTTAATTTTATTTTAGGTTTATTTAAATTTTATTTTTGGTTTAGTTTTTATTTTATTTAGGTTTTTTTTATTTATAGCTTTATTTTATTTTATTTAGTTTAGTTTTAGTTTTTATTTATTTTATTTTAGTTTAGTTTATGTTTTTTATTTTATTTTATTTTTAGGTTTAGGTTTTGATTTAGGTTTAGGTTTTAGTTTAGGTTTATTTTATAGGATAAGATTTATTTATCTATTTTATTTTTAAGTTTAATTTAGATTAGGTTTAGGTTTTTAGGGTTTAGGGTTTAGGATTTAGGTTTTATGGTTTGGGGTTTGGTGTTTAGGGTTTAGGGTTTAGGGTTTTAGGTTTTAGGGTTTAGGGTTTTAGGTTTTAGGGTTTAGGGTTTAATGTTTTAAGGTTTAGGGTTTAGGATTTAGGATTAGGGTTTAGGGTTTTAAGGTTTAAGGTTTAGGGTTTAGTGTTGTAGGTTTAGGGTTTAGGGCTAGGGTTTTTTATATTTTATTATTATTTTTTGTTTTTAGGGTTTAGGGTTTAGGTTTTAGGTTAGGGTTCAGGTTTTAGTTCAAGGCTTAGCATTTTTTGTTTTTTTAACAGAGAAAAAATATAGATTCAATATTTCTTCTTTTTGATTTCATCAACCAAGTAACAGACCAAGTTTTTTGAGACACAAGCGATGACATATAAAAAAAATGGGCACGCATGGAGCAAAATAAATATACTAGATAACTAGAATCATCTATATTGTAATGACATAGTTCCATAAGCAGCAGATCGGATCGGCCATTCTTTAGTTTCTCCAATTCCCATCAAGCACTCTAGTGAGATTCACCATCATATCCCGATCTCTCCTCTCGCCACCACCATGGTCAGAACCATCGTGCTCCTCTCACGATAACCACCACCACCATATCCACCAAGACCTCCTATCCCCACCACCAATACGATAACCTCCGCCTTCCCCTCCACCTCCAACTGAGAGATGGTTGTGATGTTACCCATCAAGGTTCTACCCATTCTTATGTTTAAGGTTTAGGTTTATTAGGTTTTAGGGTTTTGACTTATTTTTTTAATTTATTTAGATACTTTAGGTTTAGGTTTAGGGTTTGGGATTTAGGGTTTAAGATTTAGGGTTAGGGATTAGGGTTTAGAGTTTAGGGTTTAGTGATTTATGTTTTGGGTTTTGGGTTTTAGGGTTTATTCTTTTTGGGTTTAGGGTTTAGGGTTAGGGTTTAGGGTTTAGGGTTTAGGGTTTAGGATTTAAGGTTTGGGGTTTAGGGTTTAGGGTTGGAGGTTTAGATGATTTAAACCCAGGATCAGGTTTAGGTAGGATTTAAGGGGGTAGTCATAGGTCAGAGTTAGTTTAGGCCCAGGGAGTTTATATGATTTAGGGTTTATAGGAGTTTAAGTTTAGTAGGTCAGGTTCAGTAGGAGAGTTAGTGGAGATAGAGGAGTGTAGGTTTAGGGTAGTTTATGATAGATAGTTTACACCTAGTTTAGGTAGGAGGGTTTGGGAGCCAGCCTGGGTTTAGTGGTTTTTTAGGTTTTGGGAGTTATGGTTAAGTGCAGGTAGGGGGCACAGTGAGAGGGTTTAAAGAGGATTTAAGGTTAGGTTTAAGAGAAAAATTTAGGGTTTAGGGTTTAGGGTTTTAGGGGTTTTAGGATTTAAGGTTTAGGGTTTGTGCCTAGTTTTAGGGTTTTTATATTAAAATTAATTAAACAAGTAGGTTTAGGTATCCTTGTTTATTTAGTTTATTTTATTATATATTTTTATTTAAGTTTGTTTTTTATTTTTATTTAGTTTATTTTACTTATTTTTAGGTTTACTTATTTTAATTTAGGTTTTTTTTATTTTAGTTCCTTTTTAAGTTTAAGATTAGGTTTAGGTTTATGTTTATTTTTTAGTTTAATTTAGTTTTTATTTTATTTTTTAGGTTTAGGTTTTTTTATTTTTTAGGTTTAGGTTTAGGTTTTTATTTTATTATTGTAGGCTTAGATTTTAGGTTTATTTTTATGTTTTATTTTTTAATTTAATTTTAAGTTTTTTTTCAGTTTATTTTATTTTATTTAGTTTAGGATTTAGGTTTAGTTTATTGTAGGTTTAGGTTTAGGTTTTATTTATTTTAATTTAGTTTATTGTAGTTTAGGTTTAGGTTTACTTTATTTTCTTTATTTTAGGTTTTGGTTTTTTTTTCTTTAGTTTAAGGTTTTGGCATTCTTTTTTATTTTTTTTAGGGTTTTGGTTTAGTTTATTTTAGATTTAGGTTTAGGTTTTATTTATTTAAGTTTAGTCTATTTTAACTTAGGTTTAGGTTTATTATTTTGTTTATTTTAGATTTAGCTTTTTTTAGTTTAGGGTTTAAGATTTATTTTTATTTATTTTTAGGTTTATTTTTTAGGTTTAGGTTTTTATTTAGTTTTATTTTATTTTATTGTATGTTTATTTTATTTTTATTTTTTGTTTAGTTTTTTTTATTTAGGTTTATTTTATATTTTTGTTTAGTTTAGGTTTTTAGTTATTTATTTTAGTTTAGTTTTTATTTTTATTTTATTTTAGTTTTATGTTTAGGTTTTAGTTAAGGTTTTTATTTTATTTTAGGTTTAGGTTTTTATTTTATTTTTCTTAGGTTTAGGTTTTTTTATTTATTTTATTTTTATGTTTTATTTAGTATAGGTTTAGGTTTTTAGGTTTTTAAGTTTTTAGGGTTTAGGGTTTACGGTTTATGGTTTAGGGTTTAAGGTTTAGGGTTTAGGATTTAGGTTATTTGGGTTTAGGGTTTAGGGTTTACAGTTAGTTTTTGGGTTAGGGTTTTTTTTATGTATCTTTAGGGTTTAGGGTTTAGGTTTTAAGTTTAGGGTTCAGGTTTTAGTTTAGGGTTTGGGGCTTTTGTTTTTTTTTAATAGAGAACAAATTTAGATTCAACATTTCTTCTTCTCAATTACATCAATGAAGTAACACTCCATGTTTTCTAGGATAGAAGATGACATAGATGAAAAATGAGCACACATAGAGCAAATCAAAAACCTTTGATAACTAGAACCATCTTTCTCAGAAAGACATAGTTCCAAAGCCGTTCTTCGCTTTCTCAGCCCATCAAAACCACCCTAGCCTACCTATTAGAGGGATCCACAATCATATCTCGATCTCTCCCTCCACCACCACCACATCAGAACCTATCGCTTCGCCCATATCACCACACTACACCGACCACCACCTCCATATCCACCAGCACCTCTAGATCCCCCACCACCACTCTGATAATCGACGCCTCAACCTTCGCCTCCACCACAAGATCTAGACTGAGCCTAATTGATGGTGATGTTCCTGCCGTCAAGGTTCTGCCCATTCTTAGGGTTTTGGTTTAGGTTTAATAGGTTTTAGGGTTTAAGTTTATTTTTAAATTATTTTAGTTACTTTAAGTTTAGGTTAAGTATTTGGCATTTAGAGTTTAGGGTTTAGGGTTATGGTTTACGATTTAGGGTTTTAGGGTTTATGCTTTTGGGGTTTAGGGTTTAGGGTTAGGGTTTAAGGTTTAGAGTTTAGGGTTTAGGGTGTATGGTTTAGGGTTTAGGGTTTATGGTTTAGGGTTTGGGGTTTAGGGTTTTGGGTTTAGGATTTAGTATTTAGGGTTGTAAGTTTAGGGTTTATGGTTTAGGGTTAGTTTTTGGGCTTAGGGTTTTTTTATTTTTTATTTTTAGGGTTTAAGATTTATGGTTTAGGGTTTAGTGTTTAGGGTTCTAGTTTTGGATTAGGGTTTAAGGATTTTGGTTTTTTTTAATAGAGAACAAATTCAAATTCAACATTTCTTCTTCTTGATTTCATCAACCAAGTAACACACCAAGTTTTTTAAGACACAAGCAATGACATAGATCAAAAATGAGCATGCATAAAGCAAATCGAAAGCCCTAGATAACTAAAATCATCTCTATTATAAAGACACAGTTCCATAAGTAGCATACCAGATCGACCTTTCTTCAATTTCTCTAGTTCCCATCAGAACAACCCTGGCCTCTCGAGTTGAGGGATCTACCATCATATCCCTGATCTTTCCCTTCACCACCACCACAATTGTAACCTCTGTTGCTCCTCCCAGCTCCATAACTATCACTACTTTGACCACCACCTCCATATCTACTAGCACCTCTAGATCCCCTACCAACATTATGATTACAATCACCTTCGCCTTCGCCTCCACCGCTAGATCTAGTGATCTAGACGGATGTTCCTATCACAATGTTATCATTCTTAAGGTTTAGGCTAGTTTATTAGGTTGTAGGTTGTGTTTTTTTTAATTTATTTAGTTACTTTAGGTTTAGGTTTAGGGTTTGGTGTTTAGGATTTATGGTTTAGTGTTAAAGCTTAGGGTTTAGGGTTTAGGTTTTTTTTTTTAAATTTTAAACTCAAATGATTCTATAGCAGACAATAAATTACCAAATGAAATGGGGCATTATCCTCTAAGAAATAATAAAATAGGATAAAATAAAATGTAATTCGAAAATTCACAAAAATAGTATTTAAAAATTTGATTTAACTCCTAGAGATAATAAAATTTGATTTTATAGGATAAAAAGCTTTTAACAAGCAAAACCCATATCATCATCGATTGCTAGCTCTTCCATCTTCTTCGACTATAGCATTGACCAAGAAGAAGAGAGAAGTTACATGAGGCTCAGGTACATCAAATTTACTAGGATCTTTCAAATACTTTAACATTCTCAGCATGTATGTTTAATCAAGGCTGAGGACATTCTTGTAAGCATTGATGAACATGTGGGACACTGCAGCAAGGGTGGGATAAGAGAGGGCCAGTGAGAGAGAAGTGATCATAAAAAGGGCTGCCAAAAACTTCTCCATGAGATCATCTTGGGGGTCAAGCACCTCGTGAAACACCCAACCATCATACATAGGCGGATGATAAGGCCATAAGAGAATGGCCTAGTCCCATTTAGTGAGAGCGATCTTAAGATCCCACCTTATTGCCTTTTTTAATCAGCTCAACTGTGGTGATAATTTCAATAAAACCTCAAAGAAAGAGGTCTATGAAGGATCCAAACCAATGCTACCTAGGGGAACCACAACATCAATAGGTGCAACAAGACCAACATGGGTAGGAGTACAAACTTTCTATTTCTCAACCTCTTCATTGACTTCTTTAAGATTAACTTTCATAAAAAATTAACTCAATCATGATTTAGGGTTTAGAGTTTAGGCTTTTACGGTTTATGCTTTTAGGGTTTAGGTTTTAGGGTTAGGGTTTAGGGTTTAGAGTTTAGGGTTTAGGGTTTAGGGTTTAAGGTTTAGGGTTTTGGGATTAGGGTTTAGGGTTGTAGGTTTAACATTGTATGTTTAGGATTTATGGTTTAGGGTTTAAGATTTATGGTTTAGGTTTATTTTGTTTTTTAAATTAAGTAAATTGGTAGGTTTATGTTTATTTAGTTTATTTAATTTATTTTTTATTTATTTTGGTTTATTTTATTTTTTATTTTTATTTAGGTTTATTTTTTTATTTAGTTTAGTTTATTTATTTTAGATTTATTTATTTTTAGTTTAGAGTTCTTATTTTACTTTATGTTTTAGGTTTAGGTTTAGGTTTATTTTTTAGTTGAGTTTTATTTATATTTTATCTTTTAGGTTTAGGTTATATTTTTGACTTTTAGGTTTAGGTTTAGGTTTATATTTTTATATTTTCTATTTAGGTTTTATGATTTTATTTTAGTTTGTTTTTAGATTTTATTTTTTAGTTTAGGTTTAAGTATATATTTAGTTTATTTTATTTTATTTAGTTTAGGTTTAGGTTTACTTTATTTTAAGTTTAGGTTTAGGTTTTATTTATTTTAGTTTAGTTTATTTTAGTTTAGGTTTTGGTGTATTTTTTTTTTATTATATTTTTATTTTAGCTTTAGTTTTTTTATAGTTGAGGGTTTTATGTTTTTTTATTTATTTTGAGGTTTATTTTTTAGGTTTAAGTTTTTATTTTATCTTATTTTAGTTTTATTTAATTTTTAATTTATGTTTTATTTGTATTTTATCCGTTTTTAATAAGGTTTATTTTATTTTTTAGTTTAGTTTAAGTTTTTATTTATTTTATTTTAGAATATTTATATATATTTTTATTTTTTAGTTTAGGTATTTTTTTATTTTGTTTTTTTATTTTATTTAGTTTTTGGTTTTATTTAGTTTAGGTTTAGGTTTTTAGGTTTTTAGGTTTTTAGGGTTTAGGGTTTGGGGTTTAGGGTTTAGGGTTTTAGGGTTTAGGGTTTTAGGGTTTAGGGTTTAGGGTTTAGGGTCCAGTTGGGGTTTAGGTAGATTATGGTAGGGCTTAGGGTTAAATGTTTAGGGTTTATGGTTAGTTTTAGGGTTTAGGGTTTAGGGTTAGTTTTTTGGCTTAGGTTTAGGTTTAGGTTTAGTGTATTTTTTATTTTTTTATTATTATATTTTTTTAAGGTTTAAGGTTTAGGGTTTAGGGTTTAAGTTTTAGATTTATGTTTAAGGTTTTAGTTTAGGGTTTAGGGTTTTTGTTTTTTTTTTATAATAAAGAGCAAATTCATATTGAACATTTCTTTTCTTAGTTTTCATCAACCAAGTAACACATAAGGTTTCTCCAATTCCCATCAGAACCACCCTGCCTCTCGAGTAGTGGGATCCACCATCATATCCCTAATATATCCCTCTACTACCACCATAGTAGTAACCTCTATCACAGTTCCATAGGTTTTTGTAATTTATTTTATTTTTAGGTTTTATATAGTTTAGGTTTAGGTTTTTAGATTTTTAGGGTTTAGGGTTTAGGGTTTGGGGTTTTAGTTTATATTTAGGATTTAGGTTTAGGGTTTGGGGTTAAGGGTCTAGTTTGTGGTCAAGTGGTTTATTTTAGGTTTCTTAGGTTTAATGTTCAGCTTTAAGTTTAGGATTTTAATTTTAGTTTTGTGGTTTAGGATTTAGGGTTTAAGTTTTAGGTTTTGGTTTCAGTTTAGGGTAGGTTTAAGTTTAAGGTCAGGTTTAGGATTTTTAGGTTTAGTTTTAGGATTAGGGTTTTTTTATGACTTTGTATTTATTCTTTTATTTTTTTTATTTTGTTGGGTTTAGGTATAATTTTGGTTTAGGGTTTAGGTTTTACTTTATGTTTATTTTTAAATTAAGTAAATCGGTAGGTTTAAGTTTTTTCTTTATTTTATTTAGGGTTTAGAGTTTAGGGTTTAGGGTTAGCTTATGGTTTATGTTCTTTTATAAATTAAGTAAAATGATAGGTTTTGGGTTATTTAGTTTATATAATGAATTTTTTATTTATTTTAGTTTATTTTAATTTTAAATTTTCTTTAAGTTTATTTTTTATTTTTAGTTAGTTTAATTTGTTTATTTTAGTTTATTTTTTTAGTTTTAGGTTTATTTTTTTTGAGATTTATTTTATTTTATTTTAGGTTTAGGTTTTATTCTTTTTTATTTTAGGTTTAGGTATAGATTTTTTATTTTAGTTTTTTAAGTTTAGATTTTAAGTTTATTTTTCTATTTATTTTTTAGATTTTATTTTTTAGTTTAGGATTAGGTTTATTTTAGTTTATTTTATTTTATTTAGATTAGGTTTAGGTTTAGGTTTAGTTTATTTTAGGTTTAGGCTTAAGTTTTATTTATTTTAGTTTAGTTTATTTTAGTTTAGGTGTAGGTTTATTTTATTTTGTTTATTTTATTTTTATTTTAGGAATAGGTTTTTTTTTTTTGTTTAGGGTTTAGGTTTTATTTACTATTAATTTTTTGGTTTTTTTTTCGATTTAGGTTTTTATTTAGTTTTTTTTAGGTTTATATTATTTTTATTTTAGATTTAATTTTTATTTTGTTTAGGTTTTTTATTCTTAGGTTTATTTTATTTTATTTAGTTTAGTTTGGGTTATTAATTATTTTATATCAGTTTATTTTATTTTATTTTTAGGTTTAGATTTAGGTTTTAAATTAAGTTTTTATTTTATTTTATTTTATTTAGGGTTAGGTTTTATTATTTATTTTATTGTAAAGTTTTATTTAGTTTAGGTTTATGTTTTTAGGGTTTAGGGTTTTGGGCTTTAAGGTTTTACGGTTTAGGGTTTTTAGTATTTAGGGTCTAGGGTTAGGTTAGGGTTTATGGTTTTTTAGGATATAGGGTTTACGGTTTAGGGTTTACGGTTAGTCGCAGGGTTTAGGGTTTAAGGTTTAGGAATTAGGTTTCTGGTTTAGTGTTTAGGGTTTAGGGTTTTGTTTTCAAATTAAGTAAATCGATTGGTTTAGGTTTATTTACTTTATTTTTATTTAGTTTAGCTTATTTATTCTAAGTTTATTTATTTTAGTTCAATTTATAGGTTTAGGTTATGTTTATGTTTATTTTTTAGTTTAGTTTTATTTTTATTTTATTTTGGGATTATATATATATATATATATATATATATATATATATATATATATATATATATATATATATATATATATATATATATATATATATATATTTTAAGTTTAGGTTTAAGTTTGGGTTTTTATTTTATTTTTATAGGTTTATGTTTTAGGTTTTTGTTTTAGGTTTTATTTGTAAGTTTAAGTGTAGGTTAAGGTTTTTATTTTTTTAATTTAGTTTAGGTTTTTATTTATTTTATTTTAGTTTAGTTTTTATTTTTATTTTATTTTATTTATTAGGTTTAGGATTAAGTTTAAGTTTAGGTTTAGGTTTAGGTTTTAGTTTAGGTTTTTATTAATTATATTTTTTTAATTTATTTAGGTTTAGGTTTTTTTATTTTCTAAAATTTTTAGGTTTTATTTAGTTTAGGTTTATGTTTTTAGGTTTTTGGTATTTAGGGATTAGGGTTTGGGGTTTGGGTTTAGGGTTTGGTGTTTAGGGTTTATCATTTAGGGTTGTAGGTTTTTGTGTTTAGGGTTTAGAGTTTAGGGTTTAGGGTTTAGGGTTTAGGGTTTAATGATTTAGGGTTTAGGGTTTAAGGTTTAGGGTTTTAGGGTATATGATTTAGTATTTAGGGTTTAGGGTTTAGGGTTAGACTTTTTTTTATTTTTTTATTTTTTTTATTTTCTAAATTAAGTAAACTCTTATGTTTAGGTTTATTTAGTTTATTTTCTTATTTATTTTAGGGTATTTGATTATTTATTTTAATTTAGGTTTATTTTTATTTTTATTTAATTTATTTTATTTATTTAAGGTTTATTTATTTTAGTTTAGGTTTATTATTTTAGCTTAGTATTTAGGTTTGGGTTTAGGTTTTGGTTTATTTTTTAGTTTAGTTTTATTTTTATTTTATTTTTTAGGTTTCGGTTTTTTTTTTGGATTTGGTTTAGGTTTAGGTTTTTATTTTATTTTTTAAGGTTTAGGTTTTAGGTTTTTATTTTAGGTTTATTTTTATGTTTTATTTTTTTAGTTTATGTTTATGTTTATTTTTAGTTTATTTCATTTTATTTAGTTTAGGTTTAGGTTTAGGTTTAGTTTATTTTAGGATTAGGATTAGGTTTTATTTATTTTAGTTTAGTTTATTTTTGTTTAGGTTTTGGTTTATTTTATTTTTATTTTAGATTTTGGTTTTTTTTTTGTTTAGGGTTTAGGTTTTATTTTAGGTTTATTGTTTAAGTTTAGGTTTTTATTTTATTTTATTTTTGATTTGTTTTTTTTTAATTTAGGTTTAGTCTTTTACTTTTTTTAATTTAGTTTAGGTTTTAATATATTTTATTTTATTTTAGTTTTTATTTTTTTATTTTATTTTCTTTTTAGGTTTATGTTTCAGTTTAGGTCTAAGTTTAGGTTTTAGTTTATGTTTTTATTTTATGTTATTTTATTATTTTCTTTTAGTTTAAATTTTTTTCAATTTTTTTAATATTTTGGTTTTATTTAATTTAGATTTCAATTTTTAGCTTCTTAGGGTTACTTTAGGGTTTGGGGTTTAAGGTTTGGGGTTTGGAGTTTAGAGTTTAGGGTTTAGGCTTTTTTTGGTTTAGGGTTTACGATTTAGGGTTTAGGGTTTAGGTTTATGGTTTCGGGTTTAGGGTTTTAGGGTTTAGGGTTTAGGGTTTAGGGTTTAGTGTTTTTAGGGTTCAGTGTTTAGGGTTTAAGGTTAAGGTTTTCAGTTTAGGATTCATGTTTTAGCATAGGGTTTAGGGTTTTTGGGTTTTTCTATTTTGAAATAGAGAACAAATTCATATTGAACATTTCTTCTTTTGTTAATTTAGTTCATTTTTTTATTTATTTTATTTTATTTTAAATTATTTTATTTATGTTTATTTTTTATTTTTATTAAATTTAGTTTATTTATTTTAGGGTTTAGGTATTTTAGTTTAGGGTTTTTTTTTTGGTTTTTTTTAGGTTTATGTTTAGGTTTATGTTTATTTTTTAGTTAAGTTTTTTTTTATTTTCTTTTTATGTTTAAGTTTTCTTTTTTCTTTTTCAGTTTAGGTTTAGGTTTTTATTTTATTTTTTTGGCTTAGGTTTTATTTTTTATTTTTAGGTTTTAGTTTAGGTTTTTATTTTCTTTTCTTAGGTTTAAATTTTAGGTTCTTATTTTAGGTTTATTTTTAGGTTTTATTTTTTAGTTTAGGTTTAGGTTTATTTTAAGTTTATTATATTTTATTTAGTTTAGGTTTAGGTTTAGGTTTAGGTTTATTTATTTTAGTTTAATTTATTTTAGGTTAGGTTTAGGTTTCTTTTATTTTTATTTTTAGGTTTATTTTTTAGGTTTAGGTTTTTATTTTATTTTATTTTAAGTTTATTTTATTTATATTTCAGGTTTAGTTTTTATTTTATTTAGGTTTTTTATTTTTTTTAGTTTAGTTTTTATTTTTATTTTATTTTCTTTTTGGATTTAGGTTTAGGTTTAGGTTTAAATTTTAGTTTATGTTTTTATTTTATTTTGGTTTAGATTATTTATATAATTTATTTTTAATATTTATTTAGTTTAGGTTTAGGTTTTTAGCTTTTTAGGGTTTAGGGTTTAAGGTTAGTTTAGGGTTTAGGGTTTAGGATTTAAGGTGTAGGGTTTAGGGTTTGGGGTTTAGGATTTAGTGTTTTTGGTTTTTTTTCTTAGATTTAGGCTTTAGGGTTTAGAGTTTAGGGTTTAGGGTTTAGGGTTTACGGATTTAGGGTTTAGGGTTTATGGTTTAGAGTTTAGGGTGTAGTGTTTTTAGGTTTAGGGTTTAGGTTATAAGTTTAAGTTTTAGGTTTTAGTTCAGTGTTTAGGGTTTTTGGGTTTTTTTAATAGAGAACAAATTTATATTCAACATTTTTACTTTTGTTTATTTAGTTTATTTTTTAAAGTTTTTATTTATAGGTTTATTTTATTTTTTTAGTTTAGTTTAAGTTTTTATATATTTTATTTTAGTTTATTTTGGTTAGTTTATTTTATTTTATTTTATTTTTATTTAAGTTTAGGTTTATATTTTATTTTATTTTATTATTTTATTATTTTATTTTAATTTTAGGTTTTATTTAATTTAGGTTTTTAGGTTATTACATTTTTGAGGTTTAGGGTTTAGGGTTTTAGGGTTTAGGGTTTAGGGTTAGGGTTTAGTGTTTAGGCTTTAGGGTTTAGGGTTTTTAGGGTTTAGGGTTTAAGGTTTAGGGTTAGCTTAGGGTTTATGGTTAGTTTAGGTTATAGGGTTTAAGGTTTAGGGTTTAGACTTTAAGATTTGGGGTTTTTAGGGTTTTGGATTAGTTCAGGGTTTAAAGTTTATGGTTTTAGGGTTTAAGGTTTAGGGTTTAGAGTTTAAGGTTAGGGTTAGGGTTTAGGATTTAGGGTTCAGGGTAGCTTAGCTCTACCCTTATACAACCTGGAATATGAAAGAATAATTATAACTGTATTAAATTGTATTGGGTTCATCTTTCCTCATATCTCCATTTCTGATTTGGTTCCTTCTTTCATTTGGATGGTGCTTGCTTCAAAAGAATAACAGGGCACTCTAGGACAAAGCCTTCTTTCCAATGCTCATCCTAATCCCTCACATCACTAATCCTAAATCCTATTGCAAAAATTACATTTATGTGGGGAAAGTAAATCTAACTACACCTACAAAATAGAGGTTAGCTACATATAAATATAATCCCAAGCAGTTGTACTTATAATTTGGACTTAGCACCCTACACATGGGTAACTAAGCCCGCCTGTCCTAACTTGGATTATGCTTAAGGATTTTAGCACCTTGCAAAAAGAGCATTCACATTTATTTTTAAGTATCCCTTAAGCATAATCCCTTGCAAAAAATATGATTAGGTTAATATTGGCCTATCATTTAGTCTATGAAGCATACACCCTAACATCCAATCTAAAAAAATACATCAAAAAACAAAACATACATCACAACATACACCATCCTAACTTAGATCTAGAAGTGGTGACTTAATTCTAATGTGTGTATTAAGGCTTGTGTGGTAAGTCTTGTTAGGCATTAGTATTGTATTTTCTAAGTGTAGAATGATTCAATTTAACATGAAAGGTTGATTTCACATGAAGTAGTTTAATTTATTTAAGAATTTTATTTTCTTTTTTTTCATTTGATTACACTTAGCAACAAAGTGTTATAAAGAGAGGAAAAGAGGATTTCCATCTTTCACCCCCACCTTAAGTCACTTTCTAAACTATATTAATTTGATTTAGTTCTTTTAGTGAATGGATTACTAAATGATTTAATTAATTCTTAGTTTAGGTTTACTTTAAATAATCATATTCAAAATGAAAGGCGTCATAAGATTAATTTAATTGAATTACTACCACATGACATATATTAAATCATTCCTTTCCAACACAAGTAACATGCATATGATTTAATCCTAAGTGTATCTATACATTCAACATATTATAGTACACTTAAATGATGAATATATGTGTATGTTTAGAATTTATATTATATTTAATTCAATTATTTAAACATATTAATTTAAAACTTTATCCAAATACTTATACAAAAATTACATAAGAATGAAATTAAATAGGCATGTGTCGTTGTTATACTAGGGAAGTGAGGTAATCAAATGACCTCCTTGGAGCTAGCTAAAGCCTCGTATTCTTGGGATGCCTAGACTATATACTTATTTGCATTCAACCATATGTAAATTTGAATACAAGAACAAAAGAAGTAAGCTTCAAATCATATGGCTAATTAATTCAACCACTTAGGTAATTATGAATGCATGCAATTATAATGTAAAATGGGATTTCCATTCACTAACCACATATACATATACATGTACAAAGATAGGCATGTACAAGTCGTTGTTAAACTAGGGAAGTGAAGTAATCAAATGACCTCCTTAAGGCTAACTAAAGCCTCGTATTCCTAGGATGTCCAGACTATATAGTAACTTTTCTTGGGCACACATGGATGTATAAATAAATGAGGGAATGAAAACCATGCAAAGATTGTATTTTTTTTATTGAATCATTTATATATATGAATTAAAGCTCTATCCAATATCTAATGTTGAAATACATAAGAATGAAATCAAATGGGTACATGCCATTGTTAAGCTAGGGGAGTGAGGTAATCAATTGACCTTCTTGGGACTAACTAAAGCCTCATGTTCCTGGGATGTCTAGACTATATACCCATTACCATTCAATCTAACATAACTAAACACATGAATAGAGGAAAGAGAACTCAACATTCATACACTTAAGCTATAAGCATATGCATTTCTTATGAATTTTTAACTAGCATCATAACACATATTATTCTTTATTTATAAGCTTTTGAAGAATACATTTGGATTTAATAGTGATAATAGCCATGCATATATTAAATTAAATCAACACATGCAAGCTTACATAAAGAAAATCCATTTTATTTTACTTGATTTTGAAAAGATGGATGCATGAATTCAAATGACATTCCAAATTTAACATGATTGGAAAAAGGACAATCAAATATAAGCATGTGATTCATTCAACCAAACTAGTTCTTAAGGACAATCAAATCAAAAAAGACTATTTAAAGCAAATCAAAGCTTCTTTATTAATTAAGTTTTGGATTTCATTTGATTTAAAGAAGGGAAGAGAAATCATCACTTGTTGTTTTAAACCCATTCCCACATTAATGATTTGAGGTGATTTAGGGAAATGTAATTAAGTTGATTTTATGGGTTAATTAAGTTGGACCTTTAATTAGAGGAATTAATTACCCTTACCTATGTCACCTTAAAGTAATAAACTAAATAATTAGGAGCCAACATGATATGCATGGAAAATAAACTTTCAATGATCCTAAAAAATAAAAGGGGCCTAATTCAATTGGCTCATGATTAATATTTAATTAGATTAAGTGACTTAATTAATTACTCTTATTATTTTCCCATAAATGTGTACTAACCATAATTTCATTAAACTCCTTTAGGTTATTGAACACTTAAAGATCTACCCCATGATTTAATTAATTAAGGTCTGATGTGATTATGATTTTAATTTACTTATGTGATTTAAATAATTTGTTAAATCTTAATTAATTTCATTTTATAAAAGGGTGAAATGAACTGAGGGAAAGGGGTTCCAACCCTATTCCTTAGTTTACTTACTATTGAAGAATGTTTAATAAACTTAATTTACTAATTTATTACTATTTAGGGGATTAATTAATCGTTAATTAACTTAAAAGAGTAGTTAAGGTTTAGTTTGTCAATTTTCTTAAGTGAGCAATAAATCTCAAGAAAATCATGCGAGACAGAGGTCATCCCATTAAATTAACCCTAAATCCCAAACCCTAAATCCTAAACCCTAAACCTTAAAACCTAAACTAACCCTAAACTAACCCTAAACCCCAAACCCTAAAATCTAAACTAGCTTAAACCTTAAACTAACCCTAAACCCTAAGAATGGGTAGAACCTTGATAGCAGGAACATCACTGACAACTAGCCTCAGTTTAGATCTAGTGGTGTAGGCGAAGGTAGAGGAAGCACTTATCATAGTGGTGGTGGGGGATCTGGAGGTATTGATGGATATGGAGGTGGTAGTTGGAGCAGTAGTGGTTATGGAGGCACAAGAAGCGATGGAGGCTATAGCCGTGGTGGTGGTAGAGGGAGAGATCAGGGATTTCATGGCGGATCCCACTACTCAAGAAGTGGGGGTGGTTCTGATGGGAACTGGAGAAATTGAAGAACGACTGATTCAATTTGGTACTTATGGAACTGTGTCTTTAAAGTAGAGATGGTTCTACTTATCTAAAGATTTTGATTTTCTCTGTGGGTTCTCATTTTTTATCTATGTCATTCCATGTGTCTTAGAAAACTTGGGGTGCTACTTGGTTGATGAAATTGAAAAGTAGAAATGTTGAATTTGAATTTGTTCTTTGTTAAAAAAACCTTAAACCCTAAACTAAAACTTAAACACCAAACCTTAAACCTTAAACCCTAAAACCCAAACCCTAAACCCTAAAGTAACACTAAACCCTAAACCCTAAAAAGCTAAAAACCTAACCCTAAACTAAATAAAACCTAAAAATAAAATAAATGAAAAAACCAAAACCAAAATAAAATAAAAAGTAAAAATAAAATAAAAACATAAACTAAAACTGAAACCTAAACCTAAACCAAAAAAAAAAGAAAATAATACAAAAAATAAAAACTAAATTAAAATAAAATAAATAAAAACTTAAACTAAATAAAAAAACAAAATAATAAATAAAAGAAAAGCTAAACCTAACATAAAATATAATACTAAACTAAAATAAAATAATAACTAAATAAAAACCTAAACCTAAAAAATAAACCAAAAAATGAAACCTAAAAACAAATAAAAAATAAAACCTAAATCCTAAACTAAAAAAAACCTAAACTTAAAATAAAAATAAAATAAACAAAATAAAATAAGCCTAAACCTAAACTAAAATAAACTAAGCTAAAATAAATAAAACCTAAACCTAAACCTAAAATAAACTAAACCTTAATCTTAAATTAAACTAAATAAGATAAAATAAACTAAAAATAAACTTAAGCCTAAACTAAAAAATAAAACCAAAAAACAAACTTAAAATAAAGACCTAAAACCTAAACCTAAAAAAATAAAATAAAAACCTATACCTTGAACCTAAAAGTAAAAAATAAAACCTTAGACTAAAATATAAAATAAAAATAAAACTCGCTAAAAATAAACCTAAAACCTAAAAAATAAACCTAAACCTAAAAATAAACTAAAATATAAAACCTAAACAAAATAAATAAACTAAACTAAATAAAATAAAAATAGAATCTCAAATAAATAAAAAATAAACTAAATAAACCTAAACCTACTAGTTTACTTAATTAATAAAAAAACCTAAACCCAAAATCCTAAACCCTAAACCCTAAACCCTAAACCCTAAAACTAACGCTAAA
The DNA here is from genome assembly GCA_021442155.1 of Cymbidium sinense. Taxonomy (NCBI): domain Eukaryota; kingdom Viridiplantae; phylum Streptophyta; class Magnoliopsida; order Asparagales; family Orchidaceae; genus Cymbidium; species Cymbidium sinense. Next base: position 70,551,954 of record CM038214.1, read on the forward strand.
CCCAAAACCCTAATCCCTAAAACTCTAAACCATAAACCCTAAGCCATAAACCCTAAACCCTAAACCCTAAAATACTAAACCCTAAACCTTAAAACCCTAAACCAAAAACTCTAAATGCTAAACCCTAAACCATAAACCCTAAAAGCTACAACCGTAAACCTTATACCCAAAACCCTAAACCCTAAACTAACCCTAAATTCACCCTAAACCCTAAGAGTGGGTAGAAACTTGGTGACAGGATCATCACCGTCAACTAGGCTCAGTCTAGATCAGGCAGTGGAGGTGAAGGCGGCGCAACGGTTATCATAGTGGTGGTGGGGGATCTGGAGGTAGTGGAGGATATGGAGGTGGTGGTGGATATGGAGGTGGTGGTCAGAGTAGTGATGGTTATGGAGGCGGGAGGAGCAACATAGGTTACAGACATGGTGGTGGCAGAGTGATAGATTAAGGATAAGATGGTGGATCCTGCTACATGAGAGGCGTGGGTGGTTCTGATGAGAACTGTAGAAACTGAAGAACGGTCGATCTGATCTACTGTTTATGGAACAATGTCTTTATAGTAAAGATGGTTCTACTTATCTAAGATTTTTGATTTGCTCTATGGGTTCTTATTTTTTATTTATGTCATCACTTGTGTCCTAGAAAATTAGGTGTGATACTTGGTTGATGAAATCTAAAAGAAGAAATGTTGAATATGAATTTGTTCTCTGTTAAAAAAAAACCTTAAACTCAAAACCTTAAACTAAAACCTAAACCCTAAACCTAAAACCTAAACTCTAAACCCTAAACCCTAAACCCTAACCTTAAACCACACAAACCTGAAGCCACAAACCTAAACCTAAACCCACACAAACTAAACCACAAACCCACAAAACCACAAACTAAACCCTAAACCCAAAACCATAAAACTATAAACCCTAAACTCTAAAACATACAACCCTAAAGCCTAAACCATAATCGCAAAACCCAAAACCCAAACCATAAAATATCCCTTAACTCTAACCCAAACCCTAAACCTTGAATAAAGATGTCAATAAGAGTAGATCTAAATAATGACCTAATCCTAACATAGTTATGGTAACTAAAGAAGATGTCTTCAAGAGACTTTCCCTTGACTATTAGAGATTTGAATATCCTAAACCCAAACCTTAAATCATATTATATTACCATATATTATAGTATAATGTAGCATCACATATTTGAGCATGTATTGATTTGTTTTTAGATGTTATAAGATGTTTTGAAATGTTTATGGTACTGTGCCCTATAGTTTATATTAATATAAATCATAAAAAATTGATTTAATAAGTCAGATGATGAAATTTGTTAAATTTGAAGTCAAAATTAGGATATTGTTCCAAAGCTATGCTACGCCCCTTGTAGTCTAAAAAGTAAGATTTTATGTTCAAAATAAATATTATATGTTGTAGCATAGTATAACATCATATATCATAATATATTATTCTACGCATTTTAAATTCTTTTAGTATTTTATAATCATGTAGTCAAGCCTACACTAGTACTATTTATAAAAATGTTGATTTAGACTTTGAAATAGTGGAATTTGTCCAAATTCATAATAGGAAGAGCATGGAAACATAATATATTATTTCAATTTAAAATATGTAAGTGATACAATTAAAATATATAATATTTGTTAATTTTAAGTGATTCTAATGAGGTTTGATGTTAGACAATATATTATATTATAGAAAATTATAATATAAAATCATATATTGTAATATAATATAGTGTGTTAATTCACACTATAATATGTATAGCATGATACTGTATAGTTAGTTTGAGCTTGCACCATCATAAATCATAAAATGTTGATTATAATATTAAGACAATGTAATTTGAGCAAATACATTATTAGGCTTTTGGTTGAAGTATTAAAGGTGTGCATAAGAGAAGAACTAATATTTAATGAGAATTTCATGTCAGGTACATGGAGAGAGATGCACTAGGGGATCACACATGCATTGGACATGACATGTGAGGGGTCAATGTCAAGGGAATAGATGAAGAAAATTTGTTGGGAATAAGGTTTGAATTTGATTTGATTATATGATTTTTGGAATGAAGATATGCTGGGGATAAGAATCTATAATCCTCCAGGGATTTTCTCTAGTTCCCATCAGAACCACCCTACCTCTCGAGTGGCGGGATCCACCATCATATCCCTGATCTCTGCCCCTACCACCACCACGACTAGAACCTCTGTTGTTCTTCCCATCTCCATAACCACCACTATTCTGACCACCACCTCCTTATCAACCAGCACCTCCAAATCTCCAACCACCACTGTGATAACAACTACCTTTGCCTTCACCTCCACTATAAGATCTAGATTGAATCTGCTTGATGGTGATGTTCCTATCATCAAGGTTCAGTCCATTCTTATGGTTTAGGTTTATTTTTTAATTTATTTAGTTACTTTAGGTTTAGGTTTTGGGTTTGAGGTTTAGGGTTAGGGTTTAGGTTTAAGGTTTAAGGTTTAAGGTTTAGGATTTTAAGGTTTATGCTTTAGGGGTAAGGGTTTAGGGATCAGGTTTAGGGTTTAGGGTTTTAATATTTAGGATTTTAGGGTTTAGGGTTAGGGTTTAAGGTTTAGGGTTTAGTGCTTAGTGTTTATGCTTTAGGGTTTAGGGTTTTGAGGGCTTGGGGCTTAGGGTTTAGGGTTTAGGGTTAGCTTAGGATTAAGGGTTAGTTAAGGCATTAGGCTTTAAGCTTTAGGCATTTGGGTTTATGGTTTTTAAGGTTTAGGGTTTAGGGTTACTTTAGGGTTTAGGGTTTAAGGTTAGGGTTAGGGTTTAGGGTTTAAGGTTTAGGATTTAAGGTTTAGGGTTTAGTGTTTTGGGTTTAGGGTTAGTTTAAGGTTTAGGGTTTATGGTTTAGGGTTTAGGGTTTACGGTTTAGGATTTAGGATTTAGGGTTTCGGGTTTAGGGTTTAGGGTTTTTTTTATAAATTAAGTAAACCGGTAGGTTTATGCTTATTTAGTTTATCTTTTATTTATTCATATATATTTATTTATTTCTTATTTATGTTTATATTTTATTTTTATTTAGTTTAGGTTTATTTATTTTACTTTAGGTTTTTTATTTTAGTTTATTTCTTAGGTTTCGATTTATGTTTATTTTTTAGTTGAGTTTTATTTTTATTATATTTTTTAGGTTTAGTTTTAATTTTTTATTTTTAGGTTTAGGTTTTTATTTTACTTTTTTAGATTTAGGTTTTTATTTTAGGTTCTTTTTTAGGTTTTGTTTTTTATTTTATTAGTTTAATTATAACTTATTTTATTTTATTTAGTTCAGGTTTAAGTTTAGGTTTAGTTTATTTTAGGTTTAGGATTAGGTTTTATTTGTTTTAGTTTAGTTTATTTTTGTTTATGTTTAGGTTTATTTTATTTTATTTATTTTATTTTTATTTTAGGTTTATGTTTTTTTTGTTTAGGGTTAAGGTTTTATATTTTATTTATTTTTAGGTTTATTTTCTTGGTTTAGGTTTTATTTAGTTTTTTATTTTATTTTATTTTAGGTTAATTTTAATTTTTTATTTATTTTACGTTTTGTTTTTATTTTACTTTTTAGTTTAGTTTAAGTTATTATTTATTTTATTTTAGTTTATTTTTATTATTTTATTTTATTTTATTTGTAGGTTTATGTTTATGTTTAAGTTTAGCTTTTTATTTTATTTATGTTTAGGTTATTTTATTTATTTTATTTATAGGTTTTATTTAGTTTAGGTTTAAGTTTTTAGGTTTCAAGGTTTATTTTTTAATTTTATTTAGGTTGATTTTTATTTTTAATTAGTTTAGTTTGTTTATTTTAGGTTTATTTACTTTAGTTGATTTTTTAGCTTTAGGTTTAGGTTTATTTATTAGTTTAGTTTTATTTTTATTTTATTTTTTAGGTTTAGGTTATATCTTTTATTTTTAGGTTTAGGTTTTGGTTTTTGTTTAATTTTTTTAGGTTTATCTTTTAGGTATTATTTTTTAGTTTAGGTTTAGGTTTATTTTTAGCTTATTTTATTTTATTAGTTTAGCATTTAGGTTTATTTTATTTTAGGTTTAGGTTTAGGTTTTATTTATTTTTGTTTAGTTTATTTTAGTTTAGGTTTAGTTTTATTTTATTTTGTTTATTTTGTGTTTAGGTTTTTTTTAAGTTTTATTTTTAGGATTATTTTCAAAGTTTAGGTTCTTACTTTGTTTTTATTTTATTTTATTTTAGATTTATTTTATTTGTATTTTATGTTTAGTTTTTATTTTTTTTATGTTTTTTATTTTTAGGTTTATTTTATTTTTTAGTTTAGTTTAGGCTTTTATTTATTTTATTTTAGTTCAGTTTTTATTTTATTTTTTATTTTATTTTTAGGTTTAGGTTTAGGTTTGGGTTTAGGTTTAGGTTTAGGTTTTAGTTTAGATTTTTATTTTATTTTATTTTATTTAGGCTTAGCTTTATTTATTTATTTTAGTTTTACATTTCATTTAGTTTAGGTTTAGGATTTTAGGTTTTTAGGGTTTAGGGTTGTATGTTTTAGTGTTTAGGGTTGTAAGTTTAGGGTTTATAATTTAGGGTTTAAAATTAGGGTTTTTTGATTTATTTTAGGTTTATTTATTTTACTTTAGGTATTATATTTTAGTTTATTTCTTAGGTTTAGGTTTAGATTTATGTTTATTTTTTAGTTGAGTTATATTTCTATTATATTTTTTAGGTTCAGGTTTTATTTTTTTATTTTTAAGTTTAGGTTTCCATTTTATTTTTTTAGGTTTAGGTTTTTATTTTAGGTTTCTCTTTTAGGTTTTATTTTTTAGTTTAGGTGTGGGTTTAATTAAGTTTATTTTATTTTATTAGTTTAGGTTTAAGTTTAGGTTTGGTTTATTTTAGGTTTAGGTTTTATTTGTTTTAGTTTAGTTTATTTTTGTTTATGTTTACGTTTATTTTATTTTTATTTTAGGTTTAGGTTTTTTTTGTTCAGGCTTAAGGTTTTATTTTTTATTTATTTTTAGGTTTTATTTTTAGGTTTATTTTTTAGGTTTAGGTTTTATTTAGTTTTTATTTTATTTTATTTTAGCTTAATTTTAATTTTTTTGTTTATTTTATGTTTAGTTTTTATTTTATTTAGGTTTATTTTACTTTTTAGTTTAGTTTATGTTATTATTTATTTTATTTTAGATAATTTTACTAGTTTATTTTATTTTATTTTTAGGTTTAGGTTTAGGTTTAAGTTTTAGTTTAGGTTTTTATTTTGTTTATTTTTCAATATTATTTAAGTTTAGGTTTATTTATGTATTTTATTTTTAGGTTTTATTTATTTTAGCTCAAGGTTTTTAGGTTTATTTTTTATTTATATTTAAGTTTATTTATATTTTATTTAGTTTTATTTATTTATTTTAGGTTTGATTAATTAAGTTTACTTTTTAGGTTTAGGTTTAAGTTTAAGTTTTAGTTTAGTTTTATTTTTATTTTATTTTATAGGTTTACTTTTTATTTTCAATTTTTAGGTTCAAGTTTAGATATTTATTTTATTTTCCTAGGTTTAGGTTTTAGGTTTTTATTTTAGGTTTTTTAGGTCATATTTTTTAGTTTAGGTTTTGGTTTATTTTTAGTTTATTTTATAATATTTAGTTAAGGGTTTAGGTTTAGTTTATTTTAGGTTAGGGTTAAGGTTTATTTTATTTTGTTTATTTTAGCTTTAGGTTTTATTTTTAGGTTTATTTTTTAGGTTTAGGCTTTTATTTAGTTTTATTTTATTTTATTTTAGGTTTATTTTATTTTTATTTTATGTTTATTTTTTTATTTAGGTTTTTTCTTTTTAGGTTTATTTTATTTTTTTAGTTTAGTTTAGGTTTTTATTTATTTTATTTTATTTTAGTTTTTATTTTTTATTTTATTTTATTTTTAGGTTTTGTTTAGGTATAGGTTTAGGGTTAAGTTTAGGTTTTAGTTTAGGTTTTTATTTTATTTTATTTTATTTTATTTTATTTAGGCTTAGGTTTATTTATTTATTTTAGTTGTAGATTCCATTTAGTTAAGGTTTAGGTTTTTAGGTTTTTAGGGTTTAGGGTTGTATGTTTTATGATTTAGGGTTTAGAATTTTTGGTTTAGGGTTAGGGTTTCATGATTTATTTTAGGTTTGCTTATTTTACTTTAGGTTTTTTATTTTAGTTTATTTCTTAGGTTTAGGTTTAGGTTTATTTGTTAGTTGAGTTTTATTTTTATTATATTATTTAGTTTTAGGATTTATTTTTGTATTTTTAGGTTTAGGTTTTTATTTTATTTTTTTAGGTTTAGGTTTTTATTTTAGGTTTCTTTTTTACGTTTTATTTTTTAATTTAGGTTTAGGTTTAATTTTAGTTTATTTTATTTTATTTAGTTTAGGTTTAAGTTTATGTTTAGTTTATTTTAGGGTTTAGGTTTAGGTTTTATTTGTTTTAGTTTAGTTTATTTTAGTTTATGTTTAGGTTTATTTTATTTTGTTTATTTTATTTTTATTTTAGATTTAAGTTTTTTTTTGTTTAAGGTTAAGATTTTATTTTTTATTTATTTTTTGGATTATTTTTTAGGTTTAGGTTTTATTTAGTTTTTATTTTATTTTATTTTAGGTACATTTTAATTTTATTTTTTTATTTTACGTTTAGTTTTTATTTTATTTAGGTTTATTTTACTTTCTAGTTTAGTTTAGCATATTATTTATCTTATTTAAGTTTATTTTATTAGATTATTTTATTTTAGGTTTAAGTTTAGGTTTAAGTTTAAGGTTTAGTATCGATTTTTAATTTATTTTATTTTTCTATACTATTTAAGTTTAGGTTTATTTATTTATTTTATTTTTAGGTTTTATTTAGTTTAGGTCTAGGTTTTTAGGCTTTTAGGTTTATTTTTTATTTTTATTTAGGTTTATTTATATTTTCATTTAGTTTTGTTTATTTATTTTAGGTTTTTTTAATTAAGTTTACTTTTTAGGTTTAGGCTTAGGTTTAATTTTTAGTTTAGTTTTATATTTATTTTATTTTTTAGGTTTAGTCTTTATTTTTAATTTTTAGGTTCAAGTTTAGGTTTTTATTTTATTTTTCTATGTTTAGGTTTTATGTTTTTATTTTAGGTTTTTTTAGGTATTATTTTTTAGTTTAGGTTTAGATTTATTTTTAGTTTATTTTATTTTATTTAGTTTAGGTTATAGGTTTAGTTTATTTTAGGTTAAGGTTTAGGTTTTATTTATTTTAGTTTAGTTTAGCTTAGTTTAGGTTTAGGTTTATTTTATTTTGTTTACTTTAGGTTTAGGTTTTATTTTATTTTTCTTATTTTTAGGTTTTATTTTTAGCTTTATGTTTTTATTTAGTTTTTATTTTATTTTATTTTAGGTTTATTTCATTTTTATTTTTTGTATAATTTTTATTTTATTTGGGTTTTTTACTTTTAGGTTTATTTTATTTTCTTAGTTTAGTTTAGGTTTTTATATATTTGATTTATTTTAGTTTTTATTTTTTATTTTATTTTATTTTTAGGTTTATGTTTAGGTTTAGGTTTAGGTTTAGGTTTAGGTTTTATATTTTAGGTTTTTATTATATTTTGCTTTTTAATTTTATTTTATTTAAGTTTAGGTTTATTTATTTATTTTATTTTTAGATTTTATTTAGTTTAGGTTTATGTTTTCAGGTTTTTAGGGTTTTGTTTTGGGTTTAAGGTTTGGGATTTAAGGTTAAGGGTTTGGGGTTTAGGGTTGTAGGTTTTAGGGTTTAGGATTTAGAGTTTAGGGTTTAAGGTTTAGGGTTTAAGGTTTAGGGTTTAGGGTTGTAGGTTTAGGGTATAGGTCTAGGGTTTTTTTATTATTTTTTAAATTAAGTAAACTAGTAGGTTTAGGTTTATTTAGTTTATTTTTTATTTATTTTAGTTTATTTTATTATTTATTTTGATTTAGCTTTATTTTTATTTTTATTTAGGTGTAGGTTTATTTATTTATTTTATTTTTAGGTTTTATTTAGTTTAGGTTCAGGGTTTAGGGTTTGGGGTTTAGGGTTTAAGGTTTAGGGTTATAGGTTTTCTGGTTTAGGGAGGGTTTAGGGTTTATGGTTTGATTTATGGGGTTTTAGGGAGTTTATTTAGGGGTTTAAGTTAGGTTTAATTTTTTATTTAATTTTTTTAATTTTTATTAATTTTTAATTATTTTTAATTTATTATTTATATTTTATTTTAGTTTATTTATTTAGGTTTATTATTTTTAGTTTATTTATTTTATTTTATTTTTTAGTTTAGTTTATTTTTTATTTTTTAGGTTTAGTTTAGGTTTTTATTTTGTTTTATTAAGTTTAGGTTTTAGTTATTTATTTTAGGTTTATTTTTAGGTTTTATTTTTTAGTTTAGGTTTAGGTTTTTTTTAGTTTATTTTATTTTATTCAATTTAGGTTTAGGTTCAGGTTTTATTTATTTTAGTTAAGGTTTAGGTTTAATTTATTTTTATTTTAGGCTTAGTTTTTTAATTTAGTTTAGGGTTTAGGTTTTATTTTTTTATTTATTTTTAGGTTTATTATATAAGTTTTGATTTTTATTTAGTTTTTATTTTATTTTATTTTAGCCTTATTTTATTTTTATTTTAGCTTTAATTTTTATTTTAATTAGGTTTTTAATTTTTTAGTTTAGTTTAGTTTTTTATTTATTTTATTTTTGTATAATTTTTATTTTTATTTTATTTTCATTTTAGGTTTAGGTTTAGGTTTAGGTTTTAGTTTATTTTTTCATTTTATTATTTTAATTTTGTTTTGGTTTATTTACTTATTTTATTTTTTAGAATTTATTTAGTTTATGTTTAAATTTTTAGGTTTTTAGTGTTTAGGGTTTAGGGTTTATGATTTAGGGTTAAGGGTTTAGTGTTTTAGGGTTTAGGGTTTAGGGTTTAAGGTTTAGGATTTTGGGTTTTAGGGTTTAGCATTTAGGGTTTAGTGTTTAGGGTTTTTTATTTGTTTTTATTTATTTTTATTTTTTATTAAATTTTTAAATTAAACAAACTGGTAGGTTTACGTTTATTTAGTTTATTTAGCTTATTTTTTATTTATTTTAGTTTATTTTATTTTTTATTTTAATTTAGGTTTATTTTTATTTTTATTTAGTTTAGTTTATTTATTTTATGTTTATTTATTTTAGTTTATTTTTTAGGTTTAGGTTTAGGTTTACTTTTATTGTTTAGGCTATATTTTCTATTTTTAGGTTTAGGTTTTTATTTTTTTTTTTTATGTTTAGGTTTTGGGTTTTGATTTTAGGTTTTTTTTTAGGTATTATTTTTTGTTTAGATTTATATTTATTTGTAGTTTATTTTCTTTTATTTAGTTTAGGGTTTAGGATTAGTTTCTTTTAGGTTTAGGTTTAGGTTTTATTTACTTTAGTTTTGGTTTAGGTTTATTTTATTTTGTTTATTTTAGGTTTAGATGTTTTTTTAGTTTTGGGTTTAGGTTTTATTCTTTATTTATTTATTGGTTTATTTTTTAGGTTTAGATTTTTATTTGGTTTATATTTTATTTTATTTGAAGTTTATTTTATTTCTATTTTACATTTAGTTTTTATTTTATTTAGGTTTTTTATTTTTAGGTTTATTTTATTTTTTTAGTTTTGTTTAGGTTTTTATTTATTTTATTTTAGTATAGTTAATATTTTTTTATTATTTTTATTTTTAGGTTTAGGTTTAAGTTTAGGTTTAGATTTTTGTTTAGGTTTTTATTTTATTTTATTTTATTTAGGTTTAGGTTTATTTATTTGTTTATTTTAGGTTTAGGTTTATTTATTTGTTTATTTTAGGTTTTATTTAATTTAGGTTTAGGATTTTAGGTTTTTAGTTTTTAGGGTTTAGGGTTTAAGGTTTGGGGTTTAGTGTTTAGTATTTAGGGTTGACGGTTTGGGGTTTAGGGTTATAAATTTTAGGGTTTAGTGTTTATGTTTTAGGTTTAGGGTTTAGGGTTTTAGGGTTTAGGGTTTTAGGTTTAGGGTTTAGGATTTTTGTTTAGGGAAATTAGGGAAATTTTATTGCCACAAAGAAAAGGTACAAATTCCTTAGAGGGGGCAAATCTCTAAGCTAATGCTCAAAGAGCTACAAAAAGTCCTGAAGAGATAAGCCCCTTAACTAATACAATAGTTAAGGAAAGCAAGCAAAGGAAAATAAAGCGATAATCAATAAAAGAAAGTCCATGTAAGACAAACTTCCTCCTCATGCGAAACCAACACGATCCACCATCAATAGTCTCTCACTGTAAAAGATCGCAACATGCTTTTAAAGGGATGAGTAGATAATCAAATAATTAATCAAGCATAAAGAGCAAGAGCAGATAAAAGGAATAAGATAAAGAAAAGGCTCAGGCTCAGTTACAATCATCTCACGGAGCAACACTATATGAAAGCATCCAAACTTCAGGTGAAGGGTTACAATTACATATAGCACTACCAACCAAAAGATGAAAGAGTTGGAAACATCAAGGCCATCATTGTCAACATACCTCTTGTAGCATCTTATCCAAGGATGATGATCGCACAAAACTGCATAAAACTTCAAACAACAAATATAACCTCCAAACACCCAGCACTCAGAGATATTAAGTTTAGTATAACTGATAAAGAGGTAAACCATCAAGATAGCACTAGACCATAGGGAACACCACAAAAGCCACCACCAAGAATGGCTAACAAAATCACTAGGAACAAACATCAGAATATGAAAAAAAGCACTAATCAGAGACAAGACAAAGGCAAAAGAAAACACATAGGTGGTAGGATCCTCCATTAAAAGGACATGCAAAGAGCCTAAAGAAATAATATCCAATCTAACAGTAAGACTCCAATAGCAAGAGGGTTAGGCAGCAAGGCAACCATCCAAATAGAAAAGGGGAGAGGTTCAGCCATAGCCCAGAATGGAAAATCCCAGCAGGAAGAAACCAGAAGAAAAAAAAATAAAAGAAAGATCCTAAAACCTACACCCTAAACCCTAAACCCTAAACCCTAAACCTACAACCCTAGATCTTAAACCCTAATCCTTACACACCAAAAAACCCTAAACCCTAAACCCCCACCCTAAACCTTAAACCCTAAAAGCATAAACCCTAAAATCCTAAACCCTAAATGCTAAGCCCTAAACACTATACCCTAAACCCTATCCATAATCCCTAAACCCTAAACCCCAAACCTTAAACCTAAACTTAAAGTAACTAAATAAATTAAAAAATAAACCTAAACCCTAAAACCTAATAAACCTAAACCTAAACCCTAAGAATAGGCAGAACCTTGAAGGCAAGAACGTCACCGTCAACCAGGCTCAGTCTAGATCTGGTAGTGGAGGTGAAGGCCGAGGCCAAGTTATCTTAGTGGTGGTCAGGGATATGGAGATGCTGGTGGATATGGAGGTGGTTGTAAAAGAAGTGGTGGTTATGGAGGTGGGAGTAGTGACAAAGGTTAGAGCCATGGTGGTGGCAGAGGTAGAGATCAAGGATATGATGGTGAATCCCGCTATTAAAGAGGTCGGGATGGATTTATTGGGAACTGGAGAAATTGAGGAATGATCTATCCAATCTGCTGCTTATAGAAGTATGTCTCTACGATAGAGATGCTTCTAGTTATCTAGGGTTTTTGATTTGTTCTATGTGTGCTCATATTTTATCTATGTCGTCACTTGTGCCTTAGAAAACTTATGTCTTAGAAAACTTGGTGTGTTACTTGGTTGAAGAAATCAAAAAGATGAAATGTTCAATATGAATTTATTCTCAGTTAAAATAAGAAAAAAAAGAAAAACCAAAAACCCTAAACCCTAAACTAAAAGCTAAACCTTAAACCTAAAACATAAATCCTAAACCCTAAATCCTAAAACTTTAAACATTAAACCATAAATCCTAAACCGTAGACCCTGAACCCTAAACCCTAAACCCTAAACCCTAAACCCTAAACCCTAAACCCCAAACCCTAAACCCTAAACCCCAAACTTTAAGCTAACCCTAAACCCTAATCCCTAAACCGCAAACCCTAAAAAGCTAAAAACCTAAACCTAAACTAAATAAAACCTAAAATAAAAATAAATAAATAAATCTAAATTAAAATAAAATAAAAACATAAACTAAAACCTAAACCTAAACTTGAACCTAAGCAAAAAATAAAATAAAATAAAAAACTAAACTAAAATAAAATAAGTTAAAATCTAACTAAACTAAAAAACCTAATTAAAATTTAAACTAAACCTAAAATTAAAATAAAATTAAAATAAAATAAAATAAAAACTAAATAAAAACCTAAACCTAAAAAATAAACCAAAAAGTAAAACCAAAAAATAAATAAAAAATAAACCCTAAACCCTAAACTAAAAAAAAGGCTAAACCTAAAATAAAAATAAAATAAACATAAACCTAAACTAAACTTAAATAAATAAAACCTAAACCTCAACATAAAATAAAACTAAATCTAAATAAACTAAAAAAAATAAAACCAAAATAAACTTAAAATAAAACCTAAAACTAAAACTAAACTAAAAATAAAACCTAAACTTAAACCTAAAATAAAAATAAAATTGAAACCTAATAAATGTAATAAAAGAAACACTAAAAAAAAATAAATAAAGGTAAATGTAAACTAATAAAAACCTAAACTAAAATAAAAATAACATAAAATAAATAAACTAAACTAAATAAAATAAAAAACAAACTTAAATAAAATTAAAATAAAATAAAATTAAAATAAATAAAATAAACTAAATAAACCTAAACCTACCAGGTTTACTTAATTAAAAAAATTAAAATTTAAAAGATACAGCCTAAACCATGCTGAATCCTAAACCATGAACCCTAATCTGACCCTAAAACCTAAGCTAACCCTAAACCAAAAAAACCTTAAATCCTAAAATAAAAATAAAACTAAACTTAAAAATAAGCTAAACTAATCCTAAAAAATAAACTAAAATATATAAAAAATAAATAAATAAAATAAATAAACCTAAACCAATTGGTTTGCTTTGTTTTCTAAAACCTAAACCCTACCCTAAACCCTAAACCTTCTTAAACCCTAAACTCTAAATCCACAAACTAAAAACCAACCCTAAACCCAAAATCTAAACCCAAAAAAAACACTGAGCCAGACCCTTCATAACACCCTAGGCCTAAACCCTAAACGCTAAACCCTACAATCCTAAACCTTAAACCCTAAACCCCAAACCCTAAACCATAAACCCCAAACCCTAAACCCTAAACCATAAACCTTAAACCCTAAAAACCAAAATAACTAACCTAAACTAAATAAAACTTAAAAATAAAATAAATAAATAAATGTAAACCTAAATAAAATAAAAAAATAAAATAAAAACTAAAACTAAAATTTAAACCTAAACCTAAACCTAAACCTAAAAATAAAACAAAATAAAAAAAAAAACTAAACCAAAATAAAATAAATAAAAACCTAAACTAAACTAAAATATAAAATTAAACTACAAATAATTAACCTAAATAAAATATAATACAAACATAAAATAAAATAAAAAAACCAAAAATAAAATAAAATAAAAATTAAATAAAAATCTAAAACCTAAAATAAACCTAAAATAAATAGAAATAAATCCTAAACCCTAAACTAAAAAAACCTAAACCTAAATAACCAAAAGAAAATTAACTAAACCTAAACTAACATAAACTAAACTAAATAATAAAAAACTAAACCTAAACCTAACATAAACTAAATAAAATAAACTAAACTAAAATAAAACCTTGAAATAGCCAAGAAAACCTAAAACTTAAAACTAAAAGATAAAGAGAAACTTAATCTAAACCTAAAATCAAAATAAAACTTAAACCTAAAATAAAATAAAATTAAAATTAAACTAAAATAAACTAAATAAATTAAAATAAATAAATAAAAAATAAATAAACTAAAATAATAAAATAAATAAATAAAGCTAAAAAAATACCAAAATAGGCTTATAAAAAAAAATAACCACAACCTGGGCACCTGAACCTGAGCCTAAATCCTAAACCCTGAGCCCTGAACCTAACTGAGCCTAAATCCCAACCCTTAAACCTGAGCCACAGGTTGACACTAACCTAAACCCAAACCACAAACCCTAACTTAAACCCCCAAACAACCATAAACCTAAACTCTAAACCTTAAAACCTTAAACCTTAAACCCAATAAAACCCTCCTAAACCACAATCCCCACACCTAAACCTAAACCCTAAAAACCCCTAAACTCTAAGCTAACAAACCCAAACTCTCCAAACCCTAAACCTAAACTTAAAGTAACTAAATAAATTAAAAAATAAACTAAACCCTAAAACCTAATAAACCTAAACTTAAACCTATACCCTAAGAATGGGAAGAACCTTGATGACATGAACATCGCTATCAACCAGGCTTTGTCTAGATCTGGAGGTGGAGGCGAAGGGGGTGGTGGCGGTTATCACAGTGGTGATGGGGGATCCAGAGGTGTTGGTGGATATGGAGGTGGTGATCAGAGCAATGGTGCTTATGGAGGCAGGAGGAGTGACAGAGGTTACAACCATGGTGTTGCAGAGGGAGAGATTAGGGATATGATGGTGGACCCCACTATCGAAAGGCTGGGGTGATTCTGATGGGAACTGGAGAAATAGAAGAACGACTGATCCAACCTTCTTCTTATGAAACTATCTTTACAGTTGAGATGGTTCTAGTTATCTAGGGTTTTTGATTCACTCTATGTGTGCTCATTTTTGATCTATGTCATCGCTTGTATCTTAGAGAACTCGGTGTGTTACATGGTTGATGAAATCGAAAAGAAGAAATGTTGAATCTAAATTTGTTCTCTGTAAAAAAAAAATGAACAATCGTAAGCCCTAAATTAAAACTTGAACCTTAAACCTAAAACCTAAACCCTAAACCCTAAACCTTAAACCCTAAACCCTATAAATAAAAAAATAAAAAAATATTAAAAAGAATTAACACTAAACCCTAGATGCTGAAACTAACCCTAAACCCTAAACTGTAATCCCACCCTGACCCTGCACTTAAGCCTTAATAACAAAACACTAAACTAAACTAACTAAACAAGAACTAGAAATCTAATGAACTAATAATAATAAAAACTAACTAAACTAACAAACAAACTAATAACTAAATTAAACATAAGCAAAAAAATCACACTAATAGACTAACTACAAATAAACTAAACTAATAATAGCTAATAAAAATCTAAAGGTACTAATAAAATAAATAAAATTAATAAAACTAAACTAATAAACTATAAACTAATAAACATGTAACTAATAACTAACTAATTAATAAATAACTAATAATAAAGCTAATACTAATTTAATAAATTTAATAATAATAATAATAATAACTAATGACTAAACTAAACTAAACCCAAACTATAAATAATAATAATAAACTAAAATAATAATAACTAACTAATAATAATAATAATAATAAAACCTAACTAAAAAATTAATCATAGCTTCCAAGCCTTAATCCCACTGGGTGGTGAATTATGAATCCTTTGTCTCCATTGTGTCTGTATGTGTCAAATTCTCATTTAATTCAAGTATACTAAGATCATTTTTATACATCTTCACCAAGTCTTATTAGGCCTACCTCTACCTTTCTTAACATAAGGCAAATCTAATGCATCCACTCTCCTAATCGGGTCATCGGACGGCCGAAGATTTATGTGGCCAAACCATCTAAGGCGACACTCCCTAATCTTATAATTTTACTCCAACTTTTCCCGGTACTTATTTTGCATTCTATCTCTAGGGTAAAACCACCAGAGCATCCTCATCTTTGTAACACTTAACATAGTCTTATGTTTCTCTTTTTTGGCCAACGTGCACCATAAGTCATTGGGTCTTACCACCATCTTATAAAATATTCCCTTAAGTTTAAGTGGAACTTTTCTATCACATAATAGGCTAGATGCATTCTTTCCAACTTGAATTCTACTAATAACATCTCCATCTATTTCACCATCATTTTGAATAATAGAGCCTAAATATAGATCTCACTCTTATTAATGACTTGATCACCTAAAGTCACAATACTACCACTAAAACTTCTACAACTAAAATTACACTCCATATATTCAGTTTTAGATCTACTTAAACGAAAACCTTTAGACTCTAAAGTTGACCTCCATAATTCAAGTTTCTGTTGGACTCCTCTCTAGTCTTATCAAAAGAAGAAGTCATTAGCAAAAGCATACACCAAGGTACATCTTCTTGTAAATGCCTTAAGAACATCCATAACTAAAGTAAAAAAGATAAGGGCTTAATGTTGATCCTTGATGTAATCCAACTGAAATAGGAAAATATTTTGTCAATCCTCCTTGGGTTTGGACACAAGTAATAGCTCTAATATACATATCCTTAATTACTTGAATATAACCAATATTAACTTCTTTCTGTTCTAGAACTCTCCAAAGAACATCTCTTGAGACTTTATCATAGGCTTTCTCAAAATCAATAAATATCATATGTAGATCCTTCTTATTTTCTCTATGCTTCTCCATGAAACCTCTTAACAAATGTATAGCATCCATAGTAGATCTACTTGGCATTAAAACCAAGTTGTGAGAAACTTCTATATCACATCATAACCTATCAATTACTCTCTCCCATAATTTTAATGTATGACAATTCCTCTATAATTTGCACACTCTTGTGCATCACCTTTATTCTTAAATATAGGAACCAACAAACTCTTTCGCCACTCATCTGGCATCTTTCAAGTCTTTAAAATAACATTAAAAAGATTTGTAAGCCAAGAAATTCCATGATCTCCTAAATATTTCCACACATCTATTGGAATATTATCCGGTCCTACTGCTTTTCCACCTTTCATTTTCTTTAAAGCATCACTAACTTGATTCTGAATCTGATGATAAAATGAAATTCTCTATTTTTTTAGGGTATTAAGGTTGCTAAAATCAATGGTGCTTTCAGATCCTTCATTGAAAAGTTTATCAAAATACCTCATCCACCTATTTTCAATATCTTTTCTAAGAAAAGCACTTTATTATTTTCATGTAATACCCTCTCACTTATGTCTTTATTCTCTCTATCTCTTTGGTTGGCTAACTTATTTCACCTTCTTTGCTCTCTAATCTATTGTATAAATCACTAAAAGCTAGATTTTTTGCATCATATATTGCTTTCTTAGAATCTCTACAGGCCATTTTATATCTTTCCCAATTCTCAATTTTTACATCTAAACCAAGTTTTATAACAATGCTTCTTATTTTTTATCTTTTCTTGCACTCCGACTCCACCACCTATTCTTATTAAAGAAGCTTTTCCTTTTGATTTGCCAAGCACATCTTTAGCAACTTGCTTAATTTCACTTGATATTTTTCCCACATAACATTAGCTTCCTTATGAACATCAAAACTCTAATTTCTTGTAGCTTGCTCTTAAAATATTTTTATTTGTGTTCTTTAAGTGTCCCCATCTAATCAATCTGGGATAATAATTTAGTTTATTTTTTCTCTTACAACCTTTCATCTTAAAATCTAAAACTAATAGTCGATGTTGGGTACTTAAAATCATAACTTACAAATAATAAATTAATAAACTAATAACTAAATTAAGCAAAATTAACTAAATAAACTAATAAATACTAATAAATAATAATAAAGAAAACTAAATAATAATAACTAAACTAATAAAATTAATAATAATAATAATTAATAACTAACTAAGTTAATAAGTAATAATAAAACTAATAAATAACTAAAATAACTAAAATAAGCTATAAACCCAAACTAAATAAATAAACTAAATAATAATAATAATAAAATAAGAATAAATATAAATTAATAGTAATAATAAATTGAAAAAAACTAATCTAAAACTAAAATAATAATAAACAACTAACTAAACTAATAATAATAAATAATAAATAACCAATAATAACTAATAAAAAACTAAATCATAAACTAAACTAAAAAATTAATAATAATAAACTAATACATAAACATAACTAAATAAACTAACTACTACTAACAAATAAACTAACAAAACTAAACTATAAAAGCCAGCTAAAACTAACTAAAAAATAATAAAACCATGCACTAATAATAATAACTAAAATAAATAACTAAGGCTAACTAACTAAAACTAAATAATAAACTAAATAATTAATAAATAAATAAACCATAATAAATAAAACTAAAACTAAATAAATAAATAACTAATAACTAACTAACTAACTAAACCCTAAACTAAATACCATTAAACTAATAAATAAAATAATAATAATAATAATATAATTAAAACCTAAATAATAATAATAATAATTAATAATTAACTAACTAAACTAATAATAATCAGAATAATAATAAAACTAACTAATAAATAACTAAATAACACTGGACCCTAACTAAAATAAATATTAAAATAATAATAACTAATAAACTAAACATAAAACTAATCTAATGATAAAACAAAATAATAATGACCAACTAACTAAACTAAAAATAATAAATAATAATAACTAATATAACTAATAAAATTAGACCATACTAAACTAAACTAATAATAAATTAATAAACTGGACCCATAATTAAACTAATAAACTAGTAAAAAAAATAACAAAATAAAACTAATAAAACTAAACCAATTTAAACTAACTAAAACTTAAATAATAAAGCTATAAACTAATAATAATAATAACTAAACTAAATAAATAACTAACTAACTAATAATATAACTAATAAAATAAACTAAAACAAAGTAAACCACAAGAAATTCAAAATAAATAAACTAAACCTAACCCCCCACCTAAACTAACCTAAAATAATTATAACTAAAACTAAACTAATAACCTAACTAAAAATAAACTAACTAAACTAATCATAAAACTAATAAAACCTAATAATAACTAATAAACCCTAAACATAAAATCTAAAACCTACAACTAAACTAAACCCTCTTATTGAGCAAATTTGGGATCCCTCGCATTCTTGGTGAGTTTTTGAGTACTTTCTCTCTTCGATTTCTTATAGATTATCTGCCTTGGACTGATCTCGACCTATTCTTATCATGGCACCATGACTCATGGTGTCTGCTTCTTGAAATCCATGTAGTAAATCCCTTGTGTCAATAGATCCTGCTAGGACATCCAATTTTTTGGGTAGCCCTACATCTAAATTACCTATTGTTACTAAATCTTTCAAAGAGGCTTTAGCTGGTAAGAATTCCTCCACCAAGCTTCCCTTGAATTTTCTTCATAAGAATTTTAAAGGCACTCTGATAATTATGATTTTCGATGAGAATATTGAAAGATTAGTTGAGCCTTTTGCTTTTTCTTTGATTGGAAATTTTCCATTTAAACGATCAAAGATGGAAGATATTCATTATTTTTTTGATAGCTTAAATTTATCTAGTTTTTTTTCTTTTAGGATGATTTATGCAAGGCATGTTCTAATTAAACTTTCTATTGACCTTGATTACAGAATAATTTTTTCTAGGCATTTTTACTATGTTTTTAATTCTCAAATATGTATTCTGAATTGGACACCTATGTTTGATGTTAATGAAGAGTCTCCTATGTTCCCATTTGGATTTCTTTACCTAACATGAGGATTCATCTATTTAATCATTAGTTTCTTTATGCTATTGGGTTGATTTTTTGTTGGCCTTTGCAAGTTGATCAAGCAACAGTTGCTTCTTCTAGACTATCTATTGCTACAATTCTTGTAGAGATTGATATTACTAAAAAATATCAAAAGAAATTTAGTTGGGTTGAAATCGATTACTTTCAAAAGTTATTTTGAGAACTTTCTCATTTTTTGTAATCATTGTAAGATTCATGGGCATGAAATTTCTGAATGCTTTATTTCTCATCCCTCTCTTAGGAAGAAAATCACCAGTAAGAATTCAATTGTTAAAAAAACTAATGATTCTCTCAGGTTGGATAATGGAAAATATGCTTTTCAAAATTTTGATGTTTTGCAAAACCAGATGTATGAATCTTCTGAAAAAGTTTTACCTATTAATGACTTGTCTAATGTGAAAGGTAATTTTGATGTTTCTAAAAAAGTTTTAACTAATAATCATGCTCTAAGTGTTTCTTTAGATGATTTTGTCAAAGGGAAGACTTTAGAGGCTGTGGGTAATGATTATAATGGTTTAGATGTTGTGCATAAGTCCTTTCATGATGATGGTTTGAATATTGTTGATGCAAACACCATTTCTTCCAATCAGTTGGATGTTGTTACTCTTCTCTCTCTATGTCTACTTTAGATTGGGGAAAGAGGCTATTTCTTGCCTTCTTTGATTAAGAATGGTGGTGAAAAGAAAGTTCTTATTTTTTGATATTTTAACTGTCTTGACAATCTTTTTAATATTGGTGATCTTTCTTTTAAAAATAAGATTTAGATACACGATAACTCTCTCATTGTGAATAGGTCTATTTAGTTCAAAATGATGGTTTTCTATGGGTAATTACGTTGAATTTTGGTAATATGCTATGTGTTTCTAAGGGATTTGAATCTTATTTTAATCCCTTACATGAAGATTATACTGAAAATCTAGATTCTACATCTCTTGCTTCTTTTATGAATGAAGATAAGGAGGATACTCTTTAGATTTTATTGGAAGGTGAAAATATTGATAATTGTCTTTTTAATAAAGCAATTTTTACTCTTTCTTTCACTTCTAATTCTGAAATGCATAATATTTCTGATTTTCTTTGTCTAATGCCATGGATGATTTTGAATGCTCTTATTTGAAATTGATAGCTTCTGCTGATCCCCATGCCTTCTATAATAATAATGATTTATTTTCGTATGGTGATTTTTTGGAGAAAGGGCATGGTTATAAAACTATTTATAAGAAGAAAAAGTATTTAGATTTATGCCCCTCCTCACTTGTCGAGCTTAACTCATTTTAAAGCTTCTTGGAAATAATCTCTCTTGTCCTTGGTAGGTTTTTTTCCTTTGGCTAGTTTTTTCTCTATTGGTTGAGCTTTCGTTGTGTGTTTTCTTGCTATCTAGAGTATTGGCTTCTTGGCTAATTTTCCTCCTTTTGGCTTGGGATTTTTGGCTTCCTGTGTGCTAAGTTTTTTTTGGTGCCCTTTGACTAGTTGGTTTTGTGCTAGTGGCTTTGTTCCTATTGGCTTGCCTTTCTTTGGTTGGTTCTTTTGCTCTCTTTGTTGGTGGTAGGTTGGGCCTTTTGTGCTTGGCATGTGGTTTTTCCATTGGCTGGTTGTTTCTCTAGCTATTTATTATATCTATTGTTAACCTTCTTCTTCTTTTTTCGTTGGTTGGTTTGGTCCACTTGCTCTTTCTTGAGCTATTTTTCTTGGCTACTCTGTTGTGTGGCTACTCTGTTGGTTATTTCCTTTCCTTTGGTTGGTGCCTTGTGGCTTTGGATTAGTGTTGTCGGGGGCTTTATTGGCTTGGTGCCTTGTTGGCTTTTGATTGGTATTGTTGTGGGCTCTATTGGCTTTATCTTTGAGGGCTCTTTTCCCTTTTTTTTTGGGGTTGTGAGCTTCTTTTATCCCTATTTTTTAAAAGGTGTTCATATTTTGTTTTGTTGGGATTGCCTTATGTTAATCTTATCTGTTGGTCTCTTCTCTCATTTTGTTCCCTTTGCTTCACTTTTTGTTTGGCTAGGTGGCTATTATGATAGGTTTGTATTGTTCTTTGGTTGGGATGGCTATGATGATATGATGGATTTTCTCCTTGATATTTTTGTGGCTGGTGACTTTTCCTATTTGTAACCCTTCTTTGAAGTTGGATACACTTATGAATTGAATCCCATAATTATTGTTATTATCCTTCTTTTCTCATATCTAAGCCTGAGTTTTTTTCTCTTTATGTTTTTTGATCTCCTTCTGGCTGAGATTTCTTGCAGGTTATAGGTTCTCTTTTTTAGTTGGTCTTTTCTTCTTCTTGGAGGGAGCTGGAGTCTTACTAATGGTCTCTTTTTCTTAGATGGTTGGACTTATTTCGAGTTGCAAGGTTTCATTTCTTATGGATCTTAGTCTCTTCTTCTTCCTGCCCCTTTGAAGTTTGGTCTTTGGATTAGTTTGAAAAGGCTCTTGATTCCTCTGGTCTTAGGTTTCTCTTGAGTTTAGTCCACTAATAACTTTCCCCCCCAGGCCTAAACCTTTAAACCCACTAAACCCTAAACCTCCAAATAAACCCTAAAACCCTAAACCCCTAAACCCTAAAACACTTAAACCCTAAACTAAAAAAACCTAAAAAATAAAATAAATAAAAACCTAAACCTAAATAAAATAAAATAAAATAAAATAAAAAAAATAAAATAAAATAAAATAAATAAAAAAACTAAATTAAAATAAAATAAACTTAAACTTAAATAAAATAAAATAAAATAAAATAAAACCTAATCCTAAAATAAAATATAAAATAAATAATAAATAAAACCTAAACCCAAAACTAAAAGAAACTAAACCTAAAATAAAATAGAAAAAACAAAATAAAATAAACTTAAACTTAAACTAAAATAAACTAAAATAAAATAAATAAAAAAAAATAAAACTAAACCTAAACTAAACTAAACTAAATAATAAAAACTAAAAAAAAACCTAAACATAAACTAAAATAAAATCTAAAATAAACTTTAAATAAAAGAAACTAAACCTAAATAAAACTAAACTAAAATAAAATAAAACTGGACTTAAAATAAAATAAAATAAAACTCAACTAAAATAAAACTAAACCTAAACATGAACTTAAAGATAAATAAAAAAACATAAACTAAAATAAAGAGCACAATAAATAAATAAACTAAATAAATAAAATAAATAAACATAAATAAAATAAAAATAACACAAACTAAATGAAATAGTAAATAAACTAAATAATCTTAAACCTGTCGGTTTGTTTTAAAAAACCTAAATCTAAATCCACAACCCTAAATGCTACCTACCACTAATTAACAAAACCACAAACTAAACTACCACCCTGACCACCCTGGGCTCTAAACTCTAAACCTAAACTAAACCCTAAACCCCTAAATCATAAACACCCTAAACCCTAAACAACCTAGATTAACCACAAACCTAAAAATCTAATTTGATTTTGATTTTTATGAAAGGTTATCTTGAAGAAGTCACTGAAGTGGTTATGAAATACAAAGTTGGTGCTCCACATGGTCTTGGTCTTATTATTGATGTTGGTTCAAGCAACATTGGTCTAGATCCTTCACAAACTTCTTTCGTCTAAGTTCTCAATATCCCAACTAAAATCAACAAGGGTACTATTGAATTTATCACCCTGATTAAGCTAATTCAAAAAGGCGATGAGGTGGGATCCTCAGAGGCTGCACTCCTCGCTAAGCTGGGGATTAGGCCATTTTCTTATGACCTTGTCATCCAATCTATGTATGATGATGGATCGATGATCAGTCTTGAGTTACTTGACCTCACTAAACATGATCTCATTGAGAAGTTTTTGGTAGGCCTTTCAATGATCACTTCTCTCTCACTAGCCCTCTCTTATCCCGAACTTGCTACAACGCCCCACATGTTCATCAACGCTTACAAGAATGTCCTTGCATCACAATTGCCGATTACATACATGCGGAAGAAGGTTAAGCGGTATTTGAAGGATCTTAGTAAATTTGATGTACTGTTTGCTTTGATATACGGTACTCTTCGCTTAAATTCTACTGATGGAAGAGAAGAAGAAGAGCCTCTTGAGGAATCGATGATGATATGGGATTGACTTGTTTGACAAAGCTTTGTTGGCCTTCTATCAAATAAAATTTTATTGTCTCTGGGTGTTAAATTATTTTGTGAAATACTATTTTTAAGAATTTTTGAAATACATTTTATTTTATCTTATTTTATTAGTTGTTAGAGGATAATGTCTTGCATGTTTTGGTAATTTCTTATTTGTTATGAAATCATTTGAATTTAAAAAAATCCTAAACCCAAAACCCTAAACCTAAACCTAAAGTAACTAAATAAATTAAAAAATATACCTAAACCCTAAAACCTAATAAACTACAGCCAAAACCCTAAGAATGGGAAGAACATTGGCGGGGAACATCACCACCATGTTCGATCTAGATCTAGCGGTGGAGGTGAAGGTGAGGATATAACGATGTTGGTGGGAGATGCGGAGGTCTTTGGTGGATATGGAGGTGGTGATTGGGCGGTGGTGATTATGGAGGTGGGAAGGCGATAGAGTTCTGGCCGTCATGGTGGTGGAGAGGAGATCAGGGGATATGATGGTGGATCCCTACTCGAGAGGTGTTGATCATGGGAACTAGAAATTAGAAGCGGATCCAGCCTTATGGCGTGTTTTATATAGAGCAGTTCTAGTTATTTAGAGTTTTGATTTGCTCTATCGTGCTCATTTTTTATCAATGTATGCTTGTGCCAAAGAACTTGGTGTGTCTTACTTGATGAAAATCAAAAAAAAAGAAATGTTGAATATGAATTTGTTCTTTGTTAAAAAAAACCAAACACCTAAACCTAACTAAACATGAACACTAAATAGACCTAAACCCAAACCTAAATGTAAACCCTAAATCCTAAAATACAAAGATAAAACCACCTAAACCCTAAACACTAGGCCCTACACCCCCCTAACCCTAAACCCTAGACCATGACCATCCCACCTTACCTGGGCCCTACCCTATTTTGAGCCTAAACCCCCCTGACCAGCCACTAAGACTGGGCTCTAGCCTAAACCTGGCCCACTCTGATGTTGGGCCCTGAAGCCAACCTAAACCTAAACCTAAATAAAATAAGATAAAATAAACCTAAACTAAAACTAAACTAAAAATAAAATAAATTAAATAGTAATAAACTAAAATAATAAATAAAACTTAAACTAGTTAAAAAATAATAATAAAGGATAAAACCTAAATAAGATAAATTAAACTTAAAATAAAATAAAATAAACATAAAGATAAAATAAAATAAAACTTAATAAAACTAAATAAAAGACCTAAAATAAATCAAAGGAGCTAAACCCTAAACCAAAAAAAAAACTAAACTAAAATAAAGATAAAATAAACAAAAATAAAATAAACCTAAACATAAAATAAACTAAACCTAAACCAAATCAAAACTAAATAAAAATAAAATAAAATAGAAATAAAAAATACCTAAAGATAAAAACCAAGCAAAAATAAATAAAACCAAACTAAACAAAATGAAAATAAAACCTAAACATAAATTAAATAAAATAAACTACTAAAAATAACTAAACTGGCCTAACTAAACTATAAAATAAACTAAAAGATAAAACCTGACTAAGATAAATAAATGATAAATAAACTAAATAAATAAAATAAAAAATAAATAAAATTAAATGAACTAAATGAGCAAACCTGCCGGTTTGCTTGAAAAAACAAAAGCACCCCTACCTAAAGGCTGGACCCTAAAGGCTCACTGAGCCCACCCTAGGCCCTGAGCCACTGGGCTGACCTAGGCCTGGGCCACAGGCCACTGAGCCCTAGGCCCTAAGGCCCTAGGCCCCACTGAGCCCTGGGCCAGCCCAAGGCCAGCCCTGGGCCTGAACCTAACAGACCTAGATAAGATAAATCAAACTGAGCCTAAAATAAAATGTACAGTTAAATAAAATAAGACTAAACTAAGACCTAAACCTAAAGTGAATAATAAAATATAAGCTAAATAAAATAAATTAAAAAATAAAGTAATTAAAATAAAATAATCTTAAAATAAAAAAAACCAAAATAAAATCAAACCTATAAATAAAAAATAAAAAATAAACTTAAAATAAATAAAATAAAACTAAATAAAACCTAAACCTAAACTTAACCTAAAATAAAATAATAAAAATAAAACTAAAAATACATAAACAAAATAAATGAAAATAATATATCTAATCTAAATAATAAACTAAAATAAAATTAGTATACCCTAACCTGAGTAAATAAAGTAAACCTAATTAAATAAAATAAAATAAACTAAAAATAAACCTAAACTAAAAAAATAAAAAAACCTAAAATAAAACTTATAAACTAAAATAAAATAAAAGTAAAACTAAACTAAAAATAAACATAATCTTAAACCTAAGTTAAAATAAACTAAAAAAAACTTAAACTAAGATAAATAAACATAAAATAAATTAAACTAAATAAAACTACATAAAAATATAAAATAAACTAAATAAACATAAAAGGTTTGTAATTTAAAAAGGCCTAAATGCTAGGCATTAAATCCTGATCATAGGCCTGGCCGACCTTAACCTGGGGCCTGATCTAGGCTTTGACATGAGCCCTGAGCCCTAGGCCAAAGCCTGGGCCCACTGACAAGATCCTGGGCCCCAGGCCATTGGCACCCTTTGGGCCACTGAGCACAAGGCCCAGGCACACGGAGCCCTGATCTGACCATGAGCCACTGAGTGAGCCCCCTAGGCCCACAAGGCCCTAGATCTGGGCAGGCCTGCCTAGGCCCCAGGCACTGGGCCCTAGGCTACACCACTAGGCCAGAGCACTAAGACCCTAACAGGCTTAGGCGTGGACTAGATGGGCTTAAAGATAAAGATAAGGAATAAATATAAACCTACTAAAGGCCTAACCTAGATCTAAAGAAATATGTAAATAATAAAAATAAACTAAGATAGATAAGTGACTGGTAATAAAAATAAATAAAAGATAAAATAATAAAATGAGCAAAAATAAAATAAAATAAACCTAAAATAAAATAAAATAAAACTAAACCTACATAAATAAACCTACATAAAACCTAGAAATAAATTAAAGAATAAACCCAAATACTAAAATAAAAATTAAACCTAAAATAAAAATAAAATAAATAAAATGAAATAAACCTAAACCAAAACTATAATAAACTAAACTAAAATAAATAAAACCTAAACCTAAGCATAAACCTAAAATAAACTAATCCTAAATCCTAAACAACAACAACAACAACAACAACAACAACAACAAGCCTTAATCCACTAGTGATAAATGAATCAAATTTGTCTATCATCTAATTCAAGTATACTAAGATCATTATTTATACATCTTAGGTCTTTTTAGGTCTACCTCTTAACATAGGCAAATCTAATGCATCTACTCTCTAATCCGGTTAAAGGCTTTATGTGGCCAAACCATCTAAGGCGACTCTCCTAATCTTATCTGCCTTTGGAGCTACTCCAACTTTTTAAAATTTTCATTCTATCTCTAAGAGTAAAGCCACTCATCCACCTAAGCATCCTCATCTCTGTAACACTTAACTTAGTCTTATGCAAAACCAAATGAAATAAAATAAAGTAAAAGTAAACATGAACCAAAACTAAAAAAAATAAAATAAAAATAAACCTAAAATAAAAACCTAAAACCTAAGCCTAAAAATTAAAATAAAACCATAAACATAAACCTAAAAATAAAAAAATAAACCCTAAACTTAAAAATAAAATAAATATAAACCTAAACCTAAACTTAGAAAATAAACTAAACTAAAAAGCCTAAACTAAAAAAAATAAACTGAAAATAAATAAACTAAACTAATTAAAAATAAAAAATAAAATAAACTAAAATAAATATAAGTAAACTAAATAAACCAAAACTTGATGGTTTACTTAATTACAAAAAACCCTAAACTCTAAACTGTAAACCCTAAACCCTAAATCCTTAACCCTAAACCACAAATCATAAAACTAACCCTAAACCTTAAGAATGGGCAGAACATTGACGGCAGGAACATCACCATCAACTAGGCTTAGTCTAGATCTGGAGGTGCTGGTGGATGTGGAGGTTGTGATCAAAATAGTTGTGGTTATAGGCGGGGAGGCGATGGAGGTTATAGCGATGGAGGAAAAGGGGGATGATGATGGTGGATCCCGCTACTCAAGAGGCCAGGGTGGTTCTGATGGAATACAAATATAGAAGAATGGTCGATACGATATACTGCTTATGGAAGTGTGTCTTTAGAGTAGATACTGTTCTAGTTATATGGGGTTTTTGATTTGCTCTATCACTCATTTTTTTGTCATCGCTTAAAGAACTTGGAGGTTACTTGATTGATGAAATCAAAAGAAGAAATGTTGAATTTGAATTTGTTCTATTTGAAAAATAAAACCAAAACCTAAACTAAACTTGAACCCTAAAATAAAACACATAAAAACTAAATACACTAAAATAAAAAAAAATAAATTTTTTAAAAGATCCCTGACAGACCCTCGATAATAAACTCTAGCTTAACCTCCTAAACCTGAGCACAGGCCTGAGCCCTAAACTTACAGCCACTGAGCTGGCTAAACCTGAGGCCAGGCTTACCCTAAGATTATAAACTGCTGAGCACTAGGCCTAAAATCACAGGCCACGACCAGGCCCCCACTGTGCCCCTTTGGGCCCTGACTAAAGATAAAAATGGTAATGATAACAAGCTATCACTAAAACATATAGGCAAAATTTAAAGAAAATAAACTAAATAGATAAATAAAACCTCAGATAAACTAAAAGATAAAATAAACCTAAGAATAAAGACCTAAATAAAATAAAATCTAACAAAACAAAATAAATAATAGATAAAATCAAATAAAACTAAATAAAACCTACCAAAGAAATAAACCTAATAAAATATGTAAATAAAATGAGCCCACACTTTAAATTAAAGACCTAAATCTAAAACAAAATAAAATAAACCTAACAAAATAAACTAAACTAAAATAAAACTGAACCTAGGCAAAAATAAACAAACCTAAACCTAGTAAATAAATATGATAAACCTAAAATAAACCTAAACTAAACTAAAATAAACAAAATAAACCTAAAATGAAACTTAACAAAATAAAATATAAACTTACATAAAAATAAATAAAACATACCTAAAAATAATAAAATAAAATAAAAACATAACACTAAAATTAAAAATAAAATCTAAACTAAGATAAATATATAAAATAAATAAGAAGATCAAAATTTAAAAATAAAATAGGATGAGCTAAAAACCTAAAGCACTGATTTTAAAGACCCTAAGGACCACTGGAAAAAAGGCATGAGCCTTAGCCCTAAAGAGGCCTAGGCCGGGCGTGCAGGACCCCTGGGCCATGAGCCCTGGACCCTAGATCTTGGAGGCGTGAGCCACGGACACTAGGCACCTTGAGCCACTGAGCCATAGACCACTGAGGCCCTCAGATCTTGGGTGCCTGGGCCCAGAGCCATGGGCCCAAGACTCTGGCTAGGCTCACAGGCTGACCTGGGCCACTGGGCCACTGGGCCTTGGGCCCTGGGCCACTGAGCCACATGGGCCACAAGGCATAGGCTCACTGGCAGAGCCACTGGGTGACAGGGACCCCCCAGAGCCACTAGATCCAGCACAGGCCCTGGGCCCTGAGCCCCCTGGGCCACAACCCTAGACCACAGGCCACCAGATACTGAGCCCTGACTAGATCATAGCAGAGCTAACTTAGAGTAAATACACAATGAAGATGGGATGGAAACAAATTAAATTAAATAAAACTAAAGCTTAAGAAAGCAAGGAAATGAAGAAATATAATATAAAATAAAATAAATTAAAATAAAATAATAAAATAAAATAAAATAAAAAAATAAAATAAACCTAAAAATAAAAATGAAAAAGAAAATAAACCTAAAATAAAAACTAAATAAAAGCCAAACCTAAAAAATAAACATATAAATAAATAAAAAATAAATCCCAAACACTACACTAAAAATAAAAACTAAACCTTGAATAAAGATAAAATAAAACTAAACATAAAACTAAAATAAACTAAACTAAAATCATTTAAACCCAAACTTAAACCTAAAATAAACTATACCAAAATCCTAAACTAAATAAAATAAAATAAACTAAAAGTTAACCTAAACCTAAACTAAAAAAATCTTAAAATAAACCTAAAATAAACCTTAAAATAAACCTTAAAAAGTTAAAAACCTAAATAGAAACTAATTAAAACCTAAAATTAAAATTAATAAAAAAACCTAATCCAAAATAAAATGAAAAAAAATAAAATTACAAGACATAAAACTAAAACTTAAAAGAGATAAAATAAAAACAAAACTAAACTAGATAAATATATAAGAAACTAAACTAAACTAAAAAAATAAAAACCTAGATAAGACTAAACCAAAATAAAAATAAACTTAAAATGATTAAATAAAATAAACTAAATAAAATAAAAAAAAAATGAAACCCTAAAAAAATAAAAAAAATTTAAACCCTAAAACTAAAAATACCTAAAATAAAGGATAATAAAACCCTAGGCCTAGGCTAAGATTAAACTAAAATAAATAAAAGAATAAATAAACTAAAGTGGAATAAATCAAACTAAATAAATAAATAAAATAAAATAGATAAAAGCTAAGAAACCTAAAGATAAAATCAAAACCTAAACCCTATCATAAATAGCTAAGAAAAAAACTAAAAAGGTAAGAAATAAAGACTAGGCTAAGAATAAAATGATTAAAGAGCCTAAGAGAATTAAAATGAAAACTAAACTGGATAAATAAAATAAATCTAAAATAAAATCAAATTAAAACTAAAGAAATCTAAAACCTAAAAATAATCCCAAAATAAAATCTAAAAATAAACCAAACCCTAGGCTAAAAAAAAACTAAAACTAAAATAGATAATATAGGCCTAAACTAAGGAGAAAAACTAAACTAAGATAAATAAAACCTCAACCTGAAACTAGATAAACCCTAAACCTGCACTAAAGCTAAATAAAATAAACTAAAATAAACCCTGGCTAAACTAAAATAATACCTAAAACTAAAAAGAAACTGAGCCTAAAACTAAAAAAATAGATCCTGAGCCTAGGCCACAGATAAATAAAGGCCTAGGCACAAAATAAAATAAAGGCTAGGCTTAAAAAACCAGACACAAATGGGCTAAAATAAAATGAGCTAAATAAAACCTGAACTAAATAAAAAATAAAAATGAAACTGGGTCAAAAATGCTAAAATAAATAAATTAAAGATTAAATGATAAACTAAATGAAGCTAAACTGTAGGGTTTGCTTTATTTGAGATAGAGAATAAATTTTAAAGGATTACTAAATTAAAAAAACCCTAAGCCCCACTGACCCTGATCTGCAGATCACAGGCTGAGCCCCAAAGGCCAAAACCTACAAATTTACAGCCCATGAGCCCAACCCTGAGCCCCAGAGGCCCTAGGCCCCACAAGACCCTAAACCAGTCTAAGATCAGACAAAGGCTTACAATCCAGATCCTGAAACTAAAAAGGCAGACTGAGCCTCAGTTAAAAAAGGCAAGAAAATTAATAAAACATAAACCAAAAAATATAAAATCAAATAAAATAAAACCTAAACTTAAACTAAACCTAAAAATAAAATAAAATAAAAATAAAACTAAACTAAAGACAAAATAAAATAAATAAAACTTAGGCTATAAGATTAAATAACCTAAAAAATAGACCTAAATATAAATCAAAAATGTATAAATAAAATAAACTTCAAAATAAAATAAAATAAAGAAACAACCCTAAACATAAATAAAATAAAGCCCAATCTAACTAAAATAAAACTAATACTATTAAAATAAAATAAACAAAATAAGATGAAGCTAAACTATAAACTAAAATAAACTAAATTAATAAAACCCGTCAAAAATAAATTTAATCTAAACCTAAATTAAATAAAATGCTAGATGAGCTAAATAAAAAACCTAAAAATAAACACAAATAATAACTTTAAAAGGGCCAAGATAAAAATAAAAAACTTATTTGAAAATAAAAAAATAAAACTGACACAAAAATAAAATAAAAATAAAACTAAATTAAAATAAAACTACTGAGCTTAGCTAGGCTAAGATAAGAATGGGTAAAATTTGAAAAGACCCTGTTTGCTTTTGGTTGACACCAGGACCCAGGGCCCTGATCAGCTAGATCAGAGCGCAGGCCCTGACCTAGGCTGGCCGGACTCTGACTCCAGGCCAGGCCTGGCTGGGCCAGCTGACAAGCCCTGGGCCCAGGCCCAGACCCAGGAGGCATCTTGGGCCAAGAGGCCTACAGGCCACTGGGACTGAGCAGGATGACACTGACCCTGGGACCTGAGCAAACTGACTGGGCCCTAGCTGGCCTAGAGCCCTGAGCTAGGCTCCTAGGCCCAAGGGCACTGAGCCCTAAGAATACTAGGCCACTGAGCCCCAGGCCACTGGCTCAGGCCACAGGCCAAGGCCTAGGCCACAGATTATAGGCCCTGGGCCTTAGAGCCACCAACCCACAAAGATCTCAGAGCCACAGATCATGGAAATGGAAACCTAAATGAGCAAAGATAAAAGATCTGGTAAAATAAAATAATAAAATAAAATAAAGGGGAGTATAATTAGATCTGCCCCAAAGATAAAATAAATATATAAAACTATATAAAAAAATAAAACTAAAACTACTAAAATAAATAGATAGGCAGACAAACCTAAATAAAATAAAAATATTAAATAAAATAAAATAAACCCGAAATAATATAAAACTAAATAAAACTTAAACAAAAATAAACCCTAAACAAAATCTATAAATAAATCAAAATGGAACCCCCTACTAAAACTAAAAGCTAAACTAAACTAATTATAAATAAGATAAACAAAATAAAATAAACTAAACTAAAAATAAAATAAATGCTTAGAAAATTAAAATCTAGCTTTAAACCTAAAATAAACTAAAGCCAAAAATCTAAACTAAATAAAATAAAATAAATAAACTAGGCCTACTAAACTAGAAATAAAATCTAAAATAAACCTAAAATAATAAAAATAAAATTAAAGAAAGTAAACTAAAGGCTAAAAATATAAATAATAAATAATCACAAATATATAAACTAAACTAGATGAAAAAACTAAATAAAATGGAGATATAAAATATACTAAGATAAATAAATAAATAAAGTCAAATAAACCTAAGGGTTTGCAATTTAAAATAACAATTTAAAAGAAAAACAGAACAGCGTAAAGCACCTTGAGCCACAAATCCTACCCCCCAAGATCAACCCCCCTGGCCTACGGCCCCCCTAGGCCACAGCCTACCCTGTAGCCACATGCCCACTATGCCTAGCCCTGACCCTAAAGGCTCTAAGATCTCTGACCCTGAGCCACAACCCTAAATCCCAGGACCTACAAATGCTTTCAAATCTTGAGCCACTACCCAGCCACTAGAGATACATGCCACCTAGAAACCTAAACTGAAACCCTATAAAGAGGCTAAGTGGAGATAAATAAATTGCATAAACTTGGATAAAGTAAAATAAAAATGAGGCTAGAGCTAAAGGCCTAAACCTACAAAAATAAAAGGAATAAAATAAAATAAATTTGAGCTAAAAATATATAAAAGCTTCAGAGCTAGGCTATAAAATAAACCTAAAGATAAAAACCTATATATAAAATAAATGATGTAAAATAAATCACAAAGATAAAATAAAATAAAAGACTAAATAAAACTATACATAAAATAAATAAAAGATCAATACTAAAAATAAGCTGAAAATAAAATAAGAAATAAAATAAACAAAACAAAATAAACATACCTAAAAATAAACTAAACTAAGAAATAAAACATAAACCCTAAACCCTAAAATAAACTAGAAGCCCCTAAACTAAACTAAAATAATCATAAAGGCTTAAACTAAAAAATAAAACTTTTAAAATAAACACAAAATAAAACTCTAAAACTAAAAAATGAAAACTTAAGACTAATCGAAAATAAAACTTAAAACTAAAAATAAAATAAATAAAATACTAAACACAAAATAAACATAAACTAGGCCCTAAAATAATTAAAATAAAAAAAAGCCAAAACTAAAATAAATCTAAATAAAATAAATCCGGAATTAATTAAAAAATAAACTAGGTAGAATAATAAATAAATAATGACTAAATAAATTTAAACCTACTTTTGTTTTGTGATCCTAGAGCCACTGAGCCCTGATCATGACCTGAGTCTGGGCCAAGGCTGACTAGATCCCATTGCGACCCTGAGGCCCTGATATGGAGCCCTGGGCTAGCCCCACACCTAGAGCCCTGTGGGCCTGGGCCTTAGGCCCTGACGCCTGGCCTTGAGTACTGATCCTGATCCCTGGATACTGGTGCACCACAGAGGGCCTCAGGCCACTGGGCCACTGGGCCCTGGCAGAGCCCTGATATCAGGCCTAGGCCATGAATACATGGCTTACCTGAGCCCAGGCCTAAAATCATGCGTCTGCAGGCCTTGAGCTCTCAGGCCCCACTGGCCTGGCTGAGCTGAGATAAGTCTAGATGAGTAAAATCAGAATGAGTATTCTAAATACTGAAGGCCAGAGCTGAGCCTAAGGGCTAAAGTAAAGAATAAATAAAGAATACTAAATTCCGTGAAATAAAGGTCGAGCTAGATTAAACTAAATGGAATAAATGGGATAAAAAGGCAATAAAAGGCCAAAACCAAAACCTAAAATAATATAAATAATATAAATGTACCAAAACTAAAAAATAAATAAAATAAAATAAATGTCAAATAAAATCAAATCATGAGCTAAACTGGAGCTAAATAAAAATAAAATATAAACCTAAAACTGGGATAAAATAGATGGAATAAAACCTAAGATAAATAGATAAAATGAACTAAAATAAACTAAACTAAACTAAAAGAACCAAAATAAACCTAGTAAAGAGCCCAAGACTGAAAATACTTAAAACCTAAACCTCAAAAAAATATAACTTATAAACTAAAATAAAATTAATACTCAACTAATTAACTGGCCTAGGCACAAAGGTAAAGTAAAATAAAACCTAAACTAAATAAAATTAATAAATAAACTAAATAAAAATTAAAGATAAACTAAAATAAATAAAAATAAACTAAATAAACCTAAACTGATTTACATAATTTGCATGAAAATAAAGCCCTGACGAAATGAAACCCTAGCATAAAAAATAACCTAAACCTTAAACCCATAACCTAAACACTAACCCATAAACCCTGGCCTAAAAGCATAGGCCCACCTAAAGACCTTAAATCCCAAATCCTAAAACTTAAAGTAATTAAAATAAATTAAAAAATAAAGCATAAACCACAACAAACAAACCCTAAAGCTAAAGCCACAAGGAATGAATAGGCATCGCACAGGACCTAGAGTCCCCAGGCCAGATGTGAAGAGGCGGTTGTTCATGGTGGTGGTGAGATCACAGGTCTGGTGGATATTGGTGGTGGCGATTGGAGTGGCGTAGTATGGAGATGGGAGGAGCGATGGAGGTTATAGCGTGGTGGTGGTGGAGTGGGATGGGGATGGGATCCACTCGAGAATTGAGGTGGTTGGGTCTAGAAATTGAAGAATGGATGATCCGATCTACTGTGTATGGAACCTCATCTTTATAGTAGAGACGGTTCTAATTTTCTAGGGTTTTTGATTTACTCTGGTGATTGATCTATTGTCATAAACATGTCTTGGTGTGTTGCTTGGTTGATAAAATTAAAAGATGAAATGTTGAATCTTGTGGTTCTCTATAAAAATAAATAAAACTGAGCAATCATACTGAATCCCATGCAAACCACAGATGACCATGAAACACCTACACCACTAAACCCACTCACCCCACCTTAAAACCTAAACCCCTAGGCCACTGGGCCTTGAGCCTAAACCACCAAGCCCCCAAGCCCTAAAACCAGGCACACTAATCTGGGCCTGATCAACCAAGAAATTTAAAGCTTAAACTGACTAAATAAAGACCTAAAATAAAATAAATAAAAAAAAGCCCAAGATAAATAAATAAAACACAAACTAAAACCAGCCTACCTAAAGCCTAAAGGAAGATAAAATAAAATAAAAATGAAACTAGATAAAATAAATAAAACTCTAGTTAAAGATTAAAATAAATAAAATAGAAACCTAAAATAAAATAAAATAGCCAAATAATAAAATAAAATCAGTAAATAAACTAAAAATGAACCCAAAAATAAATCCTAAAAGGTAAAAAAGACCTAAATCTACAGGCACAGAAAAACCAAAATAAAATAAAATAAATTTAAAGTGATGTAAACTAAAAATAAAATAAAAATAAATAAATAAAGAATAAAAAATAAAATTAACTCAAATAAAATAAAACTAAATAAACTAAATAAACTAAACTAGCAACTTTGATTGTTGAAAAACCTACAGCAAATCCCCAAACCCAAGCTGCAATACTAGGCATAAATAAAAGCCACAAGTGTGACCCCAAACTCTAAATACAACTAAATAAACCCCCTAAAACCTAAGAATGAGCATAGCCTTGATGGTGGACATCACAACATTAGGCTCAATCTAGATCTGCCAATGGAGGCTAAGGCAGAGGCAAAGCTTATCATAGTAGTGGTGGGGGATCTGGGGTCTTTGGTGGATATGGTGGTGGTAATGAGCCAATGGGTGGTTATATGGAGTGAGGACTATCATGGTGGTGGGGTGAGATCAGGTGATATGATGGATCTACTTGAGGTGGGGGTTGTTATTAAGAAGTGGAAAAAAGAATGATCGATCCTACTTTGCTTATGATGTCTTTATAGTAGAAGGGCTCCTACTTATCTAGGTTTTTTGCTCAATGGGTGCTCATTCTTGAGTGTCTTAGAAAGCTTAGGTCTTACTTTGTTGATGAAATCAAAAGAAGAAATGTTAATTTGAACTTGTTCTAAACCATAAACCACTAAACCTAAACTAAAACTTAAACCTAAACCTAAACCTAAACCCTAAACCACAACCCTAACCCTAAACCTAAACCAAACTAAAGCTGGGTAAACAAAAAACTTTAAAATAAAATAAATAAAAAACCCACAAATAAAATAAATAATATTAAAACATAATTAAAACCCCTAAATCTAAACTTAAACCCAAAGAAAATAAAAATAAATCTAAAATTAAAATAAAATAAAAATAAAATAAACCTAAAATAAGATAAACTAAATAAAACTAACTAAAAAAAAAAAAAAATAAAACCATGAGGGTGGTGATGGGGATATGATGGTGGATCCCTCTACTGGGAGGTTTTATGAAATAGAGAATTGAAAGGCAGTATCTACTTCTTATGAAATTTTGTCTTCTAAGATGAATAGGCGTGTTATTTTTTATATGTCATGTTATTATAAAAGTTGTTACTTGGTTGATGAAATCAAAAGTATAAATATGAATCCATTTATTCTCGAGCAAACAACCCTAAACCACTACTAAAAACCTAGGCCACATGAGCCAAATGAAACTAACTAACCTAAAATCAAATAAAAAATAAAACCTAAAACATAAAAACAAATAAATAAATAATCAAAAGCAAATAAAATACACAAATAAAATGACTAAATAAAACATGAAAATAATAAACTAAAATAAATAAAAATTAAACCTAAAGCAAAAGCTAAACTAATCCTAAAATAAATTAAAGAACTAATATTAAAATAAAACTAGAATGAATAAGGTACAATAAAATAAACTACAACCTAAGCTAAAGATAAGAAATATGAGCATGAGCTAAAAATAAACTAAAACCTAATAAATGCACTGACTTTACAATGATAAAACATAAAATATAAAATAATAAAACTAAAAAAAAATAAATAAAAAAACCTAAAGCTAAAACCTAAATAAATAAAATGATAAAATAAAGATAGATAAATAAAGCACACTATTTGGGTTACTTGGTTTTAAAAGATTTTAAAACCCACTATGGGCCCTAGGCGTGGCACTGGAAGCCAGGCCCCTAACCCTAGTCCCTGACCTAAACCTGGGCCCCCCAGGCCCCAGGCCCCAGACCTGGGCAGGGTGAGCTAGACCCTGAGTAAGAATGAGGCCTATAAGAATAAATGAGGCTAAAATAAAATTAAGATGATATAATAGAGCAAGATAAAAAGGCCTGGGCATTAGATATGATTTAAGTTTGATGGGCATCCAGGCCTAAAGATAATAAACAGAACTGGAATTAAACCTAATAATACCTGGATAAATAAAACTTAAACCCTAAGCCAGGCAAAGACATACTATAACCTAAAATACCCTACTAGTACCTAAACTAAAATTTAATAGATAAAACTAAAAGAGCCTATAAAGAAAACTAAAGAAACATAAAATAAATGGCTAAAAATAAATAAATGAAAATAAAACTTAAACTAAAGAAAAATAAAAAACTAGGAAAAGATAAAACTCTAACCTAAAAATAAATATAAAACTGAACAAAATAAATAAAAAAAACCAAAAATAAGGAAAAATAAATAAAACAAAATAAAATAAACTAACTAAATAAAATAAAATAAGCTAAAATAAAATTAAATAAAAAATATAAAATAAACTAAATAAACACAAACTGGTTTGCCATTTAAAATCTACTGAATAAATCTTATCCACCATGAACTATCTGATAACTAATAAGATCTGGTCAAATAAAAGTGACCAAGACACCTAAGAAATACTTCCTGAAGCCACACTGATACTGACTCACCAGGCCTAGACTAAGGCCTAAAATGGGAGAACTAAGAGCCACTGAAAGAAACCTAAACTAGGCCTGATAAAAGACTACTAGGCCATAAACCTAAAACTTAAAATAATTAATAAAATAAAACATATGATTTAAAATAATAAAAATTAAACTAAAGACTAACCTAAAATAAATTAAATAAACTAATAAATAAAATAAAATAAAATAAAAAATAAAAATTAAAAAATAATAAACTAAAAAAGTTAATTAAAATTAAAGAAAAATTCTATGGAACTCTGTCTTGCTAGTTACAGTTATAAGGGATGTGCCCTAAATCTATGGTCTTATGTCTTAGAAACTTTTAAAATTGGTTGACAAAATCAAAGAGAAATGTTAAATCTAAATTTGTTCTCATAAAAGAATAAACCAAAACCCTAAACTAACTAAAAAACCTAAACCTAAACTAAACCTAATAAAACTCATAAACTAAACCCATCCTGACTAACTAAACTAATAAAACTAAAATAAAATATTAAAACCAAATAAAATAGATTAAAATAAAATAAAAACACATAAACCTAAACTAATCAAAACCCTAAAATAAAATAAAACTAAACTAAAGATTAATAAACACATAAACTAAACACAATAAAATAACTTGCTGACTTAATTAAAATAAAATAAACTTAATAAAATAAAACTAAAATAAGACTTATAAACTAAACTAAACCAAAATGAATAAATTAAGGCTAAACCATAAAATTTTAAAACTTCTAAAATCATGACTAGAAAAAATATACCCTAAAACTAATAATATAACTGTGCTAAAGAATACTAATGACCTTAAAATGTAAACTAAAATAACTAATAATAACCTAAACTAAGAAAAGCTTGTGCTATTAAATAAAATAAAAGAATAAAAAAAATGAAATAAAATAATGAATAATGAGGAATAAAATGAGCCTAAATCTAGGTTTTACTTGAAACCAAACCCTAAATTGGCAGCCCTGGGCGGCCAAGCTAGGCCCTAGGCTACCAGAAACTGGAGCCTAGAAGCCTGAGCCACTGAGAGCCACTACTAGGCCATGAGCCTAGCCCCCCTGCCCTACACCTGGTGGCCCTAGATAAACTAAACCATAACCCCACACCCTAAAACCTACAAACAAAATAAATTAAAAAAAACCTAAAATTAAAAATAAATAAACTTACTAAAATAAATAAACTAATAAAATATAAATAAATAAATAAATAAAATAATAAAATAATAAACCTTAAATTAAAAAAATACCTAAACTTAAATAAAATAAAGATAGGATCTCTTACTTATGGAACATCTTTACAGAGATGGTTAGTTATCTAGTTTTTTTTGATGTGCTCTATATGCTCATTTTTTTATCTATGTTGTCACTTATGTCTTAGAAAAATTACTTGGTTGACAAAATCAAAGAAATGTTAAATCTAAATTTGTTCTCTATTAAAAAAAAATAACCAAAACCCCTAAACCCAACAACCTAAACCCTAAACTAAAACCTTAATCCCAAAATCCCTAAACCCTAAACTAGCTAAACCCCTAAACCTAATAAACCTCTAAAATCTAAAAATAAATAAATTAAAACCAGTAATAGAAATTAAAATAAAATAAAACATACTAAACTTCACCTAAACTTAAATCAAAACCTAAAATAATAAAATAAAATAAATATAAATTAATAAACTAAAACTAAACCTAAATAAAGTAAACTTAAAAAAATAAAGACTAAAATAAATAAAATAAACCCACAAAATAAATAAAAAAATAAAAATCTAAACCCTAAAAATAAAATAAAATAATAAATACAGATTAAATAAAAAACTAAATAAAAATATCATGCCAAAATAAAAATAAACTAAAAAAATTAAATATAAACTGCCTAAAATACTAATATAAAGAATAAACTAAAATAAATAAACTGATTAAATAAAATAAAATAAATAAATAAAATAAAATAAAATAAAAATGAATAAATGGACTAAATAAACCTAAATCTACTTTGAATTAAAAAAACTTTAAACCTAAATCTACACCTAAAACCTACTACTACCAAAAAAACCAAACCTAAACACTAACCACCCTAAAGCACCTAACCCTAAACCCTTAAACCCAAACTACCTAAGCCTAAACCCCAAACCCTAAACCTAAACCTAAAGTAACTAAATAAATTATAAAATAAGACTAAACCATAAAACATAAGAAACCTAAACCCTAAGAATGGGTAGAATCTTGAAGGTAGGAATATCATCGTAAACCAGGCTCAATCTAGATATAGTGGTGGAGGAAAAAATGGAGGAGACGGTTATCACATTGGTAGTGGATGGAGTCTTGATGGATATAGATGGTGGTGAGCGTGTGTGGTTATGGAGGTGGGAGGCGATGGAGGTTACTGATTGTGAGTGAGGGAGACATGAGGATATGATGGTGGATCACTACTCGAGATGCGGGGTGGTTACGATGAGGGACAAATTGAAGAATGGCGTCCAATCTACTTATGAGCGTGTCATTACTGTAGAGCAGTTCTAGTTATCAAGGTTTTGATTTGCTCTGTGTGCTCATTTTTTTTATCTATGTTGTCCCTTGTGTCTTAGAAAACTTGGTGTTTACTTGGTTGATGAAATGAAAATATTGAATCTAAATTTGTTCTCTATTTAAAAAAATGAAACCCTAAACTACAAACTAAACTTGAACCCACCACACCTAAACCCCTAAACCCTAAACCTGAAACCCTAAAACCCTAAACCTAAACCCCAACCTAAACCCTAAACCTAAACCCTAAACCTAAACCTAAACCACTAAACCACTAAACCCCCAAACCCTAAACCTAAATGTTAAACTTTAAATTAAATAAATTAACTCTTATACTAAATAAACCTACGGTTTATTTAATTTAAAAAAAATAAACCTTAAACCCTAAAACCTAAACCTACTCACCCACTCAACTGGCCAATAATTAATGATGAATACAGACTAAATTCCTATTTCTATTTTTGTCAAGCTTTGCAACATCATTATCTTTTCTAATAAACTAGATCAAATCCTTTTGAAGCTCTCTTATAATGGTGATTTCATTCTTAAAGGGGTTTGGAATTTATTTAGAAATAATCAGAACACCTCTAATGTTTTATTGAACTTTGGAACAATATCATTCCCATTTCTTATTCAGTTTTTGCTTGGAGAATTTTTATTAACTTCATTTTGATTTATTCCTTGCTCTGGCTTAAAAGGTTCACTTACCTTTTAACTACTATTATTGCTTT
This sequence comes from Cymbidium sinense, assembly GCA_021442155.1. Classification (NCBI taxonomy): domain Eukaryota; kingdom Viridiplantae; phylum Streptophyta; class Magnoliopsida; order Asparagales; family Orchidaceae; genus Cymbidium; species Cymbidium sinense. Next base: position 70,593,560 of record CM038214.1, read on the forward strand.
CATATTGAAAATGTTAATAATGTTTTTGTTAATGGTGCTATTACTTCCAAACTTTGGATATGGTATGATGATTTATTTAACACTAACTATTTTCATGGCTCTCTTTCATTATATCAACTTCTCGAAGTTTGTTTCCTTAAAACTGTGAAAGGTCATAGCAAAGTTTTAATTGCTATTTGCCTTATTTGGTTCATTTGGATGGATAGAAATGATGTTAAATATTGTGTCATCCCTATGAACCATAAAAGGATCTTTGTTAGAACAAAAGAAAAAAAATTATTGCTATGTTTAATGCATATTTAATTAGCAATTTTAACTTTACAGGTTATAAATTTGTGGCTAAAAAACTGGGTATCACTTTGCATGATGATCCTTCCTATAAGAGTATTAGGATTATACATTGGATTAAGCCTAAGATAAATTCTATTAAGATCAATATTGATGGTTTTGTTTCCCCAAACAAAAATATGGTGGAATTCTTAGGGATTCTAAAGGCACTTCATTTGCTTTTTACTACCTCAAAGCTTGTTCTATTATTTATCTTTGAACTCATGGTTGTTAACAAAGTTATTGATATTTGTTTAAGTAAAGGACTCTTTAATATTTAGATTGAAGTTGATGCTGTTCTCTTACTTGATATGCTCAATAATAATAAAATGGGAGATGCTGACTTATTTTATCTTCTTAATCACACCAAAAAGCTTCTTTCTCAAGTATGCCACAAAATTTCTCACATTCTTCATGAAGGTAATGCTTGTGCTGATTTCTGGATAATTTGGGAGGGAATTAAATGAGCTCACTTTATTTGATAACTATAACTTACTTAAGCATCATTGTGGTGTCAATCTGGATAACTTGGTACCCTTACCGGTTAACATACGCTCTTTTGTTGATCTTTTGCTATGGTGGTTTTATTAAGTCTATTTTTTGTTGTTGTTTTTGTTCTCCCCTCACTAGAAAGTGGTCTTTGCAAAGTTTATTTCTATACTTATACCACCTTCCTCTTTACCCCATTGTATACTTGCCTAAACTTTTTTTGGGTCATTATCATGCTATTTTTAATTGGTTTCCCTATCCTTTGAGTTTGGTTGTTTTTATTTTTTAGCTCATGGTTTGTGTCTCTTGTTGGGTTGTGGCTGTGCCAGATTTTGGCCTACCCATTTTATCAATGAATGTTGGGTTTGCCTCTAGTTTTGGCTAGCTGGGTATTTTTTTGAATTGGATTTATAGATGTTATAGTTGGTTCTGCTGGTTGCTGCTATTTGTTTCTTTCATCTGACAGGTAATTTTGGGGGTTATTTTTTTTATATGTTGTTGGCCTCTTATATTGGCTTAGTTTTGGATTTTTTTTATCTTATCTCCTTTCTAGTTTAGCTTAGAGGTTTATTTGGTTGGTTCCATCTGCCTTGTGAATTGGGTTAGCTATTCTATGGTTGTTGTCTCCCCATTTTCTCCTTTGTAGTATTTGTCGCTCTTTGGGATTTGGAAGGGGTTTTGTTTGCCTGGCCTTGTTCCTTTCTTTCTGATTTCTTTGCTTATGGTTGGGTGGTCCTCCTTGGCCTTTTATAGTTTGGCTAGGTAACTACCATTTTTTTCTTGTATATTTTGGCTATTTCTAGGTGGGTTGTGGCTTTGTCTGCTGTTGTTTTTTCCCTTATTTTGGGCTCTGTATTGGCTCTATTTGTTGGTTTGTTTGTTCTTGTTGGTTGGATGGTATTGGTGTTGTTTGGGTGAATGTGTTGGCTATGTTTAATGGTTGGTTTAAGTGCTTTTGGTTGAGTTCCTTTGGTTGGGTTTTTACTTAGGTTGGTTATCCTCTCTTAGGTGCGAGATATTTTTCCTTTGTTCTTGCTTCGATTTTGTTGGTTTTCTGCTTGCTCATCCTATTAGCTATTGGCACTGGGTGGTTTTAAGTGGCTATTTTGTTGGAGGATATGAGCTCTTTCATTTTTTGGTCTTATTTTGACTTATTGAGGGTTGACTACTTGAGGGGTTTTTTGTGGCTATTGTCTTGCCTTGGATGCTTGTGTCATGGCTTGGTGTGTTGGGCTTTATGTTGGCTATTAGTATTGACTCCCATTAGTTTAGTTGGCTCTCCTTGTTTCTTGATATTTTCCTCTTGGTTGGTGATGGTGGATTTGCTTTCCTTTTGCTTGCCTTGGTGGTGGTTTTAATGGTAATTTATGGATGCCCTCTTGGTCTCTTATGGCTTTCTCTCTCTAATGCTTCTTATCTTCTCTATTTTTGCTATTTGGGTGGAGGTTTTTTTTAGATTTAGTGCTCTAGTGCTAAAATAGTTGTGGTTGTTCTCGTACACTGTAATGGATTATGGGATCTTGGCTATTTTTCTCTTTTTGTGGTGGAACTAGATCTGGATTATTTTGCTTTGGATGGTTTATAGTAGGTATAGGCTATGATGGCCTTGATGTTTCCCATATCTTCTCTCTAGTTGGTAGCATGCATATATGATTGTAACCCTTCCATGAAGTTTAGATACTCATGTATTGTTGCCCCTTGAGATGATCTTAGCAGCCTTCTCTTTCTCAACTCTTTCTAAATTGTTTACTTTATCATTTTCCCATGAGCTATGACCATTGCCTTTGTAGTGTTTTTGCAAATTTCTTTTGGGTTGGAACTTCACGATGGAATGATTAATACTCAAGTGTTGATGTGGATCTTACTTATCTTCCCTTCTCAAGGGATCATGAGCTCTTCTTTACTATTTTCTTAAGTTTTATTAGTCTTTTTTTGTGTCTTTTTCTTTTCTTTTATTTTTTTTATACTTAGATGGGAGTTTAGCTCTTTAGGTTTCTTATAGCTCTAATGATAGAAAGCTTTACCCCTTTTAAGGACATTTATATCCTTTTTATATGGTAAAATTCTAATTCCCTATGGGTAGAACCTTGGCAGAAACATCACCATCAACCGGGCTTAGTCTAGATCTAGGAGGCGTGGCGATTATCAAGTGGTGGTGGAGCATCTGGAGGTACTGATTGACGTGGAGGTGGTGGTCAGAGCATTGGTGGTTATGAAGCCGTAAGGAGTGACGAAGGTTACAACCGTGGTGGTGGTGGAGGGAGAGAACAGGGATATGATGGTGGATCCCGCTACTTGAGAATTTTCTGTTCTTAAAAACCAAAACCCTAAACCATAAACTAAAACTGTTGGAATGGCCTAAAACTAAACCCCTAAACCCCTAAACCTAAACCCTAAAAAAACCTAAACCCTAAACTTAAAAGCTAAAACCTAAACCCTAAACCCTAAATAAATAAATAATAAACTAAATATACTAAATTAAACCTTTATACTTAATTTAAAACCTTAAATCCCCACCTAAACCATAAACCAACCTATTACTAACCCTAAACCCTAAAATCACTAAACCTACAACCATGCAATAATTAGAATGAAAACAGAGAACTATATTCTATTTCTATTTTTGACAAGTTTGTAACATGCTATCTTTTCTAATAAAATGGGTCAAATACTTTTCAAGCTCTCTTACAATGGTGATTTAATTCTTAAAGAGGGTTTGGAATTTTATTAGAAATAAAATACCTCTAATTTTATCATTAAACTTTGGAACAATATCATTCCCATTTCTTATTCGATTTTTAGCTTGGAGATTTTGAATAACTTCATCGGTTGATTTCTTGCTCTGCTTAAAGGATTTACTTACTTAAGTGTTATTGTTGCTTTCATATTGAAAATGTTAATCATGATTTTACCAATGGTGCTATTATTTCAAAACTTTGGATACGGTATGATGATTTATTTAACACTAACTATTTTCATAGCTCTCTTTCATTATATCAACTTCTTGAAGTTTGTTTTCATAAAATTGTGAAAGGTCATATCAAAGCTTTTATTACCCTTATTTGGTTCATTTGGATGGATAGAAATGATGCTAAATATTGTGGCATCCTATGAACCATAAAAGGATCCTTTAGAACTAAGAAAAATTCTTGCTTTGTTTAATGCAAACTTAATTAGCAATTTTCACTTTAGAGGTTATAAATTTGTGGCTAAAAATAGGTAACACTTTGCATGATGATCCTTCCTAGTATTAGGATTATACATTGGATTAAGCCTAAGAAAATTCTATTAAGATCAATACTGATGGTTATGTTTCCCCAAACAAATATGGTGTGGTGAATTCTTAGGGATTAAAACATTATCATTTATGTTTTTTACCCTCAAAGCTTGTTCTATTATTTATTGAACTCATTATAACAAGCTATTGATATTTGTTTAAGCAAAGGCCTCTTAAATATTTGGATTGAAGTTAATGCTCTTCTTTTACTTGATATTCTCAATAATAATAATATAAATGCTAACTTATTTTATCTTTCTTAATCACACTATAAAGCTTTCTCAAGTTTGCTACAAAATTTCTCACATTCGTGTGCTGATTTCTGGGGGAATTAAATGAGCTTACTTTATTTGGTAACCATAGCTTACTAAGCATATGTAGTGCGTCAATCTAGATAACCTTGGGTATCTTAATTCAGATTTTAACATTATGCTCTTTTGTTGATATTTTTCTATGGTGATTTTATTGAATCTATTTTTTGTTGGTTTTTTTATGCTCCCCTCACTAGGAAGTGGTTTTTGATGAGTTTCTTTCTATACCTAAACCTTGTTCTATACTTACCTGACCTTTTTTTGGGTCGTAGTGGTGTTGGTTTTAATTGGTTTCCCTATCGTCTGAGCTTGGTGGTTTTCTTTCTTTGGCTCATGATTTGTGTCTCTGTTGGGTTATGCTTTGCTTTTGATTAGCCTACCCTTTTACCAATGAATGTTGGGTTTGCCTCTAGTTTTGGATGGTTGTGGCCTTTTTTGAATTAGATTTGCAAATCTATGGTTGGTTCTAGTTCTTTATTTATTTCTTTCATCTACTTGGCTATTTTGGGTGGTTACTTTTTCATGGTTGTTGGCCTCTTGGCAGCTTAGTTTTGGGTTTTTGGGTTTTGTTCTCTTTTCTTGGTTTGGATTGGAGGTTTACGCTAGTTGGTTCCATTTTCCACTGTGAATTGGGTTAGCTATTATGTGGTTATTGTCTCCCATTTTCTCCTTTGTAGTGATTATCTCTTTGGGATTTGGAAGGGGTTTTGTTTGCCTCTAGCCTTATTCCTTTCATTACAGTTTTGCTACTTGTGGTTGGGTGGTCCTCCTTGGCCTTTTTAAATTGGCTGGGTGACTACCATTTTTGTTTCTTGGTTATTTTGGAGATCTCCAGGTGGGTTGTGGTTTTGTCTGCTGTTGTTCTTTTTTTTTGGCTATATATTGGCTCTATCTACAGGTTGGTTTTGTTGTTGGCTGACTGGGCTAGTTGGCTATTTTGGTTGGCTGGGTGGATGTGTTGGTTGTTGGATGGTTGGTTTAGGTGCTTTTGGTTGGGTTCTTTTAGTTGGGTTTCTAGTATGCTCCTGGGTTGGTTATCCTTTCTTGGGTGTAGCTATTTTTCTTTTGTTATTGCTTCCCAATTTGGGTGTCAGTTTGCCTATTGCTTTGACTTCGTTCATTGCTCATCTTGTTGGCTGCTGGCCTGGGTGGTTTTATTGGCTATTTTATTGTTGGAGGATATGAGCTCTTGTGGGTTTTTTGGTCCTTTTTAGGACTTATTGTTGGGGTTTGGCTACTTGAGGGGTTTTTATAGCTGCTGTCTTGCCTTGGATGCTTGTCCTATGGCTTAGTGTTTTGAGCTTTATGTTGGCTGTTGGTATTGACTACCTTTGGTTTAGCTGGCTCTCCTTATTTCTTGATATTTGCCTCTTAGTTGGTGATGGTGGATTTGTTTTTTTTTTGTTGCCTTGGTGGTGATTTTGATGGTAATTTCTGGTTGCCCTCTTGGTCTCTCTACATTTTAGCTTTCCTTTCTCTAGTGCTACTTATCTTCTACTATTTTATTATTTGGGTGGAGGTTTTGCCCTTGGATTTGGATTGTTAGTGCTCTAGAGATAGTTGGGGTTCTTACGACCACTTCTTTGTAACTTCTAGGATGCTGGCTTTATGTGTTTGGTCTATTATGGGTTTTGGTTGCTGGGTTGGCTGCTGGTTGGCTGCTAGATGGCTATTTTTCTTTATTTTTTTTGGTGCAAGGACTACATCACTATGGATTGTTTTGCTTTGGATGGTTGCTTATATTAGGTATCTGGATATGATGCCTTGATGTTTCCCCATATCTTCTCTCTAGTTGGTAGCATGCATATGATTGTAACCCTTCTCATGAAGTTTGGATGCTCATATGTATTGTTGCCTTGAGATGATCTTGAGTCGAACTTTCTCTTTCTCTCTTTCTAAATTGTTTACTTTATCATTTTCATTGAGCTATAACCATTGCCTTTGTAGTATTTTGTGATTTCTTTTTTTCGTTGGAACTTCTCAAATGGAATGATCTTTACTCAACTCAAGTACTATTGATATGGAGCTTGCTTATCTTGCCTTCTCAATGGGATCATGAGTTGCTGCTGAGTAGTCCTTTTACTAGTTTCTTAAGTTTTATTAGTCCTTTTTGTGTATTTTCTCATTTGCTTTTATGCTATTCTTTTTGCTCTTTTATTTTCTTTTTTCCATTGTACTTAGATGGGGGTTTAGCTTTTTAGGTTTCTTGTAGCTCTATGAGTAGTAGAATTTGAGCATTACCCCTTTTAAGGACATTGTATCCTTTATTTTTATGGTAATAAAATTCTAATTTTCCATAAAAAAAACCTAAACACTAAGAATGGGCAGAACCTTGATGGCTGGAACATCACTGTCAACCAAGTTCAGTCTAGATCTTGTGGTGGTGGCGAAGGGGGAGGTAGCGGTTATTGTAGTGGTGGTGGCAGATCTGGAGGTGTTGGTGGATATGGAGGTGGTGGTCAGATTATTGGTGGTTATGGAGGAGGGAGGAGCGATGGAGGTTATAGCCAATGTGGTGGCGAAGGGAGATCAGGATATGATGGTGGATCCCACTTTCGAGGTTGTGGCTCGATGGGAGAAACTAAAAATGGTGATCCGATTTGCTTATGGGTATGTCTTCTGTAGAGATGGTTCTAGTTATCTAGTGTTTTTGATTTTCTATGTGCTCATTTTTTTATATTATCACTTGTCTGTCTTAGAAAACTTGGTGTGTTACTTGGTTGATGAAATCAAAAGAAGAAATGTTGAATCTAATTTGTTCCTGTGTTAAAAAAAACCCTAAACCCTAAACTAAAATCTAAACCCCCCCTAAACCATAAACCTAAACCTAAACCCATAAACCCTAAACCCCTCAACCTTCCCTAAAATACCACACTAAACACTAAACCTCCTAAACTATAAACCTCCCAAACCCTAAACCCTCACTAAACTAAACCTAAACCACACACCTAAAGCTAAAGCAACCCCTAAATCACTTAAAGTAACTAAATAAGTTAAAAGTAAACCTAAACCCTAACTCAAACTAACTAAACCTAAACCTTAAGAGTGGGCAGAACCTTGATGGCAGGAACATCACCATCAACCACGCTCAGTCTAGATCTGGCAGTGGAGGTGAAGGTGGAGGCGGCGGTTATCACAGTGGTGGTGGGGAATCTAAAGGTGCTAGTGGATATGGAGGTGGTGGTCAGAGCAAAGGTGGTTATGGAGGCATGAAGAGCGAAGAAGGTTATAGTCGTGGTGGTGGTGGAGGGAGAGATCGGGGATATGATGGTTGATCCCACTACTTAAGAGGCCAGGGTGGTTTAGATGGGAACTGGAGAAACTGAAGAACGGCCAATTTGATCTGCTAATGAACTGTCTTTATAGTAGAGACCATTCTAGTTATCTAGGGTTTTTGATTTGCTCTATGTGTGCTCATTTTTTAATCTATGTCATCACTTGTGTCTTAGAAAACTTGGTGTGTTACTTGGTTGATGAAATCAAAAAGATAAAATGTTGAATCTGAATTTGTTCTCTATTAAAAAAAACCAAAACCCTTAACACTAAACTAAAAGATCCTAAACCTCTGAGAGGAGGTGGTTGATGGCTAGAAGAAGCGAAGACGATAATCGATCTACTTATGGAACTATGTCTTTACAGTAGAGACGGTTCTAGTTATCTAGGGTTTTTTATTTGCTCTATGCGTGCTCATTTTTTATCTATGTCATAACTTGTGTCTTAGAAAACTTGGTGTGTTACTTGGTTGATGAAATTGAAAAAAAAATGTTGAATCTGAATTTGTTCTCTATTTTAAAAAAAAACCACACTAAACTAAAACAGAACTCATGACCTAAACCCCAAACCCTAAACCCTCCACTAAACCCTGGGCCACTACCCACCCTACGAATCTAGGCCTGGGCCCTAAACCCTAGGCCTGATCATGGGCTACCCTAAACCAGACCCACTGGCAACCCTAACCTGAAACCCTGAGCTCAACAGGCCCTGGGCATGAGCGGACCTGGGCCCTGAGCCCCAAAGGCTGACTCTGCTGACCTGAGCCTAGCCTAGATCCTGGGCCCTGGGCCCTAGCCCTGCCCTAGACTAGGCTGGCTGACTAGGCCCCTGGGGCCCAGGCCCTTGAGCCTTGATCTACCTGGGCCCCCAGACCCTCAGGCATGGGCACTGGGTGGGCCACTGCCTGGGCCTAGGCTGGCCCCTGAGCCTGGGCTAAGGTGAGCTAGATGGGTTTAAAGGCTGAGGCAAGGAGCCCCAATGGGCAGCCACTGGGCCTGGGCCTGGGCAGGCTCAGCTGGGGCAGGAGGCCCTGGGCCAGACCTGGGGAGCTGGGCCATGAGCCCTGAGACCCTGCAGGCCCTGGGCTCTCCTGGGCCCTAGGCCCAGAGATCCTGGCTGACAAGCCACCCCAGGCGCCACTGAGCCACTGGGAGTCAGGCAGAGGCTGACTGAGTAAAGACCTAAAAGTAGATAAAGGCTAAAAGATGTATAAAGATGGGGGCATAAGATAAGCCTGAAGAGGCTTAAAGAAGCTAGGCCCTGGGCTAAAGATAAATAAAGGCTGACTAAGATAAATAAACCTAGGCTAAAAGATAAAACCTAAATAAAGATAAAACTAAATTAAGATAAAATAAAATAAATAAAAGATAGATAAAACTAAATAAACCTAAAATGATAAAAAAATAAAACATAAAATAAATAAAAATAAAACCTAAACCCTAAAATAAATAAAATCTAAACCTAAGATAAAATAAAATAAATGAGCTAAATAATAAAGATAAAATAAAATAAAATAAACTAAAATAAAATAAATAATAAACTAAAAATAATACACTAAATGAATAAAACCTAAAATAAACCTAAAATAAAATAAACTACCTAAAAGATAAAATAAAACCTAAACCTAAAAGAAAGATCAAACCTAAACTTATAAAGAAAATAAAATAAAACTAAAAAATAAATTTAAACCTAAACTACACAACATAAACTAAAATAAAAGGTTATAAAATAAAATAAACTAATAAATAAATAAATAAAATAAAATAAACTTAAATGAAATAAAAAATAAAGAAAACTAAAATAAATAAGCTAAATTACTATGCTAAATTAACCAAACTTTTTACTTAATTAAAAACATAAATCCACAACCACTAAACCCCTAAACCCCACCCTACCCCTAAACCCTAAACCTAAACCCTAAACCCACCCCTAACCACACCCTAAACCACAAACCCCAAACCTCTAAACCCTAAACCCTCACCCCCAAACCCAACTGAGCCTATAAATTAACTAAATAAATTAAAAAAACCTAAACCCAAAACTAAAAAAACTTAAACCCAAAAAACCCAGAATGAAGCCTTGTGAAGGATCATCATCTTGATCTAGATGGTGAAGGAGGAGGCGATTATCATTAGGGGTGGGTGAGGAGGAGTCTTGATGGAGGTGGTCCGGGTGGTTGTTATGGAGGGAGGAAGCGGCGGAGGTTCTGGTAGTGGTAGTAGGGAGAGAAGGATATGATGGTGGATCCACTACTCGAGAGGTGGGGAACTAGAGAAACTAAGAAACGGATCCGATCTTATGAAACTATGTCTTTACAACAAAGGATTCTAGTTATCTAAGGTTTTGATTTTTGCTATCATTCTCACTTTTATTTATATGTCATCATTTGTCTTAGAAAACTTTGTGTGTTACTTGGTTGATGAAATTGAAAAGAAGAAATGTTGAATCTGAATTTGTTCTATGTTAAAAATCTAAACCCTAAAACTAAAACTTGAACCATAAACCTAAAATCTATAAATCATAAATCTTAAAAACCCCTAAACCCCTAAAACACATAAAAAAAATCTAAACTAAATAAAACCTAAAATTAAAATGAATAAATAAATAAACTTAAATAAATAAAATAATAAAATAAAATAAAAACTATACTAAAACCTAAATCTTAAACTTAAACCTAAAATAAAATAAAATAAAAATAAAATAAAATAAATTAATAAAAACTAAATAAATAAAATAAAATAAAAATCTAAATAAAATAAATATAAATCATAAAATAAAATAAAATAAACAAAAATAAAAAATAAAAATAAACTAGACATAAACATAAAAAATAAATCCCAAAATAAAAAAATAAAAAATAAAAAAAAATGAGCTTAAAATAAAATAAAATAAACCTAAACTAACTAAAATAAATACCTAAAATAAAACTAAATAAACCCTAAAATAAAATAAAATAAATTAAAAACCTAAACTACTAAAAATAAACCTAAAAGCAAAATATGATCCTAAACTATAAAGATAAAATACCTGAGCCTAAATTAAAATAACCAAAACTAAACTAAAAATATATAAGCCCACACTAAAGATAATAAAATACTTAAACTAAAAATATATGACCTAGATAAATAAAATAAGATAATGGCCTAAACCATGGGCCTACTGCTGCCCCATCACAGGCCATGAGCCCTGGGTCCTGGGCTAAAACTGAAATGACTAGCCACTGGGCTCAGGCCACTGGGCCCTGACCTAGGCCTCTGGGCCACTGGGCAGCCCAGCACTAGGCCCAGGCCTGGATCCTCAGGGCTAAGACTAGCCTAGGCTGCTTTGGCCCCAGGCCTGAGGCCAGACCCACAGCTGATACTGAGCTGACCCCAGAGGCTAAGTGACCTACTGAGCCCTAGGCCTGGGACCCTGGGCCTAGCCAGGCACAGAGAGCCCACTGGGCTGGGCCAGGCCAAAGACCAGACCTACCTCAGACCAGGCCCTAAAACTGAGCTAAATAAACTGATTAGGCAAAATAAAATGATAAAAGATTAAGATAAATAAAATAAAATATAAAATAATAAAAAACTTAAAATAAAATAATAATAAATAAATAAAATAAGATATAATAAATATAAAATAAAATAAACTTAAGAATAAAACTAAATAAAATTAAAACTAAATGTAAAATAAAATAAAATAAAGCTAATAAAATAAAATAAAAGCTAAAAAAAACTTAAAATAAAAAATAAACAAAAATAAAACTAAAATAATGAAAAAAACCTACTAATAAATAATTAAAAATAAAATAAATCTAAACTAATAAATAAACTAAAATAAACTAAAAACTTAAAATGAATCTAAACTTAAACTAAAACAAGAAATAAATAAAAAAATACTAAAAAAAAAAATAAACTTAAAATAAACCTAAAATAAAACCTAAAACCTAAAAAAAAAAAAATAAAGAAAACATAAACTAAACCTAAAAAATAAAGAACTGATAAAATAAAATAAAAATATTCAAGAAATAAACCTAAACTAAAAAAAACAAAGTAAAATAAAACCTAAACTAATAAAACTTAATAAAAAAAAACAGACTAAATAAAAAAACCTAAATAAAATAAAAGAAACTAAAATAAATAAAATGAATAAAATAAATAAACTAAACTGTCGGGTTGTAATTTTTTTCTTTAAAAAAAAGAATATAATCCTAAATCCTTAACCCACCCTAAACCCTAAAACTACTACCCAAACCTAAATCAACTTACTACTAATTACACCCCTAACCCTAAACTAACCCCCTAATAAAACTAACTAAAACCTAGGCTAAAATAAATAAACTAATGCTAACTAAATAATAATTAAAATAACTAAAATAAGCTAATAATAGTACTAATAACTATAACTAATACTAACTACTATAAATACTAACTATAATAATAATAAAATAAATAAGTAAACTAATAATAACTAAATACTAATAACTAAATGATAAATATAACTAAGTAATATTAAAAAAAAAAAAAAAACTAATAAATAAAACTTAATAATAAAATAATAAATAAAGCCAATATTAATAATAAAATAAACTAAAAAATATAATAATTAATAAAATAATAATACTAAAGAATAATAAACTAAAACTTGTATAATAATAAATAAACCTAATAATAAAACTAACTAAAAACTAAGATTAATAATAAACTAATAAATAAATAATAAAAATAAATAAACTAAAAACTAACTATAATAAACTAAATAATAATAAAACTAATAATAAACTAATATAATAATAAATTAAATACCAACTATAACTAATATAATAATAAATAATAAACTAAATAAATAAATAATAATAAATAAAATAATAATAATGTATAATTAATAATATAAACTAAAATAAAACTAATAATAATTAAAATATACAACTAAAATAATAATACTTAAACAAAACTACAAAACTAATAAATAATAAAAACCATAAAAAAATTATTAATAAAACTAAACTAAAAGAATAATAAACTAATAAGAACTTAACTAATAATATAACTAAAACTAACTAATATAAAAATTAAACTATAATAACTAAATTAATAAACTAAAACTAATAATAATAACTAATAAAGAAATGTATCTAATTAACTAATTAACTAAAATTAATGTAACTAATTAATAAATCTAAAAATAAATAACTAACTAAACTAATGAGCTAATTATAACTATTAATAAATAACTAAATAAAACTAATAAACTACCTAAATATATATAAAAACTAATAATTAAACATAATAACTACCTTTATAATAACTAATAAACTAATAATACACTTAAAATAATATTAACTAATAAATTATAAACTATAACTAAATAAAACAAAACTAAAATAATAATAATAAACTAAATAAAATAATAATAATAAAAATAAGCTAATAATATTAATAATAACTAACTAATTAATAAACTAATAATAATGATTAATAATATTAATAATAATAACTAATAATAAAACTAATAATATATTAATAAATAAATAAATAAAATAAACTATATAAACTAAAATAAATAATAATAATAATAATAATAAATAAATAATAATAATAAACTAAAAAACTAATAATAAAACTAATAAATAATAATAATAAGCCTTAACTAATAAATAATAAACTAAATAACTAATAATAACTAAAATAAAACTAAAACTAAGCTAAAACTAACTAATAATAATAACATAAGCTTAATAATAATAACTGAAAATAAATAATAACTATAATGAAGTTAATAAAACTAACAAATAATTCATATTAATAAACTAAACTTTATAAATAATACACTAAATACTAATAACTAATGTGTAAATATTAATAACTAAAATAAATAAACTAAACTAAATAATTAATAAAATAATGTATTAATATATAAATAACTTAAACTAATAAACTAACTAATTATACTAATAATTAAATTGCCTAACTAAAATTAATAACTATTATAATAATAATAACTAAACTAATAAATAAACTAAATAAATAAATAAATAGCATTAATAATAATAATAATAATAAACTAATAATAACTAAATAAACTAAATAATAACTAATAAATAAACTAAATAATTATAAAAAACTAATAATACATAAACTAATAATAATGATTTAAAACTAATCTAAACTTATAATAAATGAACTACTAACAAATAATAATAATAAACTAATAAGTATTAATCCCTAAAAAACTAATCCATAAACTAATCTAACAGATTAATAATAATAAACTAATAACTAAACCCATAAAACTAATAAAACAAACTAAGCTAATAACTATATAACTAAACTAATACTAATAAAACTACCATTAACTAAACTATAAAACCTAAATAACAATAAAACCATAAACTAATAATAAACTAATAAACTAATAAATAACTAATTAAACTAATAACTTAATTAAACTAATAATAATTAATAAATTAAACTATAAACTACAAATAACTAAATAAACTAAATAAACTAAAGCTCTAAATAACTTTAAAATAATAATAACTAAAACTAAAACTAATAATAACTAACTAAACTAAAACTAATAATAATCTAATAATAACCTAAAACTTATAAAATTTAATAATAACTAATATAAACTAAACCTAAAATCTAAACCCTAAAACTAAACTAAACCCTCTTATTGAGCAATTTTGGGATCCCTCGCATTCTTCGTGAGTTTTTGAGTGCTTTCTCTCTTGGTTTTCTTATAAATTATCGGCTTTGGGCTGATCTCAACATGTTCTTATCATGACGATGTGACTCATGGTGTAAGCTTCTTCAAATCCATGGTGTAAATCCCATGTGCCAATGGATCCCGCTAGGGCATTAGAATTTTTGGGTAATTGTTCCTCTAAATTACCTGCTGTTACTAAATCTTTCAAAAAGGCTTTATCCTGTAAGAATTCCTCCATCGAGCCTCCTTTGAATTTCCTTCATACAACTTTTAAATGTACTCCGACAATTATGATTTTAGATGAGGATATTGAAAGATTAGCTGAGCCTTTTGGCCAAAGATGGAAGATATTCGTTCTTTTTTAATAGCTTAAATTTATCTGGTTCATTTTCTATTAGGCTGACTTATCCAAGGCAACTTCTAATTAAACATTCTAATGACCTTGATTATAGAATAATTTTTTCTAGGAGTTTTTACTCTATTTTTAATTGTCAAATGTGTGATTACTATGTTTGATGTTAATGAAGAGTCTCTATTATTCCCATTTGGATTTTTTTTACCTAACATATTCATCTATTTAATCATCAAATTCTTTATGCTATTGGGTTGAATTTTTGGTACCTTTGCAATTGATCAAACAACTGCTTCTTCTAGGCTTGCTTTTCTGTAGAGATTGAAATCACTAAACAATATCTGAAAGAAATTTTGTTGGGTTCGGAGAAATGCGATTATTTTCAGAAAATTATTTTTGAGAAGTTTCCCATTTTTTTGTAATCATTATAAAATTGATGGGCATGAAATTTTTAAATGCTTTATTTCTCATCCCTCTCTTAGGAAGAAAATCACCCGTAAGAATTCAATTGTTAAAAAAATGATGATTCTCTCAAGTTGGATAAAGAAAAATCTGCTTTTTAAAATTCTAATGTTTTGCAAAACCAGATTTCTTCCGAAAAAGTTTTACCTATTAATGATTTGTCTAATGGGAATTATGGTGTTTTTGAAAAAGTTTTAACTAATAATCATGCTCTAAGTGTTTCTTTTGAAGATTCTATTAAAGGGAAGACTTTAGAGGTCGTGGTTAATGATTCTAATGGTTTGGATGTTGTGCATAAGTCCTTTCATGATGATGGATCGAATATTATTGATGCTAACACCATTTCTTCTAATCAATTGGATATTATTTCTCTTTCTCTTATGTCTACTTTAGATCATGGGAAAGAGACAATTTCTTTGCCTTCTTTGATTGAGAATGGTGGTGAAAAGAATCTTCTTATTTCTGATATTTTAATTTCTGGTCCTAACAATCTTGTTAATATTGGCAATCCTTTTTTTGAAAAATAAGATTTAGATACCAATGACAATTCTCTCATTGTGAATAGTTCTATTTTAGTTCAAAATGTTGGTTTTTCTATGGCTGGTAATTTTATTCAGAATTTTGGTAATATACTATATGTTTCTAAGGCATTTGAATCTTATTTTAATCCCATACATGAAGATTGTACTGAAAATCTAAATTCTACTTCTCTTGCTTGTTTTATGAATGAAGATAGGGAGGACACTCTTTAGTTTTTGTTGAAAGGTGAAAATATAGATAATTGTCTCCTTAATAAAGCTATTTTTGCTTCTTCTTTCACTTTTAATTCTGAAATGCATAATATTTGTGATTTTTATTTGTCAAATGTTGTGGATGATTTTGAATGCTCTTCTTTGAAATTGATAGCTTCTGTTGATCCCCATGCCTTTTATAACAATACTGATTCATTTTTGAATGGAGATTTTTTTAGATGGTTATAAAGGAAGAAAAAAAGTGTTCACATTTATAGCCCTCCTCACTTGCTAAGGGTTACTCATTCCAAAGCTTCTTGGAAATAATCTCTCTTATCCTTGGGAGGTTTTTGCTTTTGTCTGGTTATTTCTCTGTTGGCTGAGCTTTTGTTGTGTGTTTTCTTGCTAATTTTCCTCCTTCTAGCTTGGTGTTTCTAGCTTCCTATTTGTTGGGTAATTTTTGGTGCCCTTTGGCTTGAACTAAAAAACTAAAAATAAAATAAAATAAAATAAATAAAACCTAAACTAAATAAAATAAAATAAAACCTAAACCTAAACCTAAACCTAAACTATAAAAAAAATAAAATAAAATAAAATAAACTAAAATAAAATAATAAAACTTAACTAAACAAAAAAATAAAATAAACCTAAAATTAATAACCTAAATAAAATGAAAACTAAATGTAAGATAAAATAAAAAATAAACCTAAGATAAATAAATAAAATAAATAAAACCTAAAATAAACCTAAAAAATAAACCTAAACCTAAAATAAAAACAAAATAAAATAAATCTAAACTAAACTAAAATAAATAAACTAAACAAACCCTAAACTAAATAAAATAAAATAAAATAAAAATAAACAAACCTAAACTAAAAATAAAACAAAAAAAAAAATAAAACTGACTAAAATAAGACTAAACAAGAATAAAAAATAAAACTTAGGCTAAATAAAATAAAATAACTAAACTAAAGATAAACATAAACCTAAAAATAGCATAAATAAATAAACTAAATATAAATTATAAAATAAAGTATAAAAATAAATAAATTAATAATTGGATAAGATAAATAAAATAAACTAAATAACTGATGGGTTTGCTTAATTTAAAAAACTCTAAAATCTAGGCACTAAAACCTAAATGATAAATGAGACTTGGCCAAACCAGGCCCACCTACTGGGCCCCACTACAAACAATGACCACTGGACCACTGACCTGCCAAGCACCCAGGCCACTGGCCCCAAACCCTGGGCCCTGAGCCCTGGGCTGTGCCCCTAGGCCCTAAACCCTAAATCATGACCCACTGGGCCCCAAACCCCTAAATCTGAGCCACCTACACACGACACAACTAAATAAGACTGGGATGGGTTAATAATTAAGCTGAGCCTAAATAAAATAAAATAGATCAAATAAAAAAAGGCTAAAACTTAGGCCCCAAACTAAACTTAAACATAAACAAGATAAAATAAACAAATATAACATAATAATAAATAAGCTAATAAAATAAACTTAAAAATAAACCTAAATAAGATAAAATAAATAAAATAAAATAGACCAAAATATAATAAAATAAAATAAAATAAAAACCTAAACAAAAAGAATACATAAAAATAAATAAAAATACCACTGGCTAAAACCTAAACTAAAATATAAATATAACTACCAAATAAATAATAAAGAAAAATAAGCCTAAATAAACTAAACATAATCCCTACTAAATAAAGATAAAATAAACTAAAAGAAACCTAAACAAAACTTAAAATAAAATCCTAAATATAAACCTAAAATAAAACCTCACTAAACCTAAAATTAAAATAAAAGAAAAACCTAAAAATAAAAAATAGAAACCTAAAATAAACATAAAGCAAGCCCACTAAAATGTAAGAAAGATCCTGACTAGATAAATACCCAAATGATAAAAATAAAGATAAAGAGTAAATAAAAATATAAACTAAAATATAAAAGATAACTAGATGGCTAAAATAAGCTGGGTTTGCTTGGTTTAAGATCCTACCCTAGGCCACTGGCCCTGGCACTGAGCCTGACCTGCAGACTCTGCCAGGCCTGGGCCCACTGGGCCTAGGCCCCTGAGCCTGGACAGGCCCCTGATACAGGCTGGGCCCTGAGCCACTGGGCCCCTGGGCCATGAGATACCGTCTGAGCCCAGGCTGACCCAGGCCCTGAGGCCATGGCCCAAGGCCAAGACCTGAGGCTGAGCCCTGGACTAGGCCCTAGACTGGACTGGGCCCTAGCCATGGGCAGACCCCAGGCTCACAGGCCCTCAGGCCACTGAGCCATGGCACACAGTGGGCCCTGAGCCAAATACTGGGATGCTGGGCCTGGGCCACTAAGGCCCTGGGCTGAAAGCTGAATAAATGAAATGAGATAGATGACCTGGGCTAACCTGAGCTAATAAAATAAAATAAAATAAAATAAAATAAAATAAAATAAAAATAAGATATAAAACCTAAATATAATAAATGTAAAATGGGATAAATAAACCTAAAATAAAATAAATAAAATTAAATAAAAACCTAAATTTAGAAAGAATAAACCAAAAAAATAAAATCTAAAATAAAAATAAAAATACTAAACTAAAACTAAAATAAAAAATAAAAATAAACAAATAAAATAAACCTAAACCTAAAAAATAAAATCTAAAATAAATGAGAAACACCCAAACTAAATAAAACTAAAATTAAATAAAATAAAACTAAACTGAAACTAAAATAAAATTTAAAATAAACCTAAGCAAAAAATAAAACTTAAACTAAACCTAGAAAAATAATCCTAAACCTAAAAGTAAAATAAAATTAAAACTCATTAAGAATAAATTGAACTTAAAATAAACTAAAATAAAATCTTAAACTAAAATAAATAAAAATAAATAAACTAAATAAATAAAATAAAGCTAAATAAAATAAAATAAACTCGAATATAAAAAATAAATAAACTTAATAAACCAAAATTGGGTTTGCTTAATTTTTTTAAATCCTAAACCTAAACCCTAGGCCACCTGAATCCTAAACCCCAAAACTGAGCACCTAAAGGCCACAACCTGACCCCTACTAGGCAAAACCACCCTGGAGCCCTGAGCCTCACTGGCAACCTGGGCCCTACCTGAGCCACCTAGGCAGGCCCTGGGCTGACCCCCTGGGAAGCCCTAGGCCCTTAGCCATGACCTTAAACCTGAGCCCCAGGCCCTGAGCCTTGGATTATAGGCCACCCCAAACTCTAAACTCTAAACCCTAAACCTTAAACCCTAACTAGGCCCTAACACTAAAATCATAAACCACAAATACCACTGACCTAAACCCAACCATAAAGCTAAAACCTAAATAATCATTAAACCACTAGGCAGGTGGAACCTTGTTGGCGGGAACTTCCATCCGGTTGAGGTTGAGGTGGAGGCAAAGAGGTTGGGATTATAGTGGTGGTGGTGGGGGGATGCAGGTCTTGGTGGATATGGAGGTGGTGGTCAGAGTAGTGGTGGATCTGGAGGTGGGAGGAGTGACAGAGGTTACACCCGTGGTGGTGGCAGAGGGAGAGATTGGGGATATGATGGCGGATCTTTCTCGAGGGTGGTTTAGGAGAAAAAGAAACATCAATCTGATATGTTGCTTATGGAACTGTGCCTTTAGAGTAGAGACAGTTCTACTTATCTAGGGTTTATAATTTACTCTATGGGTGCTCATTTTTGATCTATGTCATTGCTTGGGTCTTAGAAAACTTTAGGTTCTACTTGGTTCAAGAAATCTAAAAGAAGAAATGTTGAGTCTGAATTTGTTCTCTATTAAAAAAAATCAAAAACCCTTAACCCTAAACTAAAACTTAAACCCTAAACCCTAAACCCTAAACCTTAAACCCTAAACCCCAAACCTAACCCACTAAACCTAAACCATAAACTAAAAGCACAAACTAAACTAAATAAAATTAAAAATAAAATAAATAAAAATCTAAACCAAAATAAAATAAAATAAAACATTAACTAAACTAAACTAAACTAAACCTAAAGAAAATAAAATAAAATAAAACTAAACTAAAATAAAATAAATGAAAATCTAAACTAAACTAAAAATAAAAACCAAATAAAATAAAATTAAACCTAAAATAAAATAAAATAAAATAAAACTAAAAACCTAAACCTAAAATAAACCTACAATAATAATAAAAATAAAACTAAACCCACTAAACTAAAACCTAAATAAAATAAACAAACTAAAATAAAACTAAACTAAAATATGACTAAAGTAGATAAATCCTAAAATAAACCTAAACCTAAGATAATAAAATAAAATAAAATAAATAAAAATATAAACTAAACTAAATAAAATAAAACTTAAAATTATCCTAAAATAAAACCTAAACACAAAAAAATAAAATAAAACCTAATCTAAATAAAATAAAATAAAACATAAACCTAAAAATAAAATAAAAATAAAACTCTAAAAAATAAACCTAAATAATAAACTAAAATAAAAACCAACTAATAAAAACATAAAATAAATAAACTAAACTAAAATAAATAAAAATAAAATAAAATAAACTAAATTAAATAAACTTAAACTCTGGTTTTACATAATTTTAAAAAAAACCCCCAACTCTAAATCCTAAACCTAAATCAAAACCCTATAATTTACAAACTACAACCTAAATCAACCCTAAAACCCTCAGACCCTAAACCTTTAAACCTGACCACTAAACCATAATCCCTGTTAAACCAGACCCTAACCTACTAACCACCCAGGTGGGTGAACTTGTGGGAACATCACCATCAACCAAGCTGGGTCTACATCTGTGAGGAGGCGGAGGCGGTAGTTATTGTGGTGGTGGTTATGGAGAGGCGAGAAGAGGAGCGGAGTTACAACAGTGGTGGTGTGAGGGGATGCATATGAGGGTAGATCTCGCTACTCAAGAGGTGGGGATGGTTTTATTGGGAACTGGAGAAATTGAAGAATGATCGATCTGATCTGCTGCATGGAATTATGTCTTTACAATAGAGATGGTTCAACTTATCTAGGGTTTTTGATTTGCTCTATGGGTGCTCATTTTTTTATCTATGTTGTCACTTGTGTCTTAGAAAAGTTGGGGTGCTACTTGGTTGATGAAATTGAAAAGCAGAAATGTTTAATTTGAATTTATCCTCTATTAAAAAATAAAACTTTAAACCTTAAACCCTAAACCCTAAGAATGGGAAGAACCATAGGGGAACATCACCATCGACAAATCTAGATCAAGCGGTGGAAGCGAAGGTGGAGGTGGCAAGTTATCATAATGGTGGTGGGGTTTTGGAGGTGTGATATGGAGTTAGTGGTGGTTATAGATGCGGAGAAAAGGTTATATGGTGGTGGCAGAGATCGAGGATATGATGGCAGATCTCGATGAGAGGTAGTTGATGGAAACTAGAGAAAGAATGATGATCGATCACTTCTTATTAACTGTGTCTTTTAGAGATGGTTCTACTTATCTAGGGTTTTATGGGTGCTCATTTTTTTTTATCTATGTGTCTTATGTAAAACTTGGGTGATAGTTCAAGAAAGAAGAAATGTTGAATTTGAATTTGTTCTCTACGAAAAAAAAAAACTTAAACCCTAAACCCTAAACCTTAAACTAAAACTTAAACCCTAAACCCCAAACCCTAAACCCTAAACCCCAAACCCTAAACCCCAACTCTAAACCCCTAAACCTAAACCCTAAAAACCTAAAACTATAAACCTAAACTTAAAATAAAAAAATAAAATAAACTAACTAAATAAAAAATAATAATAAAATTAAACCTAAATCTAAACCTAAAATAAAAAAAAATAAAATAAACTAAACTAAATAAATAAATAAACCTAAACTAAACTAAAGATAAAACTAAACATATAATAAAATAGAGTAAACTAAAAAAAATAAATTAAAACTAAATAAACTTAAATAATCCTAAAATAAATAAAAAAATAAACCTAAACCATGAGCTAAAACCTAAACTTAAAATAAAATGGATAAATAAATAAAACCTAAAGCTAAGACAAAACTAAAATAAATAAATCCTAACAACTAATTAAATATTAAAATAAACTAAAATAAACC
Organism: Cymbidium sinense; assembly: GCA_021442155.1. Lineage (NCBI taxonomy): Eukaryota > Viridiplantae > Streptophyta > Magnoliopsida > Asparagales > Orchidaceae > Cymbidium > Cymbidium sinense. Next base: position 70,615,551 of record CM038214.1, read on the forward strand.
TAAACTAAACTAAAAAACCTAAAATAAACCTAAAATAAACCTAAACCTAAAAAAAATATAATAAAACCTAAAACTTAAATAATAAACTCTAAGATAAAATAAAATAAAACTCAAAAATAAAATAAAATAAATAAAACTAATAAATAAACATAAAATAAATAAACTAATTAAATAAAATAAACCATAAATAAAATAAAACTCAAATAAATACAAAACTAAATAAACCAAAACCAGTTTGAATTTAAGAAAAAAATCCCTCCCAAACCTAAACCTCTACACACCTAGGCCCTAAACCTACCCTACCCACCCTACCCTAACCACAGCAAACCTAAAACCCCTAAACCTACAGACCACAAACCTAAAATCTGAGCCACAAACCTAAACCCTAAACCCCTAAACCTACCCTAAACACTAAACCCCAAACTAACCCCTAAACCCACCTGCTAACTAAACCTGTGATGGTAGAGCATCACCTTCAAATAGGTTGGTCCCAAATAAATATGGGGAGGTGAAGGTGGAGGCGACAATTATCGTAGTGGTGGTGGGGTATCTTGAGGTGCTGGTGGATATGGAAGTGGTGGTTGGAGCAGTGGTGCTTATGGAGGTTGGAGGAGCGAAGGAGGTTATAACCGTGGTGGTGGTGGAGGTAGAGAACGGGGATATGATGGTCGATCTCGCTACTCGAGAGGTGAGTGTGGTTCTGATGGGAGCTGGAGAAATTGAAGAATGACCAATTTGATCTGCTGCTTATGGAACTACATCTATACAGTAGAATAGTTCAACTTATCAATTATTTTTGATTTGCTCTATGAGTGCTCATTTTTTACATATGTCATCGCTTATGTCTTAGAAAACTTGGGGTGCTACTTGGTTGATAAAATTGAAAACAAAAAATGTTGAATCTGAATTTGTTCTCTATTAAAAAAATTAAACCTAAACCTAAACCTTACTAAAACTTAAACCCTAAACCTAAAATCTAAACCCTAAACCCTAAACCCTAGAAAACCCAAACCTAAACCCTAGGCAAACCCTAAACCTAAACCCTAAATCTACACTAAACCCTAAACCACAAACCTAAACCCTACAACCCAACCCTGACCTACCACCTAACCCTAACCCAACCCTAATCACTAACCCCCCCCTAAACCTCCACAAACCCTAAACTCTTAAGCACCCTACACTAAACCTTGAATAAAGATGTTCTTGGGGTTGATCTAAAGAATGACCTAATCTTAACATGGTTGTGGTAGCTAAAAAATGTCTTCAAGAGACTTTCCCTTGACTATTAGATTTGAATACCTAAACCCTAACCTAAATCATATTATAATACCATATATTATAGTATAATGTAGCATCATATATTTGAGCATGTAGTGATGTGTTGTTGGATGTTATAAGATGTTTTGAAATGTTTTAGTATATTATGGTATTATGCCTATAGTCAGATTAATATAAATCATAAAATATTAATTTAATAAATTAGATGAAGAAATTTGTTAAATTTGAAGTGACTAGGTTGTAGTACCAAAGTTGCTCATACTTGTAGTCTAAAAGTAAGATTATATGTTCAAAATAAATATTATATGTTGTAGCATAGTATAAGCATCATATATCATAATATATTATTCTATGCATTTTAAATTCTTTTAGTATTTTACAATCATGCGGTCAACTACACTAGCATTATTTATAAAAGTGTTGATTTAGACTTTAAAATGGTAGAATTTGGCCAAATTCATAATAGGCATGGCATCATAATATATTGTTCCAATTTAAAATATGTAAGTGATACAACTAAAATATATAGTTTTTTATTGTTTAGTCTAATTTTATGATTTTTTATATCTTACAATCCCTGTGATGTGATATGCAATATAATATAATATAATATGTTATAGTGTATTATAATATAGGATGCCATAACATAGTGTAGCTTCATGCATTATAGCATATGATTGTGTATTACTATTATTTAGCATATTTTAGTGTTATAGTATGATGTAGTAGAGTTTATACTAGTATAATTCATAAAAATATTGATTTATAATGAGATGATGGGATTTGGCCAAATTTAAGGTAGCTTTAGGGAACATCATTGGGGGTGTGCTATGGTGTGTCTTTTAATCAAAGAATGGAATTTTGCATCCAAAATAAATGTTCATTTTTCAACCAAATATTATAAATTTTTTTGCTCAAGTGATTCATTTTAATGTGTAATGTAAGATAATATATTATATGAAGCATATTAAAATATAATGTACATAACAATATAACTTCACATTTTATATGAATGTGGTGGTGTGTTACTAAATGTTATTGTACATTTTAGTATGTTTTACTTTTGTTATAATACATTGGGTCAAAACTCACAAAAATGTTAATTTGAAGGTTGACATGGAAGAATTTAGCCAAATTCATGGCACACACCAAAGAAGCAACACCAAAATTCTACTATTTTTTACCATATCTAATAGAAAATAACCATTTTACATCCAAAATGAACGTTATTCATATTTTGAGAAAATTTTGTTATTTGTTCCTTTTAAGTAATTCTAATGAGGTGTAATGTTAGACAATATATTATATTATAGCAAATTATATTATAACATCATATATTATAATATAATATAGTGTGTTAATTCACACTATAATATAATAGCATGATATTGTATAGTTAGTTTGAGCTTGCACAATCACAAATCATAAAATGTTGATTACAATGTTAAGATGATGTAATTTGAATGAATACATTGTTAGGCTTTTAGTTGAAGTATTAAAGGTGTTCATAAGAGAAGAAATAAAATTTGATGAGAATTCCATGTCAAGGACATGGAGGGAGATCCACTAGGGGATCACACATGCATTGGACCTGATAAGGGTCTATGTCGAGGACATAGAAAAAAAAATTCTATTGGGGATAAGGTTTGAATTTGATTTGATTATATGATTTGTGGAAAGAAGATCCACTGGGGATAAGAATCTATAATCCACCAAGGATTAAGATCTAATTCACTTTAATTTGTTTTATTTTAATTGATGTGGAGGCATATCTTAGAGATATGGGCTCGAGTTCGAGGATGGGTATATGAACCTTCCACTAGGGAAGTAGGTTCAGGATATCCCCTAAGAATTAGGATTTGAGTTTGATTTCATAGATTTGTTTGGGGATGTATTTGCTGAGAATAAGAGTTTGGTTGGATTTCTTTGATTTAGACTCTATTGGGGAATTTGTTTATTTTAGCTCCACTAAGGAGGTTTGTTTTGAATTTGATTTGTTTACTTGACTTGTTTATATATGATTTGGGGCTCCACTAAGGAGAAGGGTGTGATTTAACTTGGGAAAATTGGGTGGGTTTAATTTAATGGTTAGTGTATGGACCTTATTGGTGTGATGGACCCACTAAGGAGCTATCTCGGCGACCTACCTGGGTTTACAAATCCAAATGGATAGTCTCGTTGTGGGGTAGAGCAATAAGGGGTTGCCTTTTAGTGTGCTGGCTTTAGGAAGAAGGTGTAGCGAGACATACATCTTTTGAAGCGAGGAACAACCACAAGGTGACTGACATTACATCAAATTGAACTTGACCTGGGGATCTTGAGTGAATCTTTGGTGGGGACTTATATCAACTCAAAGTAGTCGGGATTAATTTTATCTTAATTTCATGTGATTTGATATGGTTTATTTGGTTTAGTTTGAGTTTGAGCATATCCACTAGGGATGTGAGCTCAATCAAATTTGATAGATTTAATTTATGGACCATGTGTGATGGGGAAAAATATTGGACTTGTCTATCTGATTTATAAATCCAAATGGAAAGTCTACCGGCCATGGGGTAGAGCTAGCCAACCTAAGGGGTTTCCTTTTGGTGTGCAACGACTATGCTAGGAAGACGGCGTAGTAGACTTACATCTTCTATAGTAGTGAACAACCACTAGGGTGACTTATTGGTAGCATAACAAATTGAACCCGACTTAGGCGATTTGAGTGAATCTTTATGGGGACTTATATTAACTCAAGGTAGTCGGTGATTCTTATAGAGTTTTGACACTCTTAAAGATAGGATGCTTGCTTGGGAAAAGTTATCACTATATTTTGTTTATATGTTTGTGTGGAGGAGTGTGAGGGACCACTAAGGGGATATCCTTGACATATCTCAAATTCTTGGACCAAGAGAGAATCACATCCATAGGGATGATTCTCTAACCACGGGGGTTATTACTAGGAAGAGGCTAATCCGATAGTAACCGGGTAGTGTCTAAATGGGGTCACAAAATGTGATCCAAATATAGTGTCCTCGGGGAGGTGCTACTAGGGCTTATCTTGAGCCTAAAAAAAGCTTCTAGGTGTATGGTGGCCAACTCAAGGAGAAAGTGTAGTAGACTTACATCTGAGTGGTGTATCTTAAGGTGAGAACCAACCAACCTAAGGTGTATCTATCAGGATAGTGAGAACCAACCAACCTAAGTTGCCCATTGGTGTTCAATGATAAATATGAAAATAAATCATGTAGGCTTACAACTTTCCAAGTAGAATTGATCATTGAGATAGTCTGTCATCGGCGAGACATATATTATTTGACCTAGAGTGACTACTAGAGGAGCGAGGAAGGCTGGACTAGAGCGGTCAGAGGGAAGGAGAGATGCTAGGTACTTATCTAAACCTCAAATATACTCCAGTCGGTGTAAGACTAATCAAGAAAGCATAGACTCACATCCTCTTAAATAAAGCCAACATGAGGTAGCTTACCATAGTAAGGACTACCAAACTAATAAATCATCGGTGTGTGTGGTAAGGAAGGAAAGCATAGCCTTACATCCTTGAAAGTAGTGACACACTAGCGGTAGCATCGTTTACTCAACCTAGAGCATTTATTGAGTGTGTTGGGCACATTATCTCAACTTCAGGCGAGATAAAGATATGTGTTTATATTATGTGTTTATGTGTAGTTTGTGTTTACATTGTATCGATGAAAGATATGACACCACTCTGGTTCCTTACACCTACAACAAACACATCATGGTGAATTCATAAACAAGAATACTTTCAACATGGAAGAGACTGAATTTGAAATGGAATTTTCATTGCTGATAATTATTTTCTAACATGATTTATGATATTTCTTTGAGTAGAGACATTGATTGGAAGCATTGGGAACTCTCCCTTATAATTAATAAGCTGATAAGATCTTCCTTGGTAGGCCTTCTCTATGGAAAAAGGGCCTTCCCAAGTGGGTTCAAACTTGCCTCCCATCTTACGATGGGCAATAATCGGCCTCCTTAGAAATAAAATAAGCTCTCCTACTTGAAAAGCTCTAGGATGGACCAACTTGTTTTGAGCATGAATCATTTTAACTTTGTGTAATGTGAAGTTTTGGCATGCCCGCTGGCATATCTCCTCCAAAGCTTCGAGCTCTTCTATCCGCAACTTGGCATTGCTTTGTGATCTTAGCTATCCCATGGACTTCTAATGGTTGAATAGCTTCAAACCCATACACTAAGGAAAGGAGTAGGCGGGTTGGAGTTCTATGTGTATGTGCGGTAGGCAAGGCTTCAACTAACTGCTTATGCCACTATCGCTTATTATTGTCGAGTGTCTTCTTCAATATTTGGATGAGTGTTTTATTGAAAGGCTTCTGCTAAGCCATTCACCCTCATGTAGTTGATGATAGAATATCTATCATCTATACTATGTCTCTGGGTAAAGTTATTGATCTCAATGCTTTTGAATGCAATACCATTATTAGATATAATTCATCACTCCATAGGCACTCTGATATAATTCTAAAAGCTAGAGCACATCTTTGATGACCTCAGAATGCCTTCACCCATTTGGAAAAGTAGTAAGTAGGATAAGATGAGCGATGACCCTTGGAAGAAAGAGGATCAATCGGACCCACTATGTTGGTACAACATTTGAATGGCCTTGAAATGTAAGATGTAGAATGTTTGGTGGTGGTGGACCACCGTGTAGTTGACATTGGTGGTATCGCTAAACCATATCTATGCAATCTTTGATTATCGATAAATAGTACTAGTCTCTTGATCTTGCTTTCATCTTTCATCTTGGATTGGTTGGCTCCATGTAATCTTGAGTGTCGTCACCATGATCTTTTGGGCTTTGTCAGTCTAAACAAGCGTGATCGATCGAAGACCTACAAGACACCATCTACAAGAGCATGGGAAAGTGCTTTCTGCTTCATATGATGGGCTTGGGACTTCTTTTGAGGTAGTTTTCCTTTATTTAGGTAATCCATGAATGGTTGCCTCCAATCTAACTCCTTATATTTCTTGGAAATAGCAAGCTCCCCTTTGAGAGAGTACTTTCTGAAGAGTTCAATATCAATAAGGCATAAGACTTATTTATTTTGGCTAAAGAATGCTCTATGATGTTTTCTCTTCAAGGAATCTTATAAATGGTAACCTCTGGGATTTGGGCCAATAACTCCATAGTGTACTTATGGTTGTGATGGAACTTGTGATTTATAAACTTATGGGACCCAATGATTTGGTAGATAATTAGCTGAGACTTCCCAAAGATGTTGATGTTCTAGATGCTCAGAGTAATGGCTAACTCCGAACTAGCAATCAGAGTCTTGTATTCATCATCATTGTTGGTGCAAAGATTAGATAGATGATATGAAAATCCATCACATCACAATCCAAAGTTAAGAGAACTATTCTTACCTCTACCTTTCCTGGAAAAGTAGATTATGGTTCTTCTCTTCTTTTGGAAGAAGCCACACCATCAAAGTAAATCTCCTAGTGGTGAATGCTAGTATCCCCAAGTTCATGATTTGTTCATTGGAGATCATCACATTAAGCGATAGAGTGGTGTCTTTGCTAAGAAATCTACCGCTTGTCCTTTGGGTATGAAGGTAATGTCAAACTATGAGGATCATGGATCATCGTGCCAACCATCATCTTTGGCCATGTCATGAGATATCTAGTGGATTGATCTAGAGATTAAGTTCTCTTTAAGAGGAAGCATGTAGTGCTGTAGCTTTTGAGATACAAAGATTAAAGCTAGGCAATGCTTCTTAATGTGTAGATAATTAGCCTCAGTAGGGATTAGACAACGGCTATGGTAGTAGAGTGTGTTTTCCTTTCCTTCATCATTGGCTTGGGCCAACAAAGCACCAAGAGAGTCATCTAATGTGGTAGTGTAAAGTATGAGTGGCTTGAGGATGCTAGAATCTGACATCATTAGATAATGCTTGATGTCTTGAAGGCATGCTCACACTTTTCATCCCACTTGAACTTGGCATTTATTTTGACAAGTGCTTTGAGAATAATAACATCTTCTCGACAAGTTGGATATAAAGCATCTTAGATATACCACCAGCTTGGAATGATGAGTTGAGTTAAACTTTTAGGGTGTGGCATTTCTAATATCACCTTGATCTTCTCTAGATCGATTTTGATTCCCAGGTGTCGGACAACAAACCCAAGGAATTTCCCCGAAGCTAGAATGCACACTTCAGAGGGTTCATTTTGAGGTTAATTATCTTAACTATTCAAAACTACTCTCAAGTCAAAGAGATGATATTCCTTTTATACTTTTGATCACGAGATCATAGCACTTCGACTTGATGATGAATGAGTTCATCAAAATTTGAGTCATAGCTTTATGTAGCACTAGCATTTTAAGTCGAAGGCATGACCTTATAGCAATAGATTCTAATCGGGTTCTAAAAGTAGTGTTTCTTTCATCTTCAGGGGCTATCTTTATTTGGTTATATCCAAATGAGCCATCCATGAAAGAGAAGACTGCATGAGATGAGGCAATGTTCACCATCAGCTCCAGGATTGGTAATGAAAATTCATCTTTTGGACATGCCTTATTTAAATCCCTAAAATTGACATATATGTGAATTTGGTCATTCTTTTTCTTAACTAGGATGATGATTGGCTAATAGGGGTATTTTTCTTCAGATGAACATCGATTAGTTTCTTGACTTCATAAATGACCGGTTGTTCTATATCTAATCATCGTCTAGGATTGCTTGATAGGGTTAGTAGTAAGCTTTATTATGGAATGGTATACATAGAATAGGCATCTCTTCATAACTCCATGCAATCAGTCCTTAAATAAAGAACTTATGTATGTGCATGGATCTTCTTTAGTTCTAAGTTGATTTCTTTGAGCTTGTCGATGGTTGACTTGATCTCTTCTTTGAACTCTAGCGGTGAATCTTTGACTTCAAAATCATCTAAATCATCAGAAGTTTGTAAGCATAGCTCCTCGTATAAGTTAATATGATTTGAAAGATCCAATCAAATTACAAATGATTGGTAATGACTAAGCATTAATTGTCATCATCGACTAGACCCACTATACCAAATCCTAGTCCCGATCTTGATTGAGAGTTTTTCCATTTATTCTTCCATATTCTTTTGAAGTAGTCTGACATGTGCTATGACCAAGTATGTGGGATTAAGACTTTCTTTGCTAAATTATGAACACAAGGCAAGTACCAAGAAAAAGGAAATTCTATTAAATATTTATATGAATCATCCCAAAGTTCTACATCAACTTCTTGACTTGAGAATGATTCTCCCAGAAAAAACCTCTGAGTCTTCACACCTGTGGATGACTTAGGGCATTCTTTAATTACCAAACCCTCAACTTTTTGAGAGGAAAGTGGGGTTAGAGTTAAGGTTCCCAATTGATGCGTAATTGTTTCACATATAGACTTGGATACACTTATGCTTTGCTTTGGAACCCGATCTTCATCGCTATTTGGCTCAAGTGTCACCTCTAAGATAATCTACTACTGAGAAGAGCTAGATGGTGTGCTAACCATATCAAACTCATCCTATTTTCTAGATTCTAAGTCTATATAAAAAGCAGGTGCACTCATAGTAGCTGGGACATATTTTTTATTGGGTGGCCAATAAAGTGGTTTTCCACCCTAGGACTGACTTTGAACTAGCCTCTTCCTCTGCCTAGTGGAGGTCAGTCATCCTACCCATATTTTTGAATGGAGTAACGAACTATGGGTGTAATCTAATGTTAAGCTCCACTTCCTCCTCCAAGTTTATTTTCGCTCCCTTTTATTTTTTTTCATTTTCTCTTTTCTTTTCTTTTTCTTTTTCCCTTTCTTTTTTCTTCTTTTTTTCTTTATCTTTTATTTTTAAACTTTGTTGGCCAAGTTCATGAGAGAATAGACTTGTTGATTTTGAGGGAGGTAGTAAACCACATCCTCATATATATCAACTCGTGGTAAATGGCTTGAGATCTCCTTTGACACATGGGCGATCCCCTCTGAACTTCATACATTGATGTAGAGGATGGAACTATGTTTTCTCATGTATCCATGGTCTCCCAAGCAAAGCGTTCAAGATGCATCCAGTCTATAATGTGAAACTTGGCTTTGATCTTTATATCTCCAAGGGAAACACTATGGAGCCTAAGGCTATTGACCTCACTTTTGGAGTGTAATTTCAATCTTCCCATCTTAGACTTAGGAATCTTCTAGACACTAAGACTTCCCTAGTCATAAGACACTTCTAACAATTAGGTAAACACTTAACCTAAGCCTAAAGACTTAGAAAGGTTAACCATAGGATTATGTGCGAGATTAGGATCAATCCATAACCAAACCTCAAGTTCAATTCAAACATCAAATTGAAATCCAAATCAAGTCAAATTCCAATTCAAAAAATTGATTGAAGCCCATGATCAAACACAAACTTTAAACCCTTCACATATGACCTATCCATGGACTTAGCCAAATCTTAATCCAAATCAATCCAAAATCAATTAATTTTCTCATAATCAATTTATATCTTTAATTATCTTCCTATATATATCAAATCTACATTCAAATGTCAAAACTAAATCAAATTAAATCAATTACATCCTTCAAGCCATTTTATCCATAGAACTTAGCAAATCTTAATCCAAATTCGTCAAATTCAGATTGATTTTCTCATAAATCAAATATTTTCAATCATCTTCATAAATTTAAATGAAATATACATTTAAATCATCAAAGCTAAATCAAACCAAATCAAAATCCAAACCTAAGCCCCATGACCCAACTCCTGGGTTTGGCTAAATTCCATTCCAAACCCAATTCAGTTG